>CAEFZP010001108.1:5000-47500 GCA_903064625.1 Mallotus villosus
ACAGGTAGTGTTATTGTGCATGTCTTGTCATGTGTGTTTGATAGTGTCTGTTTTTGATCGTTACAGTGTATTTGTTAAAGTGTTCGCTTGCGTGTGTTCCAGTGTGTGTGTGTATGAGTGAGTGTGTGTGTGTGAGAGAGAGAGTGAGGGAGTGAGTGAGAGACCTGGTATGTACATGGACATGTGTGTGTGAGAGAGAGAGAGAGCGAGAGAGAGCGAGAGCGAGAGCGAGAGCGAGAGCGAGAGCGAGAGCGAGAGCGAGAGCGAGAGCGAGAGCGAGAGCGAGAGCGAGAGCGAGAGCGAGAGCGAGAGCGAGAGCGAGAGAGAGAGAGAGAGAGAGAGAGAGAGACCTGGTATGGACATGTGTGTGTGAGAGAGAGAGACCTGGTATGGACATGTGTGTGTGAGAGAGAGAGACCTGGTATGGACATGTGTGTGTGAGAGAGAGAGACCTGGTATGGACATGGCCATGTCCCTCCAGGTGGCGCTGTTGTCTCCTAGCCAGTGCCCAGAGTAGAGGCCCTGGCTGGGGAAGGTGGAGCGGGAGATGACCAGCGACCTCTTCCCTAGGAGACGCTGCAGAGCCCTGGGGAGGACACACACACACACACACACACACACACACACACACACACACACACACACACACACCACACACACCACACCACACACCACACACCACACACCACACACCACACACCACACACCACACACCACACACCACACACCACACACCACACACACACACACACACACACACACCGTCTGATCACATCATGCTGTCTGTGTGGATGTGTTTATGAGTGTGTGGATGTGTTTATGAGTGTGTGTTGTAATGTGTGTGTGTGTTGTAGTGTGTGTGTGTGTTGTAGTGTGTGTGTGTATGTTGTAGTGTGTGTGTGTGTTTGTACCAGGACGAGGCCTTGGCCTCCAGAAGGCCGTAGAGGCTGTGTGTGTTGTAGTGGGAGGAGGTCTTCTGCAAGGACGACACACACAGCGTCTTAGCTCTCAGCAGCCCACCCAGGACTCCTGCAACACACACACACACACATTATACACACACACACACACACACACACATTATACATTATACACCCACATGCTCGCTTCAGCTCTACCACATCAGGTGTGTGTGTGTGTGTGTGCGTGAGTCAGTGTGTGTGTGTGTGTGTGTGTGTGCGTGAGTCAGTGTGTGTGTGTGTGTGTGTGTGTGCGTGAGTCTCACCAGGGGTGTAGGGAGGGTCCTCCAGGTCATTTGAAGGACAGCCATTGGTTGAACCATCCAGGAAGTTGGAAGGCTCGTTCATGTCCTAGGCAGGAAGTGAAATGAGCAGTCAGAGCTCTAACAGGAAGAGGAACTGTTCTAATGACAGACTGGTGGTGTAGTCACATGACCACCAGGTCCTATGACATCACACACACTTACGATCCACAGGCCGTCGAAGGGGACTTTGTCATGGAACCTCTTCAAGTTGTCATACCACCACTCATGGGTCACATGATCAGAGAAGTCTGGATAAGCAGTCAGGCCCGGCCACACCTGAGACACAAGGTCAGTGTGTGTGTGGTGTGTGTGTGTGTGTGTGTGAGTCAGTGTGTGTGTGTGTGAGTGTGTGTGTGTGTGTGTGTGAGTGTGAGTCAGTGTGTGTGTGTGTGTGTGTGTGTGTGTGTGTGTGTGAGTCAGTGTGTGTGTGTGTGTGTGAGTCAGTGTGTGTGTATGTGTGTGTGTGTGAGTCAGTGTGTGTGTGAGTCAGTGTGTGTGTGTGTGTGTGTGTGTGTGAGTCAGTGTGTGTGAGTCAGTGTGTGTGTGTGTGCGTCACCTTGCCGATGAGCGTGGTTCCGTCAGAGTGGTTGATGAAGACTCCTCTCTGCAGACCCTCATCATACGGCCTGTAGGAACCAGCAGGCTGGGTGCTGCTGATGCCTGGGTCCTACACACACACACACACACAGGTATATCTACAGGTACATACACACACACACACACAGGTATATCTACAGGTACATATACACACACACACACACACACACACACAGGTATATCTACAGGTACATATACACACACACACACACACCCTCAGGTATATCTACAGGTACATATACACACACACACACACCCTCAGGTATATCTACAGGTACATATACACACACACACACACCCTCAGGTACACACACACACACACACACAACATCAGGTATATCTACAGGTACATACACACACACACACATATATATATATATCTACAGGTACATATACACACACACACCTTCAGGTACACACACCTTCAGGTACACACACACACCCTCAGGTACACACACACACCCTCAAGTACACACACACACACACACATATATCTACAGGTACACACACCCTCAGGTATACACACACACACGTCAGGTACACACACACACACACCCTCAGGTAAACCTCCTACCAGGATCATGACGTAGTGCTGGTTGTGAGCGTGCATGTCCTTCACCAGGTCAGGCAGCGAGGAGAAGGTCACGGGGTCAAAGGTGAAATCCAGAAAACGATCCATGTAGTCGATATCATTCCACTGGGCGTCCTACACACACACACACACAACACACACACACACACCACACACACCACACACACACACACACACACACACACACACCCACACACACACACACACACACACACACACACACACACACACCACACACACACACACACACACACACACACACACACACACCACACACACACCACACACACACACACACACACACACACACACACACACACACCACACACACACACACACACACACACACACACACACACACACACACACACACACACACACACACACCTTAGACCAGACATGTAGCCTACAGCAGTATGCACTGTACACGTACACACATTCAATGGACACTACCTGGGGTATCCCATCATTTCGCATGCTCTTGACGACGTCCCAGGTGGCGTTGCTGGAGCCGTAACCCCAGCGACAGAGATGGTAACCTAGCGCCCAGTAGACTGTCATGGCAGGGTGGCCTGAGAGAGAGAGAGAGAGAGAGAGAGAGAGAGAGAGAGAGAGAGTGAGAGAGAGAGAGAGAAGAGAGAGATAGAGCGAGAGAGAGAGAGAAAGAGAGAGAGAGAAAGAGAGAGAGAGAGAGACACAGAGAGAAAGAGAGAGAGAGAGAGAGAGAGAGAGAGAGAGAGAGACATAGAGCGAAACAAAGGGAGAGAGGATGAAATAAATGGGAGTTCCTTGTTTGTAAATTCAGACACAATCGCTTTGTTTGCTCCTCCAGTGGACTGACCAACAACCTCCAGGTACTGTCCAATAACAGAGCCAGGCTCCGGACCCAGGAAGACGTAGAAGTCCAGGATCCCACCAATGGTACGCCAGGTTACAGCGGGGGCGGGCTGTAGGACCACGTCTGCCAATAGAAACAACTGTCATGAACACCAGGTGAGTTGAGATACTACAGGAATAAATGGAATTGGAGTAGGGGCTAGGAGGTAGGGGCTAGGAGGTAGGGGGAGGGGCTAGGAGGTAGGGGGAGGGGCTAGGAGGTAGGGGGAGGGGCTAGGAGGTAGGGGGAGGGGCTAGGAGGTAGGGGGAGGGGCTGGGAGGTAGGGGCTAGGAGGTAGGGGCTAGGAGGTAGGGGGAGGGGCTAGGAGGTAGGGGCTAGGAGGTAGGGGCTAGGAGGTAGGGGGAGGGGCTAGGAGGTAGGGGCTAGGAGGTAGGGGGAGGGGCTAGGGGGGAGGGGCTAGGAGGTAGGGGGAGGGGCTAGGAGGTAGGGGGAGGGGCTAGGGGGAGGGGCTAGGAGGAGGACAGACCCATGGCGTTACTGTTGAGCAGGAAGAACCCATGGGAAGCCCCGTCCTCTTCCATGGCTAGGTAGAAGGGGTGGGCGCCATACAGGTTGGTAAACTCCTGGACACAGGAAGAGGGTTAGCAGCATTAGCCTCTTAGCATTGGCATGCTAGATGCCTTAGCCGTTAGCTTCAGCTATGTTAAATACTATAGCGAATTTAACCGTTAGCATGCTAGTCGTTAGCACGTTATCCATCATCATGGTAGCAGTTAGCATGTTAGCCGTTAGCCTACCATGGGCGGGACGTCACGAGCCCACATGGTGAGCGTGTTCCAGTGGACGTCGTGCAGGAAGGAGGAGCGGTGCTCTCCCAGGCCGTACACGTAGGAGCTGGCCAGCGGGGAGGAGAACTGGAGGAACTGGTCAGCGTAGAACAGAGGAGCCACCGAGGTGTTGAGGCTGGGGGGGGGGAGGAGAGGGGGGGGGAGGGAGGGAGAGAAGAAGAAGGGGGAGAGGAGAGAGAAAGAAGGAAGAGTGTAATCTTTCCTGTTATTAGATGTGGAGTGTTCTGTCTACCCTGTGTTCCGTCTGGAGTGTTCTGGAGTGTTCTGGAGTGTTCTGGAAGGTTCAGGAGGGTTCTGAATGCGTGTCTTACAGCACAGCTCCTGTAGCCGTCCTCTTCACGATGATGCCAAACGGGTCCTTGGAAAGCTCCACACTGTAGGCGGGACTTCCTGCCTTCTCAGTGGCATTGGGGACTGTGATTGGCACCTCATACCGCGGATTAGACGGATCTGTGATCTACACAGACAAGCAGGAGTTTGTGAGTAGAGCATGAGGAGCATTGGCAATGCATGTCACTGTCGGTATGTGTGTGTGTGTGTGTGTGTGTGTGTGTGTGTGTGTGTGTGTGTGTGTGTGTATGTGTGTCATGTGTGTGTGTGTGTGTGTGTGTGTCATGTGTGTGTGTGTGTGTGTGTCATGTGTGTATGTGTGCTTGTGTCCAGGCGGCCCCTCACCCTGACCCTCAGCCTGGTGTCGGTCTCCTGTCTGACGTCCAGCTGAAGGGAGAGGATGTCTCCAGGGTAGTACGTCTTCACCTCCCTCTCCAGCCTCCCGCTCTGGCCCCCCTGAGACGCCTGCAGCTCCGCCAGCCGGTAGGAGGGGAAGCCTGGGGGGTAGAAGCACCAGGGGACACCCTGGCTCCTGGAGGAGGCAGGGGGGGTGGAGGAGGAGGAGATGAAGCAGCAGTTCCTAGCCTCACACATCTCCCTGGTCACCACCACTCCCCTCTCCGGGTAACAGTCGAACCTCCAGGCCTCCGTGACTGCGGAGCAGGCCTGGGGCTCGGGTACTGAGGCTCCCCCAGCCGGGGCTGCTCTCCCTGGGGAGGATGCAGGCGGCGGGGGCCGGTGGGGAAGGCCGCTGGAGGGGGAGTGGAGCCAGAAGATGGTGGCGAGGAGCCATGCTGCGCTGAGGAGCAGGAGGAGAAGCCCCAGAGAGAGGAGGGTGGTGGAGGAGGAGCAGGACAGCTTTCTGGGGAGGAGAGGCTCTTCTGGAACTTCCTGCACAGGGAGACCACACACACACACACTTACACACGGTAGGAAAGACACACTTCTATTCTAGTTACCTCCTGCACAGGAAGACCACACACACACTTACACACGGTAGGAAAGACACACTTCTATTCTAGTTTAAAAATACTTTTTAGCATACAAACGGGTGTAGATTTATAAATGAACCATCAAAGAGAGTGTCGGATCTCACCTCCACCACCTCCTGCTCGGAGGCCGGTTCCTCAGACAGAGCAGCGCTGGTAAACTGGACGTCCTCGGGAGTCAGACGCTTGTACGACACCATCCTCACTGCGCCTCGGGTCGTAGACGGGGACTAAACCTATCCGTAACGGGTGACACGAAAATAATGTAACTATCATTAGCTAGCTATTGTTAATACAGTTTTGCTGGATGAGTTATTAAAGTAAGTAACTGGCTACCATTTGCCACGATGATTATTGAAGTTACTGGCTACCAAGTTTGAACTAGCAATTAACCCTTGACCTTCTGCACAAAGAATGCAGTCGTCGATAGGTAGATAATCTACTGATCTCGGTCGAATCTACAGCACGATATCGGTTCAAAACTTAAATTCCTAGACGACGTTATCACTAAGCTAGCTCGAAACAAACTTTAGTCTTTTGAAAGGTCGCTGTAGTATTAATAATAACTGCTTTATAGCCCTCAAATGTTGCAAGTTAGCTTGACGCTATGCTGGCTAGCAAGGTTAGCTACATCTGTGAACTTTCCTCTTTGGATGCTCCAGGCTGAGGATCTCGAACTCTAGCTACGTAATCGTATAATGTAGGCAAAAGCAATGTGGTAGGCAAATGTGCTTACTTCAATAAACTTCGTTCACAAGCTGTGACCGTGCTGGTTTTAGCAGAAGTCTGGACAGATAGCGGTGCTCCGAGAACAGATAGCGGTGCTCCGAGAACAGATCAGCTGGGAGAAGTCTCTGGGGGAGAAGTGTTTTCGTTTTCTTCTTCGTTGATATTAAGGCAGATTACAACCCACGTCAATAAGGTGCATCACCGCCACCTACTGGTCAAATACAGGGATCTTCATAAGCAATTGAAAAGGGAACTTAAACTGGCCCGGTACAGATATAAGGACAAGGTAGAGAGTATGCTGAAGGCTGGCAGCTCCCGTCCTGCATGGGAGGGGGTTAAGTCCATGATGAGGATGCAACCCAAAAGGAGTCATGTGACTATGAATGGAAGATCTGACCTGGCACTTTCTAATGAACTGAATACTTTTTATAACCGTTTTAACAACTGCAATTTTAGTGAGGAATTGTCAGTTTTTAAAAATGTTGCCTCTTCACCTAAAAGTGTTGCTGACAAGAGGCAAGTACTTAAACTCTTTCGGGGTGTGAAAGAAAGGAAAAGCCCTGGGCCGGATGGCATTGGAGGGCGAGTCCTTAAGAACTGTGCTCACCAGCTGGCAGACATTTTTACTTTTATATTTTCATTGTCCCTCCAGCTCCATAAAGTCCCCTCAATCTGGAAGGATTCCATCATTGTCCCAGTTCCCAAATCCGCATCCCCTAAATCATTGAATGATTTTAGACCCGTGGCATTAACGTCTTTGGTCATGAAGACATTTGAGCGAATTGTCAAAGGAACACTTCTGACCTGTGTCAAAGACAACCTGGACCCTCTACAGTTTGCGTACAGGTCAGGTAGAGGTGTTGACGACGCATTAGCCACCCTCCTGAATCTTGTCCTGACTCACCTAGAGGGAGCCAAAACCTTCGCTCGTCTTTTATTTGTTGATTTTTCATCTGCTTCTAACTGTATACAGCCACACATTTTAGCAGAAAGATTGCGGGACTTCCATAGCATGGATCCTGGTCTAATAGCCTGGCTAATGGACTTTTTAACAGACAGACCACAACGTGTGAGGGTCAACGGTGTCATGTCTAATACTGTCATCTCCTCCACTGGATCACCTCAGGGCTGTGTCCTTTCACCATTGTTGTTTGTTTTATATACAAATGAGTGTTTTAGTCAGCATACAGGGCGTCATATTTTAAAATGTTCTGATGATTCAGTAATTGTGTCCTTGTTAAGCAATGACGACCCTGTCCATGGTCCTGTTGTGAGGGAATTCATTGACTGGTGCTCTTCATCTTTTATGTGCATCAATGTGTCAAAAACAAAGGAAATGCTGATTGATTTCCGAAAAAATCAGTCGGTCATCTCTCCTTTGGTCATTGAGGACCAAGCCGTTGAGCTGGTCCACAACTATAAATATCTTGGCACAAATATTGACGATAAGTTATGCTTTGACTTCCATGTAGATGCTGTTTGTAAGAAGGCACACCAACGCATGTACTTTTATAGGAAATTGCAGAGTTTTAATGTTGACAGCACCTTCATGAAAATGTTTTATTCTTGTTTTATCGAATCAGTCCTGACCTTCTCTTTTATTTGTTGGTATGGCCTACTGACCATCAAGAACAAGAGCAGATTGCGGGGTATAGTGAGAGTGTGTAGCAAAATTGCAGGATTGAATCTCAACGACCTCACTGAACTGCACATCCTTCGAACCCTCGGTAAAGCCCGCTCACTCCTTTCTGACCAGAGCCACCCTTTGGCCGGCCAGTTTGTGTTGCTCCCGTCGGGCCGCAGGTACATCCTGCCAAGATGCAGGACAAACAGACTGAAGAACTCCTTTGTCCCTGTTGCCATAGGTCTCCTAAACAAGTCTTAACTATCTGTATGTCTGTTCCATCTATTTATTGCTGACTTGTCGTCTGTGCTTTATGTTTTTGTGAGTATTGTTTGCTGTTTTTACTGCTGCTGGCTGCAAAGCAATTTGCCCCTCGGGGATAATAAAGATACTTGAACTTGAACTTGAACTACTGTTCGGGAGTGTGAGAGGAGGTTAGAAGCATAGATATATATAAATACATATCTATGGTTCTCTCCACTTCCTGTATGAGAGTGAGGCAAGGGCTGTGGCTGTGTCTACTACCGCGCACTCAACGAAGTACACTGCAATGTAGTGCACTTACATTTGCTGTGCACTCAGTTGCTGAATAGCGCTGTCTAAACTGGAACACTTTACTTACCCACTTAGCGGGAAGTGACGCACGCAAATCTGCTCGCGACACCCGAGAAACTAAACCCGCGAAACAAACCCGCTTGTATTTCTGTCACTGGACTCCTCCTCTTCTGCTACGTAGCCAAGATGGCGCCCGTTTAGGGCGAGTAGTGTCCATCGTCGGACACTTCATTTTTGGACCGTTTGCAGTGCATCATCCGGGTACTTTCAGTGCACTGAATTATTTTGGTTTTTCAGCGTAAGCGCCCTAAGCACTGAAAGTAAGTGCTCGAAGTGCACAAGTGCGCGGTAGTAGACACAGCCTGAGTGCTCTCCACTTCCTGTATGAGAGTGAGTGCACTCCACTTCCTGTATGAGAGTGAGTGCACTCCACTTCCTGTATGAGAGTGAGTGCTCTCCACTTCCTGTATGAGAGTGAGTGCTCTCCACTTCCTGTATGAGAGTGAGTGCACTCCACTTCCTGTATGAGAGTGAGTGCACTCCACTTCCTGTATGAGAGTGAGTGCACTCCACTTCCTGTATGAGAGTGAGTGCTCTCCACTTCCTGTATGAGAGTGAGTGCTCTCCACTTCCTGTATGAGAGTGAGTGCTCTCCATAGATATATATAAATACTAGATATCTTACTGTGGAGTCTAGAACGTCCGCACATGGCGGCCATCTTGCTACAGGCAACTCGCTCACCCATAATACTGCATACTTATATTCTATTTGTAAAAAAATAACATAATTAACATAAACATAATATAATTATGCAGTGGCATAAGTATATCTCTGGCATTTATAACAAACCAAACCGTTTAAAAATCGGTTGAAAATGTAGCAAGTTATGGTTATTTAAAAGGTAGCACGATATTATGGTGCATGGGCGAGTTGCCTGTAGCAAGATGGCCGCCATGTGCGACCGTTCGACTCCGTTGGCCGGCAACGCGGACGAGACATCTAGTCAGTGGCGGTGCGTCCATAGAGGGCGCTAGGGCGCCGCCCCTCCTAGAATTTTTCGTAAAAATAATAATAAAAAAACGTGCAAAAATATGATATACCAAACTATTTAAATAATAAATGTACTGTGTTAACGCGTTAAATGTGTGTGGGAGACCGTAAGTCCCTGTCAACAACCACTTAAATGTGACCAAATATAATATATTGCCATTCGTTATCACTGAGATAAGCCACTCCCCCCTGGGGGCGCCGGCCAAATGGAAGTCAATGGGTGCGTTCGACATGAACTCGCTTCATGCAGCGCTGCAGCCGGCTGCAGGCGGCTGACTTGAAACAGTGAATTCTGGTTAGACTTTTTGTCCGACTTGAGACGGCGCCGAGGCTAGGTCACTGTGACGTAGCCATCAAAGTACCGTGAGATCGATTCGAGAACTGCCGGCTGTGTAGCCGAGCGCATTTTCTCAAGAGCAACTGCACGGCTTCAAATGACGACACAGCTATTTCATGATTGGCCAGACTCACACACGACAACTTTGACGCTTGTTTTGTAATTATTCTGACACCAGATTCGCCAATGCTCAAATCCGGACCAAACAATTTGATTGAATAAAACATTTGTTGAAGAAAGGGTTTTGGGCCACCTCTTCTACTAACGGAAAGACTAAGTTTAATTATAAATAAAGTAACGTAAGCAAACAGCGCTTGATCGGCCATGACTGACATCAACGCAGCAAACCACGAGAAGCTGGAATGTCCAACTTCACAGAGCCGTTTTCAACTCCTCCCAGACTGCAAGCGGCTACTCTCGCCGGTCGTTTCATGCAGCCGCAGTCCATGTCGAACGCACCTACTGGGAGCTCTCATTCTTTTTTCATACATTTGAGAAAAACGGCTTCTCATTGGCGGAAAAAAGGGGCGATGCCGGGGCGCACACTCGTGCGCCCCTGGCCAATGACATCGTTTCTTACTTATATTGACATCTTATTCGTCGAATCAAAGACCTTTATCATTCCCTCACATCCCATATAATTATCACGTATCTACGAGAGCAACATAGCTAGCAAAGGAGGATGGGCTGTAGGCCTACGGGACGTACACCCGTAGCTTCTCCTCAAACCTGTATGCTAAGTAACCGGAGCTGGTTAGCTGGTGAGTAATTCAGTGAGTAATTCAGTGTTACACACACAGTCACAACATCACACGTTAGCAACGACGCTATGCGATATCAGCGACCCTTCAGCATTAGTATCGTAGCTAAGTCTAGGAAAGTTGAGGCTACTTTTCGCTAGGTACCTACGAACACGTCTTAATCTGCTAGACAAGTGGCTTCCCCATCGTTCTTTTGGTGAGCTGTCTCACGATCCCTACTAGTCGACAAGCAAAATAGTTATTAAGCACTAGCGTTGCTACCTGCATATATGCAAACATTGTTTACAATATTTTCAGGCTTCAACCAGTGCTGCTCAAGCATACATACAGGTTCAAGAGATAGATTCGTTAGTAAGGCATTGAAGAAATAGTAGGAGAGGACGACAGCATCCAACATAGCTAATACATATATATTTAATGTTAAAAAAAAGTTCTGTGTAACGACCCCCCCCCCGCGCCGCCCAACTGCGCCCCCCCCCCAAAAAAAAATCACCAGCCGCTACTGCATCTAGTATTTATTTCTATGGTTAGAACGCTGAATTGAACTTTACTCCCAGATACTCCTACCAAGATTGCTCAATATATTGACTATCGGTATCAGAGATGTTATTGCTGCTCTATAGTTAAATAACAAAGATGCTATATGTAAGAGAGTTTCAAAATAGTGCGAACAAGTCCATATCCATACAAATATATTTATTTGTATTTAAAAATTATGGACGAAGAGTTGGGTGCTTTTATTTTGAAAACCTGCACTTAAAGTCTTTCGGGGGTACTTCCGTGTTGTAGACTGGGATGAAAAACACCGTAGTAGATTCGATGTAACTTGCAGAAAAGTAGGACATATAAAGACGTGCTGGAAGCGGGAGTGGGACAAAATGAGAAAGTCTTCCAGTTTAACAATGCCGGAACTAGATTTGTTTAGGGAATTTCTCATAGAGCGACTAACAATGGAAGCTTTAGAGATTTTCAGAGCCGTTAAAAAGACGTTTACCGAGTACGATGAAAGCGCACGACTGCCACGGTTGGACGTTAAACCGGAGATCAATCTACACCTCACAGGTTTTGTATTTAATAAAGATTTATTGACGCTGTTGTCAATGTCAGTAAGGAGTACAATATGTTGCCTCAATTCACACTATCTCCTCTGTAACTTTAGCTAGAAAAGAGCAGATCTCCATATGATCTCAGGTTGTTCTTCTTCTTCAATTCTATAGACTTTATCTATTTATCTAGATTATTTCATCTAGTCTTTGCCCTCAGTGATGCAAACATCAGTACATGATGTAGATGTCCCATCTGAATGTATGATCCCATCCTAACCCATCTGAATGTATGATCCCATCCTAACCCATCTGACATCATGGACCAAAGATGACGTTTTCACCTGTTTTAGTGCAGACAATCTCAGTCCACAAGTATCGCTACTAACAGCGATTGAAAAAGCTATTTTGGACATTTTAAAGAGCTAATAATAATGTTCTATGAATAAAGCGTCTGTATGGTATCAGCTTTCCTGGGTTTGTCTTCATGACTATCTACACTGGTGGAAGAAAAAAACAAACAATTAAAATGTGTATTTGGGTCTTGCCTCTTCTGTCTCCCAGATGTGCAACAGCTCTCTCTCCCGGAGCCCCCACAGATTAAAGAGGAACAGGAGCTGTGGACCAATCAGGAGGAAGAGCAGCTCCAAGGACTGCAGTCTGAAAATCCAGACTCAAAAGACAGAATGTCAAAACTACACTTGGTTCTCCGTGAGAAACTAACAACAGCAGGTTTAGAGATTTTTGTCAAAGTGGAACAGAAGTTTGCTGAGTACGAAGAAGAAATCATGCAACTGCAACGGCTGTTGGACGTTGCTACTCAACCCGAGGTCAAGCTACACAGAATAGGTTAGATGTTCATAACTTTATTATAATCGGCTGTGCCTAGAACCCTTACTACTGGCATAGGACCTCATGGTTAAGTGTCTTATGTCTTAAGTATTTATATCGCTAGTCCAGACCTCACGTTCTCCAGACGTGGGTTCCAGACCTCACGTTCTCCAGACGTGGGTTCCAGACCTCACGTTCTCCAGACGTGGGTTCCAGACCTCATGTTCTCCAGACGTGGGTTCCAGACCTCACGTTCTCCAGACGTGGGTTCCAGACCTCACGTTCTCCTCTACACTGACAGTCGGGCCAATTACAAGCCCCTACACATTGTCTTGAATTAAGGAACACAGAAATATACCAAAGGGTCATAAGCAGCTTTGGGTTTTCCATGGTTACATAAATACAGCCTGGGGTTATTATGAATACTTGTTTGTTTGCTAATGTATGGAAGCAAACGGTGTACGGTGACAATGTTTTGAATTTTAAAAGGCATTGAATACTTAACCTTTAGATGCTTGAGTTCTAAATATTTCCGACGGTCCCCACAGCACAAGTTAGCTAGCTTTAGTTAGCTTCTGGGCTAACTTACCTAGCCTAATACTCATAGCAATGCTACTACCATGCTAGTGTTACTTGTTAGCCATAAGTACATTTTGAAGCCATAGGCCTACTAAACCGTTGGTCGCATAGTCTATCGGAAAATATGTTTTGGAATGTTCAAAAATCGCATATATGCGACGTTACGCATTCGAACGATCACATATGTGCGACGCTATTTCTTAACGGGTCAATATTCAAATGTAAACAACACCGAATTTGTTGGTTTTAAATGCACCTCTTTAAAATGTAAATCTTAATTTATTTCAACGTTAAAAAAACAATTCTCATCCCAAAATTAAAGGTTCAAAAATTATAATAGAACAAAATTCAGGCTGCTCAAATTCGAATGGTGAAATTCATATCCCCAAAATTTGAACCCAATATTTTTTTTACGAATAATTTTGGTAGCAAGATCTTAGATCTGATCTGGGATCTGGGACACCCAGTGTTTTGCTCTTTTGGCTCAATTATTCGATATTTTTGACATCTGAATTTTACTGGTCTAATTTGAGCTGGGATACCAAGGTACTGCTTGCCTCAGACCCGACCTCTCTCTCCTCAGACCTCAGGCTGTGATTGGATGACTCAGACCTCAGGCTGTGATTGGATGACAGCCTGAAGCTACACCTGGATGAGAGGGGCCCGAGGAGAAAACAAATATTGAAAGATCCGGGTTGCCCAGATCTTTACAATGTATTTCACCATTCAAATTTGAGCAGCCTGAATTTGTACTATTTAGATTTCAGAAGCTTGAATTGTTATTTATTTTTTAAATCATATTATTATGTTATTTTTATTTGGGGATCTGAAATTTACAGTTTTAATTTTTGGATCAGATTTTCGATCAGATTTTTACGAGGTTAATTAAAAACCAACAAATTGGTGGTGTTTACATTTCTATATTAAGTATTCAATGCCTTTTAAAATATGAAACATTATGTCACTGATTTGCTTCCATACTAATGATTTTACACCAAGAATAATAAACTTGGACACATCTTACTGTTGTCTCTTCTGTCCCCAGAAGTGCAGCAGCTCTCTCTCCTGGAGCCCCCACAGATCAAAGAGGAACAGGAGATGTGGACCAATCAGGAGGAAGAGCAGCTCCAAGGACTGCAGTCTGAAACCACAGACTCCATCTTCACTTCTCCCAGTGTGAAACATGACTCTGATCAGGATGGTTCTGAATGTGGAACTGTTAAAGTGGAGGAAAGAGAAGGAGACTCTCTACCCACCAACACAACTGAGGAGCAAATCAAAGCAGAGCTTCATGTACAAGACTCTGCAGCACCAGAACCAGGCAGTGACTCTCAGCTCCTCTCTGTTGTAGCTCCAGACTGTCCTGCAGCTCAGAGTTTGGAGGAGGAGGAACATGGAGGAGTGATGCTTTTACAGAACAGAACACAAAACAATGAGGCTCTTCCCAGGGACAATAGGCCACAGGGAAGTCACACAGAGAAACCTCATCAGTGTCAACAATGTAAGAGACGATTTGCTGACAAAAGAGCTCTTCTTAAACACATGAGAACACACTCAGGGGAGAAACCATATCAGTGTCAGGAGTGCAGTATGCTCTTTAGCAGTAAACACGCTCGGCTTGCCCATACGAGGACACACACAGGGGTGAAACCATATCAGTGTCAGGAATGTAGTAAGATGTATTGCACTAAAGCCCAATTACTTGTCCATATGAGGACACACTCAGAGGAGAAACCATATCAGTGTCAGGAATGTAGTAAGCGCTTGAGTAGTAAGCAAAATTTGATTCGCCATTTGAGAACACACACAGGGGAGAGACCATATCAGTGTCAGGAATGTAAGAAGAGCTTTATCTCAAAGCACAATTTGCTTGATCATTTGAAGGCACACACGTGTGAAAAACCATATCAGTGTCAGGAATGTAGTAAGAATTTTAGCAGTAAACACACTCTGCTCGTCCACACATGGACACACACAGGGGAGAGACCATATCAGTGTCAGGAATGTAGTAAGAACTTTTGCAGTAAACGAACTTTACTTGCCCATATGCCAATACACACATGTGAGAAACCATATCAGTGTCAGGAATGTAGTGAGGGATTTAGAAGTAAACACACACTGCTAGTCCACATGTGGACACACACAGGGGAGAGACCACATCAGTGTCAGGAATGTAGTAAGTTGTTTAACAGTAAACAAAGTCTATTTGTCCATATGAGGACACACACAGGGGAGAGACCATATCAGTGTCAGGAATGTAGTAAGGGATTTAGCTACAAACGTGTTCTCATTAGGCATATGACAACACACACACAACCTTGACATCTTTCCATGAAACAAAAGTACATTTGAGGCAAAGGGCTGCTGCTGAATTGATGTTGTGTAAACCTAGGGTGTAGTAGGACCTGAACCTAGGGGTGTAGGACCTGAACCTAGGGGTGTAGAACCTAACCCTAGGGGTGTAGGCCTGTGGAGTGATGTGTAAGTTAAGAGTAGAAAGGGAAGTCAGCTTTGTGATGGGTGTAAAGTGATATTATTTCTGGTTCTCAACAGAAATCTTGCAGCAGCATCTTGCACCTTTTGCATATTCTTGACGAAGGTGCAGTATTTAGGAGAGAGAGAAGAGTACATTACACAAGACAGTTAGAAATGTATCAAATGCCTGTTAGTTTTTCATTTTGTGAGGGAATATTTGTTTTATGACGGGGAAAATGTGTTATTTCATATATGTGGCATATTCACTCCAGTGCTGGGATATTTTCAATGAAGTGTTGAACAATAGAAAGTTGTTTAGTGATGAGTTTTGAGTGAAGATAATCTGTATTACAGTATGCATTTTGAATTTAAAAGGTTTTACTGGCACTTTCTTTCTTATTAGTGTTGAAGAATAGACGAATGGCTGGTTGAAGAAGAAAAGCTCAAAAACCAGGTTGTTTGAATAGGTAAAAAGTTGAAGTTTATTTCAGCTCAGTTTGCAAGGCAATACACATAACAGCCGATGGATGGCAGACCGTGGAGAGACGATTAGACAATCTCCCCAAACTTCCTTATATACCAAAATAATGGCCCATAATCATCCCCCCCCTCCTCGGCGGTGCGCACGCCACCCCGCAGCCCCTGCGTGCAAGACTATTGCACAACTGGGGAGGAAATTTCCATTCCTCATTCGTATCGGAATCCCGAACCCCTCAAAAGGCATCTTAGCCTCGTTTGACACTTAAACCTTTCTCCCAGAGAAGTCGGTTCCCTAGCAACCGTTTTCACCAGGTCGGAACGACCTGGGACTTTGCTTCTAACTTCGGACAGATTCTGACAAGCTTCGATGGACGACTTCCTGTCTGAGTGCTAACAGCTGCTCTCCTTCTTAAGATTCTGCCACGTACCCCTATCACCCAGCCAAACACCCCCCCCCTCCCTGGTGTTTCTGGGGCTCCTATGCTCCCATGTTTTCCTTCAGAGTTTGCACATAAGCCTAGAACATTCAACATAAGTCAAGAACAGTCTGTATCCCTGGTTTTTAGTAACTGCGTATTGTTCGGGGGCCATCTTTGGGCCTACTCCTCTGTCCTGACATAACCCCTGTCCTCGCCTAACGTTTGCCCTGTTTTATCATAATCAAAATCCACCACATTAGCCAAGTTGTTTATTACTTTATTAATAGGAATGATTTATTGTAGTCCCTGTAGATTTTCTTTCAGTTTCAAGTTCTATTGTGAGGTGCACAGAACAACACAAGGTCAGACTGGGCACTACAATTCTTGGGACAAGACAGCAAGCAACCTAGCATAATATAACATATAAGTACTAAGAACATAGATTACATCTATGATAAGCTCAAATAAAATAACAGCAATAAACATCCTAATGGTCCTGTAGGACTGGGAGCTTCCTGCTGATGATGAACTCAGCAGAACGGACCACACTACGTAGGGCCTTGCAGTCCCTGTCTGTGCAGCTCCCATACCACACTGTGATGCAACCAGTCAGAATGCTCTCTATAGTGCATCTGTAAAAGTTAGTGAGGATGACCGAATCCATGCCAAACTTCTTCAGTCTCCTCAGGAAGAAGAGGTGTTTCCGGGCCGCTTTGACCACCTTGTCCGTGTGAGCAGACCAGGTGAGATCATAGCTGAGGAATCTGAAGCAGCTGACCTTCTCCACTTTGGATGTGTAGGGGTGCAAGCTCCTCCTCCTGCCGCCTCCTATAGTCCACAACCATCTCCTTGGTCTTGCTGACATTGAGAGAGAGGTTATTGTCCTGACACCATGATGTCAGGGTATCAACCTCCTCTCTGTAGGCTGACTCATCACTGCCACAGATGAGGCCCACAATGGCTGTGTCGTCAGCAAACTTCTAAACAAGGAGGTTAGAACTGTGCACACCCATGGAAAAGCATACTCATCTAAAACAGGATGTATACCAGCCTGATCACCTTCTGAGAATAGAGACGTGAAAGGACAGTGTGTGTATCGTGCTTCAGAACTGCTTCGTAATATAGCTGTTCCATTGGTATTTTTTCATATGTATTTGATCAACATTTGGCCAAACATGCAGTTGTTGCCTGTTGCTTTGACAACTTAAAAGCGATAGCCTATATATTTGTTGGCGATCTGGTAACTTTAATTTAATCAATTGGATAACTACAGCTCTTACTTTGAAATAATTTTAATGGTGGCCCCTGCCACGATATACCCGGACCGATATTGGTGTAACACTGTACTGTTTGAATGAAAACACAACTCAGGTTTAGGAGGAACGACAGATTTTTTTAATGGAGATTGTCTCATTTCTATAATCCACCGTTTGGAATCTAAGGAAATTAGTAAATAGTTGTTGACAATGCGTTGGTTTAGTAAACGACTCAGCTAGGCGCTTCCCGAGACTAGTCTGCCCGGAAGTAAACAGAAGCTCGATGTTGTTCACATCCGACAGGGATTGTGCGTCGGTACTTTTTAACACTAAGAAAGGACCCATGTGCTAATAGCTAATCTTCTTGTGCAGAGTATCACTTTTATTCCACCAAAATGTCCAAACTAGATTTGTTTCGAGGATTTATCCGTGATAGACTAACAACGGCAGCTTTGGAGATTTTTGGGGCCGTTGAACAAACGTTTGCTGATTACAAGGAAGAAATATGTCGTTCCAAGGAGGAGAGCGCACGGCTAAAACGTCTGTTGGACTTTGTTACTCCACCGGAGATCCAGCTACACCGATCAGGTAGGGTGACACGAGAACGCGACTCTTAACGGAACGAGGTAGCAACATTCAGGAAGCTCAAATGATCCTGAATGTAGCCACGAGAGCAGACTGACAAGATGTTACTGGTGTTGCACCGAAAGCTGTGACCCATCAGAAACTGTGACCGCCGAGGTCGCTGCTGCACATCATCTGCCTGTGCGTGGTAGACATAGCCACTAAGAGCAACAAAGATCAATATCATGCATTCTGTAAACTCTGTCGCATTGATATACTAGACGTGTGTAGTTAGGGGGAAAGCGGCTTTAGAGCGACATGCCTGCGACACTCAACGGCACAAGGATAATTTACATTTACATTTATTCATTTAGCAGACGCTTTTATCCAAAGCGACTTCCAAGAGAGAGCTTTACAATAGTGCATAGGTCACTGATCATAACAACGAGATATCCCCAACATTGCAAGTAGTCAAACATGGATCGTACATTGTGAAAAAACCAACAATAAGTGCCAAAGGGAAGAATCATAAGAGCATGGAGTTAAACAAGTTACAATTGAACAACATGAACCTTAAAAGTGCACGAGTGTACCTGTGGAAGAGCAAACAACAGTTTAATCAGTTACAGCTAACCAGCAAGAGCAGCAGGTCTCTAAGTAAGAGTCCTTCTGATCCTGGGAGAAACTAACATCATGTCCAGCAGATCTTTCCTAGGTACTGTTGTATTCCCGGAACAAGTGTGTCTTGAGCCTATTCTTGAAAGTGGGGAGACAGTCAGTGTCTCTGATGGAGGTGGGGAGTTGATTCCACCACTGGGGGGCCAGACAGGGGAAGAGCTTGTGTTGGGACCGGGCGGTCTTGAGCGGTGGGACCACCAGACGGTTGTCAGAGGAGGACCGAAGGTGGCGGGAGGGGGTGTAGGGCTGGAGGAGAGACTTGATGTAGTCGGGTGCAGTCCCATTCACCGCTCGGAAGGTCAGTACCAGGGTCTTGAATCTGATACGGGCCGTGACGGGCAGCCAGTGAAGGGAGACGAGGAGCGGGGTAACATGGGAGCGTCTGGGTAGGTTGAAGACCAGACGGGCCGCTGCGTTTTGAATCCTCTGGAGAGAGCGGGTTGCGCATGCTGGGAGCCCGGCGAGCAGCGAGTTGCAGTAGTCCAACTTGGAGAGGACAAGTGCTTGGACCAGCAGCTGGGTGGAGTGCTCGGACAGGTATCTCCGGGAACGACAGGTAGAGCTGGGTGTCGTCAGCGTAGCAGTGGTAGGAGAGGTGGGAGGTGATGATTGGTCCAAGCGAGGTGGTGTACAGGGAGAAGAGGAGGGGTCCATAATGCTCGTTCTTCTTTTTTTGCTCCGAACCCCAAACAAAACAACCACTGCTGAGTTGACCAAATTATATTTTTTTATTTATATTACAATTGAAATAGTTTGGGGAATGGTAGGCCAACTTTTCCTATTTATCTTTTGACTAAACTTGTGTCACCAAAGACAACATAAAATCAGTGCACTTGTATTGAAGTATTGGATTTGTATTCAAATTACAAATGCTGACTTACTAAAATGACTAATGTTATTGTCTTAATTTCATACTAATGGGTAGCGACGCAATTTGAGTTGAGACTTTCTCAACTTTATGCAAATGACGAGCGATTTTCGCTAGCATTCGCTAACTGTGCGTTCACACTGCAGCGAATCAAATCTCTGCAGTTCTTCCCCCAGAAATGCAGCAGCTCTCTCTCCCGGACCCCCCACAGATTAAACAGGAGCTGTGGACCAATCAGGATGAAGATCACCTCCAAGGACTGCAGTCTGAAACTAAAGATCCTACATTTAACAAGGAGTCCAAGTTTTTAAATGTCAAAATGTCTCAATTAAATGAGATAAGAGAACTTTTTGGTGAAATACTAACAACGGCAGCTTTGAAGATATACTGGGCTGCTGAGAAACCGTTTACAGGATACCAGGAAGAGATCTCTCGTTCCAAGGAGGAGAGCGCGCAGCTACAACGGCTGTTGAATGTTTTTACTCAACCTGAGATCAAGTTACAACGAATAGGTCTGATATTCCTACCTTCATGTCTTTCTCTGCTGTGTGTTTATGGGGGAGGGGGACATGACAAAGCTCACTTGGGTGTTACAGAGAGCTGAGATCTGTGGACTGTAAATAGACTGTTCCCTGACTAACCCTGTAAATACAGACTGTCCCCTGACTAACCCTGTAAATACAGAACTACCCTGACTAACCCTGTAAATACAGACTGTTCCCTGACTACTCCTGTATATATACAGACGTACCCTGACGAACCCTGTAAATACAGACCTACCCTGACGAACCCTGTAAATACAGACCTACCCTGACTAACCCTGTAAATACAGACTGTTCCCTGACTAACCCTGTAAATACAGACTGTTCCCTGACTAACCCTGTAAATACAGACTGTTCCCCGACCAACCCTGTAAATACAGACTGTTCCCTGACCAACCCTGTAAATACAGACCTACCCTGACTAACCCTGTAAATACAGACCTACCCTGACGAACCCTGTAAATACAGACCTACCCTGACTAACCCTGTAAATACAGACGGTTCCCTGACTACTCCTGTATATATAGACTGTTCCCTGACTAACCCTGTAAATACAGACTGTTCCCTGACTAACCCTGTAAATACAGACCTACCCTGACGAACCCTGTAAATACAGACCTACCCTGACGAACCCTGTAAATACAGACCTACCCTGACGAACCCTGTAAATACAGACCTACCCTGACTAACCCTGTAAATACAGACCTACCCTGACGAACCCTGTAAATACAGACTGTTCCCTGACTAACCCTGTAAATACAGACTGTTCCCTGACTAACCCTGTAAATACAGACCTACCCTGACTAACCCTGTAAATACAGACCTACCCTGACTAACCCTGTAAATACAGACCTACCCTGACGAACCCTGTAAATACAGACCTACCCTGACTAACCCTGTAAATACAGACTGTTCCCTGACTAACCCTGTAAATACAGACTGTTCCCTGACTAACCCTGTAAATACAGACTGTTCCCTGACTAACCCTGTAAATACAGACCTACCCTGACTAACCCTGTAAATACAGACCTACCCTTACGAACCCTGTAAATACAGACCTACCCTGACTAACCCTGTAAATACAGACTGTCCCCTGACTAACCCTGTAAATACAGGCTGTTCCCTGACTAACCATGTCAATACAGACTGTTCCCTGACTAACCCTGTAAATACAGACCTACCCTTACGAACCCTGTAAATACAGACCTACCCTGACGAACCCTGTAAATACAGACTGTTCCCTGACTAACCCTGTAAATACAGACTGTTCCCTGACTAACCCTGTAAATACAGACCTACCCTGACTAACCCTGTAAATACAGACCTACCCTTACGAACCCTGTAAATACAGACCTACCCTGACTAACCCTGTAAATACAGACTGTTCCCTGACTAACCCTGTAAATACAGACTGTCCCCTGACTAACCCTGTAAATACAGGCTGTTCCCTGACTAACCATGTCAATACAGACTGCTCCCTGACTAACCCTGTAAATACAGACTGTCCCCTGACTAACCCTGTAAATACAGACTGTCCCCTGACTAACCCTGTAAATACAGACTGTCCCCTGACTAACCCTGTAAATACAGACTGTCCCCTGACTAACTCTGTAAATACAGACTGTTCCCTGACTAACCCTGTAAATACAGACTGTTCCCTGACTAACTCTGTAAATACAGACTGTTCCCTGACTAACCCTGTAAATACAGACCTACCCTGACTAACCCTGTAAATACAGACTGTTCCCTGACTAACTCTGTAAATACAGACTGTTCCCTGACTAACCCTGTAAATACAGACTGTTCCCTGACCAACCCTGGTTACAGAATAATAAACTTGGACACATCTAACTACTGTCTCTTCTGTTCCCCAGACATGCAGCAAGTCTCTCTCCTGGAGCCCACACAGATCAAAGAGGAACAGGAGATGTGGACCAATCAGGAGGAAGAGCAGCTCCAAGGACTGCAGTCTGAAACCACAGACTCCATCTTCACTTCTCTCAGTGTGAAACATGACTCTGATCAAAAGGGCTCTATTGAATGTTCACATCTTGTCCAGATTTTTAAAGAGGAGAACAGAGAAGGAGACTCTCAACCCACCAACACAACTAAGGAGCAGATCAAAGCAGAGCTTCATGTACAAGACTCTGCAGCACCAGAACCAGGCAGTGACTCTCAGCTCCTCTCTGTTGTAGCTCCAGACTGTCCTGCAGCTCAGAGTTTGGAGGAACGTGGAGGAGTGATGCTTTCTGTAGAAACGATGAAATCAAAGAAAGGACAGAAAAAGACCAGAAACAGAGAAGCACATTGTTGTCAAGAATGTAAAGCAATCTTCAGTCGCAAGCACCATCTAGTTAGACACATGAGGACACACACAAGAGAGAGACGCACACATGAAGACACACACAGGAGAGAGACCCACACAGGAGAGAGACACACACAGGAGAGAGACACACACAGGAGAGAGACACACACAGGAGAGAGACACACACAGGAGAGAGACACACACATGAGAGAGACACACACATGAGGACACACACAGGAGAGAGACACACACAGGAGAGAGACACACACAGGAGAGAGACACACACATGAGGACACACACATGAGGACACACACAGGAGAGAGACCCTCACATGAGGACACACACAGGAGAGAGACACACACAGGAGAGAGACACACACAGGAGAGAGACACACACAAGAGAGAGACGCTCACATGAGGACACACACAGGAGAGAGACACACACATGAGAGAGACACACACAGGAGAGAGACACACACATGAGAGAGACACACACAGGAGAGAGACCCTCACATGAGGACACACACAGGAGAGAGACACACACAGGAGAGAGACACACACAGGAGAGAGACACACAGGAGAGAGACACACACAGGAGAGAGACACACACAGGAGAGAGACACACAGGAGAGAGACACACACATGAGAGAGACACACACATGAGAGAGACACACACAAGAGAGAGACGCTCACATGAGGACACACACAGGAGAGAGACACACACATGAGAGAGACACACACAGGAGAGAGACACACACAGGAGAGAGACACACACAGGAGAGAGACACACACATTAGGACGCTCACATGAGGACACACACAGGAGAGAGACACACACAGGAGAGAGACACACACAGGAGAGAGACACACACAGGAGAGAGACACACACATGAGAGAGACACACACAGGAGAGAGACACACACATGAGAGAGACACACACAGGAGAGAGACACACACAGGAGAGAGACACACACAGGAGAGAGACACACACAGGAGAGAGACACACACAGGAGAGAGACACACACATGAGAGAGACACACACAGGAGAGAGACACACACATGAGGACACACACAGGAGAGAGACACACACAGGAGAGAGACACACACATGAGGACACACAGGAGAGAGACACACACAGGAGAGAGACACACACAAGAGAGAGACGCTCACATGAGGACACACACAAGAGAGAGACCCTCACATGAGGACACACACAGGAGAGAGACACACACACAGGAGAGAGACACACACAGGAGAGAGACACACACATGAGGACACACACAGGAGAGAGACACACACAGGAGAGAGACACACACATGAGAGAGACACACACATGAGGACACACACAGGAGAGAGACACACACAGGAGAGACACTCACAGGAGAGAGACACACACAGGAGAGAGACACACACATGAGGACACACACAGGAGAGAGACACACACATGAGGACACACACAGGAGAGAGACACACACAGGAGAGAGACCCTCACATGAGGACACACACCCACGCTTCAATGTGGAGAAATCTTTGTCAACACATTTGAAGAAACATCATGGAGAGTAATCCCATCAGTGCTGAATGTTGTTTCTATATCAGTTTTAATGACTAAATGTGTCAAATAGGGTTGTAGAAATGTAAATTGTATTTGTGTTCAGAGATGCCAAATCTGAAGCTATTGATGGCAATTTTTATAAAATGTTAATATTTGTAATAAAGTGTTTGTAGTCGAGCTGCTGTGTTGGTGACTGGTCCTTGATCCTCTGGTGTGTCCATGCTGTTTGGGGACAGACTACAGACATGCTATCATGTAGACAGATCCTGGATCAGGACTCTGGGGCTGATGGTTAGACAGATCCTGGATCAGGACTCTGGGTCACACAGATCCTGGATCAGGACTCTAGGGCTGATGGTTAGACAGATCCTGGATCAGGACTCTGGGCTGATGGTTAGACAGATCCTGGATCAGGACTCTGGGGCTGATGGTTAGACAGATCCTGGATCAGGACTCTGGGGCTGATGGTTAGACAGATCCTGGATCAGGACTCTGGGGCTGATGGTTAGACAGATCCTGGATCAGGACTCTGGGGCTGATGGTTAAACAGATCCTGGATCAGGACTCTGGATATAGAACTATCCATGACATGAATATAGAGTCAACAACATTGCCTTGAGACAACCCCAAATACGTGATTAGTAGCCTACATTCGGGGAGTGTATATGGGAACCAGTTGGTTCAGAAGAATCCAAATCAAGATGTTACCTTGAGGGCCAACATAGTAAATAAACGCCTAAAAGTTTAGGAGATTATTCAGAGCTGGTATAGCTCGCAGTGTAAAGCAATGGGCTCTAGTGAATACGTATTTTTGCCCTGGTGCGATCGAATCCCACTTGATGTGAGCCTGCAAATGTTTTATTTCGTCTCCATTTATTTTGTCAGGAATGGTAGCCTAATGTAGTGCACACGTAGCCTATAGGCCTACTTTCATATTTGCCGCAGCAAATATGAGATCCGACTTGAAAATCGCCAGTAATATGTTTGTGAATTTGTGACGAATCTGGTGATAGAGGCAGACTGATAGGTGCACGCACAGCTGGGTAAGGCTCGTCCCCTGTTAGTATCAAGCCCCCACCCCTCGCCCCTTGGCTTGAGGCAACGGCCCCGGTGGATGTAGGTGGTATTGCATCTTCGACTTGACTTCCGTGTCTTCCGGTCGTTTTTAATCTATTAACCAGTGGCGGTGCGTCCATAGAGGGCGCTAGGGCGCCGCCCCTCCTAGAATTTTTCGTAAAAATAATAATAAAAAAACGTGCAAAAATATGATATACCAAACTATTTAAATAATACATGTACTGTGTTAACGCGTTAAATGTGTGTGGGAGACCGTAAGTCCCTGTCAACAACCACTTAAATGTGACCAAATATAATATATTGCCATTCGTTATCACTGAGATAAGCCACTCCCCCCTGGGGGCGCCGGCCAAATGGAAGTCAATGGGAGCTCTCATTCTTTTTTCATACATTTGAGAAAAACGGCTTCTCATTGGCGGAAAAAAGGGGCGATGCCGGGGCGCACACTCGTGCGCCCCTGGCCAATGACATCGTTTCTTACTTATATTGACATCTTATTCGTCGAATCAAAGACCTTTATCGTTCCCTCACATCCCATACAATTATCACGTATCTACGAGAGCAACATAGCTAGCAAAGGAGGATGGGCTGTAGGCCTACGGGACGTACACCCGTAGCTTCTCCTCAAACCTGTATGCTAAGTAACCGGAGCTGGTTAGCTGGTGAGTAATTCAGTGAGTAATTCAGTGTTACACACACAGTCACAACATCACACGTTAGCAACGACGCTATGCGATATCAGCGACCCTTCAGCATTAGTATCGTAGCTAAGTCTAGGAAAGTTGAGGCTACTTTTCGCTAGGTACCTACGAACACGTCTTAATCTGCTAGACAAGTGGCTTCCCCATCGTTCTTTTGGTGAGCTGTCTCACGAGCCCTACTAGCCGACAAGCAAAATAGTTATTAAGCACTAGCGTTGCTACCTGCATATAGCCTATGCAAACATTGTTTACAATATTTTCAGGCTTCAACCAGTGCTGCTCAAGCATACATACAGGGTCAAGAGATAGATTCGTTAGGCATTGAAGAAATAGTAGGAGAGGACGACAGCATCCAACATAGCTAATACATATATATTTAATGTAAAAAAAAAGTTCTGTGTAACGACCCCCCCCCCGCGCCGCCCAACTGCGCCCCCCCCCAAAAAAAAATCACCAGCCGCCACTGCTATTAACTCCAGTCAACATTTACAAAACTATCTCCCCCAATAATTTTTGTTCGATACTCGAACCTGGCTCATACTACTAGCTTTTTCATAGAATAATTTTTCCAGATTTTTGCTAAATTTGAAACCAATCCGAAATAGGTAAACTAGCACCCCATTTATTTGCTTACGTCAAGAAAAGTTGCCTCTAAACGTGTTCGCGGATACTAACAGGGGACGAGCACACAAGGGAACATCAGAAAGTCGCTGATTTACCTGAGCTGAATGAGAACAAGGAGAAAGGACTTGGTAATCTAAAATTGCCTGCCTTAATTGTAGCACGTTTTACAAATGCTTGCACATATACATGACGGTTGTTTGTAGAGTTTATTTCCGTTATTTTAAAGCATATTTAACCATTTTGTAGGCTAATGAACGCGATTATTCTCATTGCATGACAAAGTAGGCTAATTATAGCCTAATATAATTAGTTATAATATCGTGGCATGTTACGGCGTCATTGTAGATAACATGTTATTCTGGAGCAAAGACGAAGATGAATAAATCATGTCTGATAACGACAATATTGTTATGGTCGTTATATTGTTAGAACTTTATGTCAGTTAACACTACAACGATGGCATTAAAGCCCATATAGCAGGTTGATTTTTCCAACGAATTTGCGCTATTTACATGTTGGTTATAAACATTTTAACTGTTATCTATTGTATTTGATGTTGTTGGGTGTCACTAAACGTAATATAATACGAAAAAGTAGGTACTTTTTTGCAATGATTCTTCTTTCCCCCACAATGCATTGCATGACGTCACGTTGGGGAGACGATAGACCAAAGCCCCATTGAAATCAACGAGAGAGATTAACGAAAGAGTGTTCAGCAGTAGATAGTTTATAGATAAATACATAGATAGAATATATAATTAGCATAGATATAAAGATCAAGAGATAGATATATAGATAGCATAGATAGATAGATAGATATATATATAGAGAGAGAAATAGATAGACAGACAGCCAGATAGCATAGCATAGCTAGCACTAGATAAATAAATAGCTACTAGTACTAGCCTTTATATATAGATATAGAGATAAAGCTAGATAGACATATGTATAGGTAGGAAAAATGGTAAACTACTGTGTTTGTGGGGGGTGACAAACTCTCTGTCTGGCCTGGCCCGAGACCGAGAAGCACTGAAAAGCTCGGTGCCGCCCGCCGCAAGCGAGAGCTGGCAACGGTAAGCCTCAGGCTAATGTTTACAAGCTGCAGTGCTAGTTAGCTAGCCCCATAACATGAACCCCCCAACTACAGTCATAGTCAGTGTGAAATTAGAAAAGTCTGAGGCCCCGTCCACACTAACCCGGGTACATTTAGAAACGCATACATATGTCTCCGTTTGCACTTCCCGGCCACACTAATACGGAGAATTCGGACACTGAAAACGGAGCTTTTCGAATACGCTCCCCTAGCCGGAGACATTTGAAAACGCCGGGTATACGCGTAGTAGTGTGGACGGGGTACACGGAGCTTTTAAGATACGATGACATTAGAAAAGCACATTTCGTGACTCATGAATATGAACCAAAACTAAATTGTTTTTAAGTAGCTATGTCCAAAAGCTAGTCATATCTAGCTAGATAGCGCGCCATGGCTAGTGTTTGGATCACGAGTGATCATCAAATGGCTTTCATAACTGTGTGTGTTTGATTTAGTTTATTGATTTAGTTTCCCCTTTCCCGATAGAACGTGACTATTACGGAACTCAAAACGTGGAATATCTAATCGGAAATGTGTTTACAACGTCGGGGAAAAGATTTAATTAGGGATTGACTTGGGGGGGAGAATTTCACATGTGGGACTAGTAAATTAGCCCATAGCTAGCATGATGCCTTCTAGATCTACATAAGAGCTACCTATCTGAACTAACGACATGATAACTGTCACTACTGTAGATATAAAGAAAACGTTGACTTTCACTCGGTGCTATTCACTGACAGTAAAACAATGTGTCGTTATTGTATGCACTGCTGTCCGTAGACAAGCTCCAGCGCTCCTTGCTGCGTTGCCGTTGCTAACTCAGCAGGACACTTCACCAACTCTACACTCATTCTCCTCGGACCATCCATTTAATTGGCTTTGGCGGCCATCAGGTCTAGGCAATTGAATCCTCATTTGACCTCTCTCGTCTATTTGGTTCGATATTATACGGCTGCGGGCCATCGTACATTTTAGTGGTTATTGCCACCTCTTCCTCATCCCAGTCAATTGCCATAGTTCTAGTACTAGACTGAGGCTACTCTCCTCCACGACTCCCCAACGTGACGTCATCGCCGAATTGCGCTAATATGCTAACGCTAACAAAAAAAACGTACAAAACTGGTCTGAAACACCATTTTGAGACACCATTTTGAGATTTCTTGAATAATATACATATCTTGAGTGCTTTATGTACCCATTCATCGACAGTGGTGGTTAACCTGCTATATGGGCTTTAACAATAAGCTAGTAATAGTAAGCAACACTCATCATCATTATAGTAACATAGGTAGCCTATAGCCTGTAGGCTTAATTTAGCTTGCTTTGCCGAGCTAGAACAACGACGGAGCCAAATATTCAAGCTTGCAGTTTCTTTAATCCAACACAATACTTAGCAGTCAAACTAAAAACACGGAGCAAAAAGAACAACGTTTAGGCATTGCACGTATAATATTACAGTATTGGTTTTCGTAAGTTCACATGTATCTGCTTCTTGATCGGACTTGTACCACATTCTGACAGTTTTCTGCAATGCCTTAGCTCCAGCTCACAAGCTCGCGACTGGTTGTCGCAAAGTATGACGTGTACAGCTATTTGCAAGCGTGCACGAGTCTCGGAGCCAGCTTGGAGCTAGGAAAAAAGTGAGCCCGTTAAAAGCTATGGGCTCACTTTTTTCCTAGTTTAGACCGGAAGACACGGAAGTAGAAAGATGGCGCTGTCCGTTTCGCGCTCTAGCTTGCCTCACTGCGCCACTGAGCACTTTTCATAGAAATGAATGGGGACGCCATCTTGGAAGACGATGTTGGCTCTCTCTACTTAATATTACCTCTATGATACTAACCATAGAGGTATTATTAAGTAGAGAGAGCCAACATTGTCTTCCAAGATGGCGTCCCCATTCATTATATGAAAAGTGCTCAGTGGCGCAGTGAGGCAAGCTAGAGCGCGAAACGGACAGCGCCATCTTTCTACTTCCGTGTCTTCCGGTCTAAACTAGGAAAAAAGTGAGCCCATAGCTTTTAACGGGCTCACTTTTTTTCCTAGCTCCAAGCTGGCTCCGAGACTCGTGCACGCTTGCAAATAGCTGTACACGTCATATTTTGCGACAACCAGTCGCGAGCTTGTGAGCTGGAGCTAAGGCATTGCAGAAAACTGTCAGAATGTGGTACAAGTCCGATCAAGAAGCAGATACATGTGAACTTACGAAAACCAATACTGTAATATTATACGTGCAATGCCTATACGTTGTTCTTTTTGCTCCGTGTTTTTAGTTTGACTGCTAAGTATTGTGTTGGATTAAAGAAACTGCAAGCTTGAATATTTGGCTCCGTCGTTGTTCTAGCTCGGCAAAGCAAGCTAAATTAAGCCTACAGGCTATACCTATGTTACTATTATAATGATGATGAGTGTTGCTTACTATAACTAGCTTATTGTTAATGCCATCGTTGTAGTGTTAACTGACATAAAGTTCTAACAATATAACGACCATAACAATATTGTCGTTATCAGACATGATTTATTCATCTTCGTCTTTGCTCCAGAATAACATGTTATCTACAATGACGCCGTAACATGCCACGATATTATAACTAATTATATTAGGCTATAATTAGCCTACTTTGTCATGCAATGAGAATAATCGCGTTCATTAGCCTACAAAATGGTTAAATATGCTTTAAAATAACGGAAATAAACTCTACAAACAACCGTCATGTATATGTGCAAGAATTTGTAAAACGTGCTACAATTAAGGCAGGCAATTTTAGATTACCAAGTCCTTTCTCCTTGTTCTCATTCAGCTCAGGTAAATCAGCACTTTCTGATGTTCCCTTGTGTGCTCGTCCCCTGTTTGTATCCGCGAACACGTTTCGAGGCAACTTTTCTTGACGTAAGCAAATAAATGGGGTGCTAGTTTACCTATTTCGGATTGGTTTCAAACATAGCAAAAATCTGGAAAAATTATTCTATGAAAAAGCTAGTAGTATGAGCCAGGTTCGAGTATCGAACAAAAATTATTGGGGGAGATAGTTTTGTAAATGTTGACTGGAGTTAATAGATTAAAAACGACCGGAAGACACGGAAGTCAAGTCGAAGATGCAATACCACCTACATCCACCGGGGCCGTTGCTTCAACCCAAGGGGCGAGGGGTGGGGGCTTGGTTAGTATCCGCGAACACGTTTCCAGGCAACTTTTCCTGACGTAGGCAAATACATGGGGTGCTAGTTTTACCTATTTCGGATTGGTTTCAAACTTAGCAAATATCAGGAAAATGATTCTATGAAAAAGCTAGTAGTATGAGCCAGGTTCGAGTATCGAACAATAATTATTGGGGGAGATAGTTTAGTAAATGTTGACTGGAGTTAATAGAATAAAAACGACCGAAGAGCCGGAAGCCAAATCGAAAATGCAATACCACCTACATCCACCGGGGACACTGTTTTTAAGCCAAGGGGCGAGGGGTGGGGGCATAACACCGGAAGTAAAAGCTCGATGTTTGAACATGTGAAGACAAAGCTTCGAAGTTGTTTCACATCGGACAGGACTTGTGCGTCGCTACTTTTTAACACTAAGGAAGGACCCAGGTGCTAATAGCTAACCTCGTTGTGCAGACTATCAATTGTAATCCACCAAAATGTCAAAACTAGATCTGTTTAGAGGATTTATTCGCGAGAGACTAACAACTGCAGCTTTGGAGATTTTCGAGGCCGTTGAAAAAAAGTTTGCTGATTACAAAGAAGAAATATGTCGTTCCAAGGAGGAGAGCGCGCGGCTAAAACGTCTGTTAGACTTTGTTACTCCACCGGAGATCCAGCTACACCGATCAGGTAGGGTGACACGAGAACGCGACTCTTTGTGGAACGAGGTAGCAACATTCAGTAAAACCAAATTATCCTGATGTAGCCATGAGAGCAGACTGACAAGATGGACAAGATGGTACTTACTGTTATGGCCCTCATTTTCTTGGCTCAACAATACTGAGCGAGAAATGAGACGTCTCGTTCGCAAGCAGACACGTACACTGAAATGCTATCAAATGTTAAACGCAATACACATTGAGAAAGTTTATGAAAATACTGTCAATAGTTGCTTTACAACCTAGAAGCAGAGGGCACCGTGTAGCCTAATATGTCACTTTACTCCATGTAATAATAATCAGGGACAATTAGTCAGCTAAACTATGTAGCGAGGCTAACAACAAGGAATGTTAACTAGCTTGGCTACCTATCTTTTCCATCTATTTTATTTTTTACCTTTGCTAATTGTTTGTAGCTAACTTAGGTAATTTACTTAAAAATCGAAAGCCATACCGTATGGGGAAAACACAAGCGAATGCTCTTTATTGTTAGTTGTTTGTGTGGAGAAGTAACCAGATCAAATACATAGCAGAAAACAAAAAATATGGAAATAAGTACAGATGTTTTTCTCAGAAGCAATGTTTTGCACATGTTATGAAAAAACATTTTCTGAGATGTGAAGGACAACAGTATCGCATTATTTAATGGCATTCCCTGTATATGCAATGGGTTAAAATCATGGAGTTGTGCCTCGCGCTCAGATTTACTTTTCTACTAGGACCGAAGGTTCTTCTTGTTCCATGGCTCTTCTTCATTGGCTCCTCTGCATAGACCTGGCGCGCGTGCGTGTGTGTTTTTACGTGTGTGCGTGTTTACGACGTCAACCCTGATTGAAAGATAACAGGATCTCCAGATGTCGTAAAAGCTCCCTCACAAAGGTGTCAAGTAGATGGTCTCCAGACCATGTGTCTCCACCTTAGTTCTTGTCACACAGCATCTCCTTAAAATAAACCCCCCAACACCTTCTAGTCTTAACAAAGGGTCACCCTTCCCCCAGGGTGATAAGGGAGCCTAGAGTTTAGTTTGGGGTTAGGCCTCTTTGCACACAAGGAATACTCTAACACAGAATCATTCTCATACAGGATAAATATGTTGCAACTTCAATTTTTCCAACAGTCTCTCTCCTGGAGCCCCCACAGATTAAAGAGGAACAGGAGCTGTGGACCAATCAGGAGGAAGAGCAGCTCCAAGGACTGCAGTCTGAAACTACAGATCCTAGATTTACAGAGGAGTCCAAGGTTTTAAACGTCAGAATGTCTCAATTAAATGAGATAAGAGAAGTTTTTGGGGAAATACTGACAATGGCAGCTTTGAAGATTTACTCGGCCACTGAGAAACCGTTTGCAGGATACCAGGAAGAGATCTCTCGTTCCAAGGAGGAGAGCACGCGGCTACAACGGCTGTTGAATGTTGTTACTCAACCTGAGATCAAGCTACAACGAATAGGTCTGATATTCCTACCTTCATGTATTTCTCTGCTGTGTGTTTAGACTGTTCTCTGACTAACTATTGGAGAAATGTAAGATGTAACACTATATTACCATCATTGTTATTTTATATTCTGAACATACTGGTGCTAGCATCCCTTGCCAGCAGAGAATCCTCTTCTTACATGGCCTCTTATGTAAACAAACTGACCTAGGTTGACCATTAGCGCATACTTGAGGTGCAATAAATGTGTTAACCTTATCTGGGTTGAGTAAATCATATGGTCAAGCCTAGGGTCAGAAAACTCCACGTGCACGAGCACACTACCTCTGGGAAAGATCACATTGACAGTTAGTATACAGGGGAGGGGATCTGTTTAAATGGTTGTGCATGACGACTTGTGAACCAGACAAACTTTGTATTGCGATCAGACTTTGTCTCCTTGCTGGCAAGCATGAAACTATTGTACTTTCTTTGAATCCGACGACTCTGTGCATTACTTGATAAAGAAATTATGTTAACACTAACCCTGTTCCCTGACTAACCCTGTAAATACAGACGGTTCCCTGACTAACCCTGTAAATACAGACTGTTCCCTGACTAACCATGTAAATACAGACTGCTCCCTGACTAACCATGTAAATACAGACTGTCCCCTGACTAACTCTGTAAATACAGACCTACCCTGACTAACCCTGTAAATACAGACTGCTCCCTGACTAACCCTGTAAATACAGACTGTTCCCTGACTAACCCTGTAAATACAGACTGTCCCCTGACTAACCCTGTAAATACAGACTGTTCCCTGACTAACCCTGTAAATACAGACTGTTCCCTGACTAACCCTGTAAATACAGACCTACCCTGACTAACCCTGTAAATACAGACCTACCCTGACGAACCCTGTAAATACAGACCTACCCTGACTAACCCTGTAAATACAGACTGCTCCCTGACTAACTCTGTAAATACAGACTGTTCCCTGACTAACCCTGTAAATACAGACTGCTCCCTGACTAACCCTGTAAATACAGACTGTTCCCTGACTAACCCTGTAAATACAGACTGCTCCCTGACTAACCATGTAAATACAGACCTACTCTGACTAACCCTGTAAATACAGACCTACCCTGACTAACCCTGTAAATACAGACCTACCCTGACTAACCATGTAAATACAGACTGTTCCCTGACTAACCATGTAAATACAGACCTACCCTGACTAACCATGTAAATACAGACTGTTCCCTGACTAACCATGTCAATACAGACTGCTCCCTGACTAACCCTGTAAATACAGACTGTCCCCTGACTAACCCTGTAAATACAGACTGTTCCCTGACTAACCATGTCAATACAGACTGCTCCCTGACTAACCCTGTAAATACAGACTGTCCCCTGACTAACCCTGTAAATACAGACTGTCCCCTGACTAACTCTGTAAATACAGACTGTTCCCTGACTAACCCTGTAAATACAGACCTACCCTGACTAACCATGTAATACAGACTGTTCCCTGACTAACCCTGTAAATACAGACTGTCCCCTGACTAACCCTGTAAATACAGACTGTTCCCTGACTAACCATGTCAATACAGACTGCTCCCTGACTAACCCTGTAAATACAGACTGTCCCCTGACTAACCCTGTAAATACAGACTGTTCCCTGACTAACCATGTCAATACAGACTGCTCCCTGACTAACCCTGTAAATACAGACTGTCCCCTGACTAACCCTGTAAATACAGACCTACTCTGACTAACCCTGTAATACAGACCTACCCTGACTAACCCTGTAAATACAGACCTACTCTGACTAACCCTGTAAATACAGACTGCTCCCTGACTAACCCTGTAAATACAGACTGTTCCCTGACTAACCCTGTAAATACAGACTGTTCCCTGACCAACCCTGGTTACAGAATAATAAACTTGGACTCATCTAACTACTGTCTCTTCTGTTCCCCAGACATGCAGCAAGTCTCTCTCCTGGAGCCCACACAGATCAAAGAGGAACAGGAGATGTGGACCAATCAGGAGGAAGAGCAGCTCCAAGGACTGCAGTCTGAAACCACAGACTCCATCTTCACTTCTCTCAGTGTGAAACATGACTCTGATCAGGAGAACTTCTCTGAATGTTCACATCTTGTCCAGACTGTTAAAGTGGAGGAAAGAGAAGGAGACTCTCTACCCACCAACATAACTGAGGAGCAATCAAAGCAGAGCTTCATGTACAAGACTCTGCAGCACCAGAACCAGGCAGTGACTCTCAGCCACTCTCTGTTGTAGCTCCAGACTGTCCTGCAGCTCAGAGTTTGGTGGAGGAACATGGAGGACTGATGCTTTTACTGAACAGAACACTAAACAATGAGGCTCTTCCAAGGGACAATGGGCCACAGGGAAGTCACACAGAGAAACCTCATCAGTGTCAACAATGTAAGAAACCGTTTGCCTTCAAAAGTACTCTTCTTATACACATGAGAACACACTCGGGAGAAAAACCTTTTCAGTGTCAGGAATGCAGTAAGACGTATGCGCGTAAAGATAGTCTGTTTAACCATATGAGGTCACACACAGGTGAGAAACCATATGAGTGTCAGGAATGCGGAAAGACGTTTAGCTATGAACGCACTCTCCTTCGCCATATGAGCATACACACAGGGGAGAATCCATATAAGTGTCAGGAATGTAGTAAGAGCTTTTATGATAAATACAGCCTGAAACTCCACCTGAGATCTCACACTGAACATATGACACACACAGGTGAGAAACCATATGAGTGTCAGGAATGCGGAAAGACGTTTAGCCATGAATGCAATCTCCTTCTCCATATGAAGATCCACACAAGCGAGTGTCCAAATCAATGTCAAGAATGTAAAAAGAACTTTAGTCGCAAGGACCATCTGGTCAGACACATGCTGACCCACTCAGGAGAGAGGCCTTTCATATGCAAAGTATGTGACCAAGGTTTTCTGTCAATCCAACATCTAGTTAGACATATGAGGACTCACACTGGAGACAAACCATATCAGTGTCAAAAGTGCCAGCGATGCTTTGCTCAAAAAGGTGTTCTGGACGGTCATATGAGGACTCACACAGGAGAGAAACCATATCAGTGTGAAAGGTGTCAGAAACGCTTTGCTCATAGAAATAATCTGGATGGTCATATGAGGACTCACACAGGAGAGAAACCACATCAGTGTCAAAAGTGCAAGCAATGCTTTGCTAAAAAAAATGTTCTGGTCTGTCATATGAGGACTCACACAGGAGAGAAACCATTTCAGTGTCAAAAGTGCAAGAAATGCTTTTCTCAGAAAAATAGTGTGGACGCTCACATGAAGACTCACACAGGTGAGGGACCATATCAGTGTAAAATATGCAAAAAATGTTTTGTATATAAGCGCTGTTTTCCTTGATCACGAAAGGATGCATGCTGGTAGAAAAGAATATCAGTGTCAGGAATGTAAAAAACGCTTCAATGTGGAGAAATCTTTGTCAACACATATGAAGAAACATCATGGAGAGAAATCCCATCAGTGCTGAATGTTGTTTCTATATCAGTTTTAATGAGCCCTCTGTGACATGCTTGCGTGTAAAAAGGGCTATACAAATACATTTTGATTTGATTTGATTTTGAATGACTAAATGTGTCAAATAGGGTTGTAGAAATGTAAATTGTATTTGTGTTCAGAGATGCCAAATCTGAAGCTATTGATGGCAATTTTATCTATGCCAACACATTAACTCCTGTCCAGCAATATTTGTAATAAAGTGTTTGTAGTCGAGCTGCTGTGTTGGTGACTGGTCCTTGATCCTCTGGTGTGGCCATGCTGTTTGGGGACAGACTACAGACATGATATCATGTAGACCAGGGGTACTCAATTCAAAAGGTCCACTCACCAAATTTCCATTCAGTCCAGGGTCCGGAACAGTGATTGTATATTTCACGTTAGCTCTACCACGTTTGACAAGGGCAACCATCTCATTGCAGATTAAACACAAACCCTAATTAAACACCAACATTGTGTCAAGTAAGTGGTCACAAACAAGGAATTTACTTTGGTGGGCAGGTGCATACAGTGAACATTTAAACATATCAACTAAATAAAAATAAAATGCCAATTCAATTACGCTAACGCTGAGACACCATTGTTTTTCTACTACTGGTTCCGAAAGTAAATATTAATAGCACTAGCGAATGTTGTATAGCACAGTATATTTCACATTTGTGTTTTTTATTATACGGTTAAATGGGTTAAACATTCAGTTTTAGCTTTTGGTGAAGTTTCGAAAACACCAGACTGGCCGTGTCATCAGATACAGGATATTATAATCTAGATACAGGATATTATAATCTAGATACAGGATATTATAATATAGATACAGGATATTATAATATAGACACAGGATATTATCATCTAGACACAGGATATTATAATCTAGATACAGGATATTATAATATAGACACAGGATATTATCATCTAGACACAGGATATTATAATCTAGACACAGGATATTATAATCTAGACACAGGATATTATAATCTAGACACAGGATATTATCATCTAGACACAGGATATTATAATATAGATACAGGATATTATAATATAGATACAGGATATTATAATATAGATACAGGATATTATAATATAGACACAGGATATTATCATCTAGACACAGGATATTATAATATAGATACAGGATATTATAATCTAGACACAGGATATTATCATCTAGACACAGGATATTATAATATAGATACAGGATATTATCATCTAGACACAGGATATTATAATATAGATACAGGATATTATCATCTAGACACAGGATATTATAATATAGATACAGGATATTATCATCTAGACACAGGATATTATAAACTAGACACAGGATATTATAATATAGATACAGGATATTATCATCTAGACACAGGATATTATAATATAGATACAGGATATTATAATATAGATACAGGATATTATAATATAGATACAGGATATTATCATCTAGACACAGGATATTATAATCTAGACACAGGATATTATAATATAGACACAGGATATTATAATATAGTTAGAGCAAAGCCTGTTTAAACAAGCCTGTTTTTTTTGCCTCCCCTTTCGAATTCCAAATTCAAGTTACTAGAAAAAAATATATATCCTGAGAAAAGTGGATTTTGAGGGGTATAGCTCCATAGACCTCCATTCATTCTGCACTCGACCGTTAGCGCCATCATATGGAACTAGTGTGGAACTCCAACCAGTTCAGAAGTTCTCCTTGATTATAAATTCTCTGGTTAGAGCTAGTTTTTAGAACTTGTTTTTTGAATTAGAATTTTTTTATGCGGGAAAACTCAGATCCTTTACCCAAACTGTAGATCAAGGAAGTTATCTTTCTCCTCCCTCGAGCGCGTTTCTAAGATGGATGTAAACAACTCAAGCTGTTCCAGTGATTATTTTATCAAACAAATAAAAATGTGTTCTTAAACCTGGCTCAAAGGATGATTGTTTTGTGTTCTGCATCCACGAAATGGCCTTAAAATGACATCCTCGTGAACAGAAAAAAACTTTCCTCTTGTTACTTATCCGAAGCAACTATCAGTTCAACGTCTTCTCTGACTTGTTGCGGCTTTATTAACCATTTAAAAATACTTACTTTTATTTTGAAGAAGAAAAAGACTACACTTAAAGTCTCTTCCGCGTACGTTCTCTCGTACGGTCCATGACGTTGACGCAGACCAATTACAACGCTCGACGCAGACCAGCCCATTGCGGAAGCTACTCACTTTAAGCTTACGTGGGGAAGAAAGGTTGGTGTTTCCATCGCTAAATGGTCACAGCTTAAACCGGACCAATGTCCACGCGAGGATAAATCTATCACAACGCTCCGGTATTCCTCCTCCCCTCCCCGCTGGGTAAAATGGAGGACTTCCGCTCTTCCAGGGCTCTATAAATGGGAGGCTACTCCGCAGATCTGTGATGCTGCGCCGGCTGCGCCAATCTCTCCGGCAGCTCTTGGTTCTGATGGCACGGAGACCCCAGCTCTTTTGCGGGGCAATAGTTCTGAGCATCGTTTTGATACTAGCAATCAAGTTCACCTGCAGGTAACGCCGTCAACAATTACAGCCGCTACCAAGTCGATATAATATTTGCTTGATACTGTGTTATCGTTTCATCCCCTCCTTAAACTAGTTACACACACGGGGACTGACGTGTCTTTATGTGACAGAAGGATAATCTCCTGTCTGATAAAGGGGTTATGAACTGGACGTGCGCAGGTGACGTTAATGACACGATCTGTTAGTCTCCGAGACTCATTTTCCACAAATGATTAAAACATTTTTGAACATTTATTTCAACTCTAGCTCCATGCCGGTTGGGGCTCCTGCGCGGGTAGAGATTGTGTTAAACGTGTCTGCGAGCGTGTTTTCTCTGCGCAGTACGTCGGTGCTCTCCTTGTGTGATATGCACGCGCTCAGTCGTGTTGAGTGAAGTTGCCTGGCAAGTTTGTCTGGTAAACACACTAAGCAGATCGGAGATGTAGTGTTTAGTCAACACCCTGTTCTCCCTCCCTCCCTCCCTCCCTCCCTCCCTCCCTCCCTCCCTCCCTCCCTCCCTCCCTCCCTCCCTCCCTCCCTCCCTCCCTCCCTCCCTCTCTCTGTTTATCTCTCTCACACACACACACCTCATTTCCCTCCCTCCCTCCTCCCTCCCTCCCTCCCTCCCTCCCTCCCTCCCTCCCTCCCTCCCTCCCTCCCTCCCTCCCTCCCTCCCTCCCTCCCTCCCTCCCTCCCTCCCTCCCTCCCTCCCTCCCTCCCTCCCTCTCTCTGTTTATCTCTCTCTCACACACACATACACCTCAAACCTGTCTCTCGCTCCTCCCCTCCCCTCCCAGCCGAGCAGGTGAGGTGGTGGCCCCCCCCGCCCGCCCCAGAGATTCTTCTCCCCGGGGGCTCCTGTGGTCGACCTGTACCTGGGCCAGCTGGACCAGGTGGAGCGTCTGCGCGCCCTGGCCGAGGTGTCCCTGGTCTTCTTCTATCTACGCTCCCTGGTGCGCTCACTCCACCTCCGCCAGACAGAAGTACAGGAAGTGGCATGGAGGCTCTCCAGGCAGGTGCAGTTCCTCGCCATCAACTGCTGGTGGAGCCAGGGGAAGTGTCGCAAGCAGAAGGCCTTCTATCACTACCCTGTCATCCATCTGTTCTACAGGAGGTAGGGTGTGTGTGGTGTGTGTGTGTGTGTGTGTCTACCCTGTCATCCATCTGTTCTACAGGAGGTAGGGTGTGTGTGTGTGTGTGTGTGTGTGTGTGTGTGTCTACCCTGTCATCCATCTGTTCTACAGGAGGTAGGGGGGGGGGTGTGTGTGTGTGTCTACCCTGTCATCCATCTGTTCTACAGGAGGTAGGGTGTGTGTGTGTGTGTGTGTGTGTGTGTGTGTGTGTGTGTGTGTGGTGTGTGTGTGTCTACCCTGTCATCCATCTGTTCTACAGGAGGTAGGGTGTGTGTGTGTGTGTGTGTGTCTACCCTGTCATCCATCTGTTCTACAGGAGGTAGGGGGTGTGTGTGTGTCTACCCTGTCATCATGTGTTCTACATGTGTGTGTGTGTGTGTGTATATTAGGTTCGGTCCTATAGAGTACAAGGGTCCGTTGAAGGCTTCATACGTAGAGAGCTTCATCCTGCGGGTCATCACCCCCCCTCACCTACCTTCCCTCACGTGCCACTCTGCTCCACTTCCTGTCCCATCACCAGTACAGCCCAGCTCACACACACAAGCACAAGTACCATAAAGAACCTTCATCGAATGACTCCCTCCCTCCCTCTCCCTCTCCTCCTCCCTCCCTCTCCCCTCTCCTCCTCCCTCCCTCTTGCTCTCCTCCTCCCTCCCTCTCCCTCTCCTCCTCCCTCCCACTTGCTCTCCTCCTCCCTCCCTCTCCCTCTCCTCCTCCCTCCCACTTGCTCTCCTCCTCCCCTCCCTCTCCCTCTCCTCCTCCCTCCCACTTGCTCTCCTCCTCCCCTCCCTCTCCCTCTCCTCCTCCCTCCCTCTTGCTCTCCTCCTCCCTCCCTCTCCCTCTCCTCCTCCCTCTTGCTCTCCTCCTCCCTCCCGCTTGCTCTCCTCCTCCCTCCCTCTCCCTCTCCTCCTCCCTCCCTCTCCCTCTCCTCCTCCCTCCCTCTTGCTCTCCTCCTCCCTCCCTCTCCCTCTCCTCCTCTCTCCCCCTAGCCTGGTGTTGTAGGTTTCTTCCAGTTCAGCTCGTCTCCTCAGCCACGTGGATACCTCATCTACCTCTCCTCCGCTCTGCAGGCTCTCAAGAGGGGTAAGCTAACGGCTACATCTGCTAATGGCTCAACTTCTATAGACCCTGGCTGTGTCTACTACCTACCGCGCACTTGTGCACTTCGAGCACTTACTTTCAGTGCTTAGGGCGCTTACGCTGAAAAACCAAAATAATTCAGTGCACTGAAAGTACCCGGATGATGCACTGCAAACGGTCCCAAAAATGAAGTGTCCGACGATGGACACTACTCGCCCTAAACGGGCGCCATCTTGGCTACGTAGCAGAAGAGGAGGAGTCCAGTGACAGAAATACAAGCGGGTTTGTTTCGCGGGTTTAGTTTTCTCGGGTGTCGCGAGCAGATTTGCGTGCGTCACTTCCCGCTAAGTGGGTAAGTAAAGTGTTCCAGTTTAGACAGAACTACTCAGCAACTGAGTGCACTGCAAATGTAAGTGCACTACATTGCAGTGTACTTCGTTAAGTGCGCGGTAGTAGACACAGCCCTAGTGTGTGGTAAGCTAACAGATACATGCTATCTGCTAATGGCTCAACTTCTGTAGACCTAGTGTGTGGTAGCTAACGGCTACATGCTATCTGCTAATAGCTATCTTTTATAGATGTATGTACTGTACGTATGGATGTATATAGATAGTATGGTAGCTTATTGCTACATTATTTCTACCATTTCTCATCCCCCTTTTGTCCTTTCTTCTGCCCTCCCTCCTCAGACTTCCGAGGAGCCGTGCGTTTTGGCGTGGTGACGAGTCGCCAGGTCGCTGACGCCATCCTCTGTCAGCGAGGACCAGACCGTCTACCTGCACCGACACCTCAACTCCTCCCTGGTCAGTGATGTCATCAGCATGCACCTGGGATGACTCCCCTGGGTCCCAGTGGTAACCTGAGTTCATCTGTCCGTTTTATCCTCTCTTCTCTTTTCCTCTCCTCTCCTACTCTCCCTCCTTCCCCTCCTCCTCCTCTCTCCCTCTCCTCTCTTCTCTCTCTCTCCCTCTCCCTCTCCTACCTCCCTCCTTCCTCTCCCTCTCCTCTCTTCTCTCTCTCTCCGTCTCCCTCTCCTACTCTCCTCCTTCCTCTCTCTTCCTCTCTCTCCTCTCCCCCTCTCCATCCTTCCTCTCCTCCTCTCCTCTCTTCTCTCTCCCTCTCGCCTCTCCTACTCTCTCCCTCCTTCCTCTCTCTCCCTCTCCCCTCTCCCCCTCTCCCCTCCTTCCTACTCTCCCTCCCTCCCTGCTCCCTCTCCTCTCTCTCCCCTCTCCCTCCTGCTCTCTCTCCCTCCTGCTCTCTCTCTCCCTCTCCTCTCTCCCCTCTCCCTCCTTCCTACTCCTCCC
>CAEFZP010001108.1:52500-55000 GCA_903064625.1 Mallotus villosus
ACCACTTCTCAGTGAGCTGGGGTGGTGCTCCTTCCCTCCCCCCTCCTCCCCTCCCCTCTCCTCCTCTCCTCTCCTCTCCTCTCCTCCTCCTCCTCCCCCTCCCCTCCTCCTCTCCTTCTCCTCCCCTCCCCCCCTCGGCCCATATGGAGGTGAAGGGTTTAAATACACGCTCATTGTTCTCATGATTATAGTCAGTCCTGTGTAGGACGTTAGGGATTCAAATGACTGTTAACAATTGCTGAAAGGCGTCACCTAGTTCAAACATGAATCAGAATGTCCTTGTATTCAAAAGGCATGCGGATCCCTTACACACACACACACATACACATACACACACACACACACACATATACATACATGCATACAACAAATCTGGCATCTCCAGTGGAAATGGTACCGCCTTGTTCTTTCACAACAACCACTGATATTCGCTGAACCCCGCCCACACATGACACACCTGACACACCTGTGCCCTGAGCAGACAGCAGCTAGCTCTCAGCTCTCAGCTCTCAGCTCTCAGCTCTCAGGTGTCATTTCGCTCTTCACAACGAGACACACAGACGCAACACTTACGCTGTCCTGAGTCCTGACCCACACCACTGCAGGTAAGCTGGATCTGACGAGTCAGTGATCACCATGTATTGATTTGATCTGAAGTGTATTGATTTGATCTGAAGTGTAGTGATTTGATCTGATGTGTGATGAGAAATGTGTTGAGGTCTGAGGTTTACGTTTCTTAGCCTGGTTTTCCATCTTTATATTGTCTCTACTAGCTAGCTTTCGACCTGTCAGTGTCACTGTTATGTGTTAGCGGCACTGAGGGCTGCATAGACGTTCATTTGGAATAGACCAACCGTTCTGGGGGAAAGGGGGGCCGGCCAACCATGTTGCTGGTAAAAAAAATGATAAGGCAAGTGACCCTCCGGCCCAGAAGTGCTTCGGCCCATCTGGAATTCTCCCGGTGCTCCCGATGGCCAGTCCGCTACTGGGTGACAGGTTCAGGTGACAGGTGTGTTGACGTCTGAGGTACAGGTGTGTTGAGGTCTGAGGTACAGGTGTGTTGAGGGTCTGAGGTACAGGTGTGTTGAGGTCTGAGGTACAGGTGTGTTAAGGTCTGAGGTACAGTGTGTGTTGAGGTCTGAGGTACAGGTGTGTTGAGGTCTGAGGTACAGGTGTGTTAAGGTCTGAGGTACAGGTGTGTTGAGGTCTGAGGTACAGGTGTGTTGAGGTCTGAGGTACAGGTGTGTTGAGGTCTGAGGTACAGGTGTGTTGAGGTCTGAGGTACAGGTGTGTTGAGGTCTGAGGTACAGGTGTGTTGAGGTCTGAGGTACAGGAGTGTTGAGGTCTGAGGTACAGGTGTGTTGAGGTCTGAGGTACAGGTGTGTTGAGGTCTGAGGTACAGGTGTGTTGAGGTCTGAGGTACAGGTGTGTTGAGGTCTGAGGTACAGGTGTGTTGAGGTCTGAGGTACAGGTGTGTTGAGGTCTGAGGTACAGGTGTGTTGAGGTCTGAGGTACAGGTGTGTTGAGGTCTGAGGTACAGGAGTGTTGAGGTCTGAGGTACAGGTGTGTTGAGGTCTGAGGTACAGGTGTGTTGAGGTCTGAGGTACAGGTGTGTTGAGGTCTGAGGTACAGGTGTGTTGAGGTCTGAGGTACAGGTGTGTTGAGGTCTGAGGTACAGGTGTGTTGACGTCTGAGGTACAGGTGTGTTGAGGTCTGAGGTACAGGTGTGTTGAGGTCTGAGGTACAGGTGTGTTGAGGTCTGAGGTACAGGTGTGTTGAGGTCTGAGGTACAGGAGTGTTGAGGTCTGAGGTACAGGTGTGTTGAGGTCTGAGGTACAGGTGTGTTGAGGTCTGAGGTACAGGTGTGTTGAGGTCTGAGGTACAGGTGTGTTAAGGTCTGAGGTACAGGTGTGTTGAGGTCTGAGGTACAGTGTGTTGAGGTCTGAGGTACAGGTGTGTTGAGGTCTGAGGTACAGGTGTGTTGACGTCTGAGGTACGGAGTTGATCATTATGATGGTAATCCTGAACATTCTAATATGAGGCAGAGCAGCATATCTCCTGTTCTGTGAGGGAACCGGTCACCGTAGAAACCAGCCATTGTCCTCTGGAATGTTGTAGAACGTACTGGTGAGACAGAGAGAGAGAGAGTGGTTGGGGGGGAGACACCTTTGGAACCAGGAGAGGGAGGGAGAACTGGACACAATGGAAGTGAGAGAGAGGGAGTTTAAGGGAAAGCGCTGCCGGTGTGTGTGTGACTGTGTGTGTGGTGTGTGTGTGTGTGTGACTGTGTGTGTGTGTGTGTGTGACTGTGTTTGTGTACATTTGAAGGACCAGTATAAATGCTGGTGCGATTATAGAATCATTCAGGACCAGTATAAATGCTGGTGAGATATAGAGAATCATTCAGGACCAGTATACATGCTGGTATAGGAGCTATTTTGAGAGCATTGTTACGTTGACATGAGCAATTTTCCGGTAAGAGTGGATGGAGTGGAAAGGC
>CAEFZP010001109.1:0-25949 GCA_903064625.1 Mallotus villosus
GAGGGGAGAGGGGAGGAGACCCCCTTCTCACCACTAGAAACCACAGGGGAGCTTTTCTGCACTACATGAACACCACACTTCCTGTCTCAGCAGGAAAGAGTTCTGTCACATAGTCAGATGCTTATCATGACTGTGGTTATATAAACATATCTTATGTACTTACATGGCAGTTAATCTAACCTTCATGCAAAATAAGCAAAATAAATATAAACATACATCAATGATGAGTACTTGATGAGGACACCACTCTACTCTGCTTTCATCTACTGTGTTTTAGTCTTCTCTGTTCTCTCCTGTCACTGTGGGTGGAAAAAATACGTTTTGAAAGGTTGAAAAAATATATATTTTTAAAAGTCCTCTCCTGTCACTGTGTGAAAACAGTTGACTTTTTTTTTGTTTAAAAAAGATATGTTAGCGATGTGGACATGCCTGAGAATACAGACATTCCTGATCACTCCTGGTCATATATGAGGGAGATGTTTGAAATTACATCAAAAAGGATTCCTGGCAAATGCGCTGCGTGAGGTCCTGTTAGTGTTACACTAAAACAGGTCGTAGGAATGGCAGCTTCTTACTTAACAATATGAGAGCCCACACTTCTTACTTAACTTGAGTGAAAAAGTCAGTACTTCAACATTTACCGGTCTTTTTAAACATGAGTGTCTGTATTTCTACTTGAGTGAAGGATGTGTTGTACTTTTGCCATCTCTGGTTACATGGTATATAATGTAACATTCATGTAAAGGGTTTTCTTAGTTACATGGACGATAATGTAACCTTTTGTGGAAATGTCCAGCCTGCAATTCCACTGCCTACCTGTAGGTGGGAGACTAACGTAATAGTTACCCAGAGCAGAGCCAGAAGAACAGGCATGGATGACAGGAAATAGTATTCTGTCTTCATTACAGGTGAATATAGATGGTTTGTGAGCTGCAGTCGGTGGTACAACTTGACGATGATTCTGTTGTCAAAAGTCGCGGGCAGTAGAAAACGTCAGTTTTGAAGAGGAGATCAAAGCTAACCCCAGACTATCTGTGTAGATGTTGTGTGTGTGTGTATATACTAGATGTTGTGTGTGTGTGTGTGGTGTGTGTGTGTAGATGTTGTATGTGTGAGTGTAGAGATAGACACAGGAAAAAAACACACCAGGCTTTCAAGTACGTATAGTAATCCCTGGGTTCCAAGCTTCCTGAAAGGAGAAAGAGACGAACAATAGAAAGAGAGATGCAGGGAGAGAGATGGAGAGAGAGAGAGAGAGGGAGAGAGACAGAGGGAGAGAGATGCAGGGAGAGGTGGAGAGAGAGAGAGAGGGAGAGAGAGAGAGAGACAGAGGGAGAGAGATGCAGGGAGAGAGGTGGAGGGAGAGAGGTGGAGGGAGAGAGATGGAGGGAGATGCAGGGGGAGAGATGGCAGGGAGAGAGATGCAGGGAGAGAGATGGAGGGAGAGAGATGGAGGGAGAGAGATGGAGGGAGAGAGATGCAGAGATAGAGAGGGAGAGAGAGCGAGAGAGAGAGGGAGAGAGACAGAGGGAGAGAGGATGCAGCAGGGAGAGAGATGCAGGGAGAGAGATGGAGGAAGGGAGAAAGAGAGAGGGAAAGACAGACACAGAAAGAGAAATGGAGATAGATGCAGAGGGGGAGAAATGGGAAGAGAACCAGACAGAGAGAGACAGAGAGAGAGGACAGGGAGAGACAGAGAGAGGAGAGAGACAGAGAGAGAGACAGGGAGAGAGAGACAGAGAAACCAGACAGAGAGAGACAGAGAGAGACAGAGAGAGAGACAGGGAGAGAGACAGGGAGAGAGACATAGAGAGAGACAGGGAGAGAGACAGGGAGAGGGAGAGAGACAGAGGGAGACAGAGAGAGAGGAAGAGCAGGACAGATAATGGACTTTTTGGAGGTTTTTTTGACCTCTTGATCTTCTTCACCTATAATCGAGGACAAGCTGGGAGAGACATCAGAAAGGAGGGTAGGAGAGAGGAGGGGAGAGAAGGAGAGAGGAGGAGGGGGAGAGAAGGAGAGAGGAGGGGATAGGAGGAGGGGGAGTGGAGAGAGGAGGGGGAGAGAAGGAGAGAGAAGGGGAGGGCAGCTGCTGAGACAGCCTCTATAAATGAATCACTCTTACTTAATGCAGTGGTGTGGGTCTGGAAAAAAGCTTTTAAACAACTTCTCCAATCCAGACCTGACCCGAGACACTGCAACTCTGAGCATGTGTGTATGGGAGAGGGGTTTATGTGTGTGTGTGTGTGTGTGTGTGAGTAGGTGTGTTTTAGAGAATGAGTGTGTGTTAGAGAGTATGTATTTGAGAAAGAATGTGGGTGTGTGTAGCCGATGTGTATCGGTTGAAAACTCACTCCGCAGGTATGTAATGAGCCACCGCGTCACGGAATCGCTAGCTTTCTTTGGCGTAGTTGGTAGCGTTAGCGCTTGGGAAGTCAGAGATGGCGAGTTCGATCTCGGTGGGAGTGATCTCCAGGTGATGGGAGTGAACAGTGCCAGGTCTCTTGACGGAAACTTGCAAGATGGCGTTCGTTGCATGCCTATTACATGTGTGTGTGAAGAGAGAGTTTATGTTGTGTGTGAGTGTGTGTGAGAGAGAGTATGCGTGTGTGTGTACTGGGTGACAGACTGCAGCAGCTCCAGTAGAGTGTGTGTGTGAGAGTGTGTGGGTGTGTGTGTGTGTGAGAGAGTGTGTGTGTGGGTGTGAGAGAGTGTGTGTGTGTGTGTGTGTGTGTGTGTGGGTGTGTGGTGTGTGTGTGTGTGTGGTGTGAGAGAGAGAGTGTGTGTGTGTGTGTGTGTGTGTGTGTGTGTACAGGATGACAGACTGCAGCAGCTCCAGTAATAGCTGAATGATGCTGTGGGCTGCAGGGTTAGAATAACAATGTGAGTTGGAGGAATGCATTAATATATACACACTACAGAGTGGGGGGTGGTGTCAGGGCTCTGTAGTCAGAGCACATTTACATCTTATTATGGCTTTTATTCTATAAACAGACAAACCGTGCAAACAGGAAGTCCAGCAGAAGATGAAGGATCAGAAGAGTTTCATGTTTTTAATTTGTAACTTGTTTAACTATATTGCTCTTATGTTTCTTCCCATGGGCACTTGGTTGCTTATCCAAATGTATGCTCATGTTTTTGACTTCCCGCAATGTTTTTTGTCTCGTTGTAATCTCGTTGTTTATCCTTGTGTTGCCTTCGGGTCACAATGACACATCATTCTGCTGCGACAATTTTACCCATACAAAAACAAACAAAAAGCTTTTTCTTTTACATTTGCGCGGTGGGGGGTGGTAAGACAGCCCGACGGTTAAAAGAAAATACTTTATTTTATTTTTGTATGAGGTACAGTTGTCACAACACGTGGGGGGGCACAATGACCTGAAGATAACACAAGGGAAGATCAGTGACTTATGCACTTTTTGTAAAGCTCTCTCTTGGAAGTCGCTTTGGATAAAAGCGTCTGCTAAATGAATAAATGTAAATGCATACCTGTTGTTTTGGTGGTCCGTCACAAACCGTCTTATTTACCAGACACAGTGTAAAGTAACATCTCAGGTAGCAGACACCGTGTAAAGTAACATCTCAGCTACCAGACACAGTGTAAAGTAACGTCTCAGCTACCAGACACCGTGTAAAGTAACATCTCAGCTACCAGACACCGTGTAAAGTAACATCTCAGCTACCAGACACAGTGTAAAGTAACGTCTCAGCTACCAGACACAGTGTAAAGTAACCTCTCAGCTACCAGACACAGTGTAAAGTAACATCTCAGCTACCAGACACAGTGTAAAGTAACCTCTCAGCTACCAGACACAGTGTAAAGTAACATCTCAGCTACCAAACACAGTGTAAAGTAACATCTCAGCTACCAGACACAGTGTAAAGTAACATCTCAGCTACCAGACACAGTGTAAAGTAACCTCTCAGCTACCAGACACAGTGTAAAGTAACATCTCAGCTACCAAACACAGTGTAAAGTAACATCTCAGCTACCAGACACAGTGTAAAGTAACATCTCAGCTACCAGACACAGTGTAAAGTAACCTCTCAGCTACCAGACACAGTGTAAAGTAACATCTCAGGTAGCAGACACAGTGTAAAGTAACATCTCAGCTACCAGACACAGTGTAAAGTAACATCTCAGCTACCAGACACAGTGTAAAGTAACATCTCAGCTACCAGACACAGTTGTAAAGTAACATCTCAGCTACCAGACACAGTGTAAAGTAACATCTCAGCTACCAGACACAGTGTAAAGTAACATCTCAGCTACCAGACACAAGTAACATCTCAGCTACCAGACACAGTGTAAAGTAACAGTAAGTTTCAGGTTGTACCAATAGGACAGACCGAGAAAAACATTTGGAATATGTTAGGTTGATTAAAGACGTTATTGCGTTACTTACTTTGGCCTTCACAACACAACGGTCGTTGATAACTTGGTACTGCGTCTCCCTCACCCATCCACACACCATGTGGTTATAGACCTCCAAACCTTTGTAGGATTTAAGGATTTGTAGGTCTTCCGCTGTGTATGGGCTCGGCGAGGAAAACCAGGTAGTTAACAATATCTGGATATCCAATTGAAGGCAGAATCACGGGTCGTCAAGCCGATGGCTTGAGCACACCCAATTATACTGTAGTCGTACTGTAGCTGGTGTTACAGTATATTAGACTGTAGCTGCTGTTACAGTATATTATAGACTGTAGCTGGTGTTACATTATATTATAGACTGTAGCTGGTGTTATATTATAGACTGTAGCTGGTGTTATATTATAGACTGTAGCTGGTGTTATATTATAGACTGTAGCTGGTGTTACAGTATATTAGACTGTAGCTGGTGTTACAGTATATATAGACTGTAGCTGGTGGTACAGTATATTATAGACTGTAGCTGGTGTTACAGTATATTAGACTGTAGCTGGTGTTACAGTATATTATAGACTGTAGCTACTGTTACAGTATATTATAGACTGTAGTTGGTGTTACAGTATATTAGACTGTAGCTGGTGTTACAGTATATTATAGACTGTAGTTGGTGTTACAGTATATTATAGACTGTAGCTGGTGTTACAGTATATTATAGACTGTAGCTGGTGTTACAGTATATTATAGACTAGCTGGTGTTACAGTATATTATAGACTGTAGCTGGTGTTACAGTATATTAGACTGTAGCTGCTGTTACAGTATAGACAGCTGGTGTTACATAACCTTGAGTTGGGGAGGAGACACAGAAACAAGGCAGAGGATCTCTTGGAACATTAGAACGTGTGATAGGAAACCCCGTTTCCAAGGGATACCTGGTCTTGAAGAACCAGCTGCGTTTGAGACGGGAGCTTCAGACCCAGGTTCTAGTTACCACCGCAACCCAGGGTTGTTGAACGGTTCATATGGAAGTGTATGTGGGGGGTTGTAGTTACCAGGGTGTGTGTGTGTGTGTGTGTGTGGACAGCCAGTCAGTATTTGCAAACTGTAATCAGCAGGTCATGTGACCTCAGAACACGGACACCATTTACCGCTCGTTAGCATCGGAGCGCTAATAGTCCCAGGTCTCCGCGTTAGGTAACGACGTCCATCAACCTTTCAGCTCGCGTCTCTTCCAAGCAACCTCTCCTCGCTCACGCAGCGCCGATACGGCGACGGGAAAGTGTTCCTCTCGTTAGAAGCACATTTCTGTCAACTGTGTTCCGCTCTTAATTACTCCCCCTAACATCAATTAGGTCTGACCGCAATTCAGAGATGGAGGTTAGCACGGTGACCTGATGACCGACGCTCGTTTCACTCACGTCCTTTTCCGACACCTCTCACATTCTATTCCTCACAATATCTTTCTCGCTATCTCTCGTGCTTCAGCTCAACTTCTACTCCATGTTTTTGTTCCTCCCTCTGTTCTGTGTCTATTCAAACAGCTGCTGTGGTGAGGCCTCTCTCTTTCTGCGTCTCTCTCTCTCTGTCTCCCTCTCTCTCTCCCTCCCTCCCTCTCTCTCTCTCTGCCTCTCTCCTCTCTGTAATGAATGGAGTGACATTTCTACCACCGACAGCTACTGGTGCACCTGCACCCACCAGATATAGAAACACATGCCAGGGGCTGTCATCCTGCGTCCTCCGTCTGCTGGGTCTGGGGGAAGGGGGGAGGGGAGGGGGGAGGGGATGGGGGAGGGAGAAATACATACAGTAGAGAGAACGAGACAAAGACAGATTTAGCAGCGAAAGAGACAGAGTAGCAGAGAGAGAGAGAGAGAGAGAGAGAGAGAGAGGAGGGGGGGGTGAAGGTAGTCTGGCCCTACCAGACTCTGTACATTTATTTGTACAGAGAGTCTGGGTTTGCGGTATATTAGCCAGTTTCTTTGCCAGGTTTTTGGCGGTCCAATCAGCAAACAGAGGGAGTGGCTGAGAACGATGACGTTGATGTTGTGCGCTAGTTTGAGTTGTAGTTCCGTAATGGCGGCGGAGAAAGAAAGATGCGAGCGAAGCTATTCGGTCCGTTGTGGCAACGCTGACGAATATCCAGAAGTTAGAGCCGGAGCAAGAACAATCTGTGCAGAGTTTTCTTGGTGGCCATGATGTTGTCACCCTCTTCCCCACGGGGTTCAGGAAAAGTTGGATTTTCCAGCTCGCTCCGTTAGTGGTGAAGGAGTTGGCTAAGGCGAACGCTAGCGATTGGTTATGGCAGATCCAGAGTGGCTCTGGGAAGATCCAATAGTTTTTAAACTTCAACGGACTACCGCCTTCAAGGAAGTTAACGCTTGTCAAAGGAGCGAGCCCAGGCTAGGGTGAGAGTCTGGTAGGACCAGGCTAGGGTGAGAGACTGGTAGGACCAGGCTAGGGTGAGAGACTGGTAGGACCAGGCTAGGGTGAGAGACTGGTAGGACCAGGCTAGGGTGAGAGACTGGTAGGACCAGGCTAGGGTGAGAGACTGGTAGGACCAGGCTAGGGTGAGAGACTGGTAGGACCAGGCTAGAGTGAGAGACTGGTAGGACCAGGCTAGAGTGAGAGACTGGTAGGACCAGGCTAGGGTGAGAGACTGGTAGGACCAGGCTAGGGTGAGAGACTGGTAGGACCAGGCTAGAGTGAGAGACTGGTAGGACCAGGCTAGGGTGAGAGACTGGTAGGACCAGGCTAGGGTGAGAGACTGGTAGGACCAGGCTAGGGTGAGAGACTGGTAGGACCAGGCTAGGGTGAGAGACTGGTAGGACCAGGCTAGGGTGAGAGACTGGTAGGACCAGGCTAGGGTGAGAGACTGGTAGGACCAGGCTAGGGTGAGAGACTGGTAGGACCAGGCTAGGGTGAGAGACTGGTAGGACCAGGCTAGGGTGAGAGACTGGTAGGACCAGGCTAGAGTGAGAGACTGGTAGGACCAGGCTAGGGTGAGAGACTGGTAGGACCAGGCTAGGGTGATCTGGTAGGACCAGGCTAGGGTGAGAGACTGGTAGGACCAGGCTAGGGTGAGAGACTGGTAGGACCAGGCTAGAGTGAGAGACTGGTAGGACCAGGCTAGGGTGAGAGACTGGTAGGACCAGGCTAGGGTGATCTGGTAGGACCAGGCTAGGGTGAGAGACTGGTAGGACCAGGCTAGGGTGAGAGACTGGTAGGACCAGGCTAGGGTGAGAGACTGGTAGGACCAGGCTAGGGTGAGAGACTGGTAGGACCAGGGTGAGAGACTGGTAGGACCAGGCTAGGGTGAGAGACTGGTAGGACCAGGCTAGGGTGAGAGACTGGTAGGACCAGGCTAGGGTGAGAGACTGGTAGGACCAGGCTAGGGTGAGAGACTGGTAGGACCAGGCTAGGGTGAGAGACTGGTAGGACCAGGCTAGGGTGAGAGACTGGTAGGACCAGGCTAGGGTGAGAGGACCAGGCTAGGGTGAGAGACTGGTAGGACCAGGCTAGGGTGAGAGGACCAGGCTAGGGTGAGAGACTGGTAGGACCAGGCTAGAGTGAAAGACTGGTAGGACCAGGCAAGGGTTCTGTATAACCCAGTCAGAGATCCTTCAGGAATCAGACACAGACACAGAAACGCCAGAGTCAAAATAGTTTATTACAGAAGTCATAGATGAGGCACTGCCTCACATCTAGTATAGGCACTGAACTACTACACACACACACACGCACGCACACAGGCACACACTGTCCCTACCTGCTTCACAGTCACAACACCCACCAAAATGTCAGTAATAGAACACCACACACGCACGCGCACACACACACACGCGCACACACCGCACCACTCCAAACACTGTCCCTACCAGTTGTACAGTCACAACACCCACCACCACAACACCAGTGTTACAGAAAAAAGACCCCTGGTCGTCAAGAGAGACCACCCTGCACCACAGTAACACACAACGTCACTATAGCAACGCTTCTCCACGGAGACACGTTGTCGGGGACGACACTGGTTCTACCTTGCTGCGCTGGGCCTGCCTGCTCTAATCCACAGGGAACGTAAAGAACCAGTCAAACGTTTGGACACTTTGGACTGGTACTGTAGATCTAGAAGCACCAGATCCCCATCAGGTGCCTCACATCAGGATCTCTGACTGGGTCGTACAGAACCACATCAGGATCTCTGACTGGGTTATACAGAACCACATCAGGATCTCTGACTGGGTTATACAGAACCACATCAGGATCTCTGACTGGGTCGTACAGAACCACATCATGATCTCTGACTGGGTTATACAGAACCACATCAGTGATCTCTGACTGGGTTCTACAGTAAACCACTACTCAGGATCCTCGACTGAGTCATCTGCAGTAACCACATCGGATCTCTGACTGGGTCGCTCAGGTGTTTCATATATCATCTGGCTTTCATCCAACTTCAGATGACTTGTGTCCTGATTGATCTGCAGTGAAACACTGAGCTCTACTCCTCGATATGATGTTAATCTGCAGTGAAACACTGAGCTCACTCCTCGATATGATGTTAATCTGCAGTGAAACACTGAGCTCTACTCCTCGTCATGATGTTAATCTGCAGTGAAACACTGAGCTCTTCTCCTCGATATGATGTTAATCTGCAGTGAAACACTGAACTCTACTCCTCGATATGATGTTAATCTGCAGTGAAACACTGAGCTCTACTACTTGATAGATGTTAATCTGCAGTGAAACACTGAGCTCTACTCCTCGATATGATGTTAATCTGCAGTGAAACACTGAGCTCTACTCCTCGATATGATGTTAATCTGCAGTGAAACACTGAGCTCTACTCCTCGTTATGATGTTAATCTGCAGTGAAACACTGAGCTCTACTCCTCGTATGATGTTAATCTGCAGTGAAACACTGAGCTCTACTCCTCGATATGATGTTAATCTGCAGTGAAACACGGAGCTCTACTCCTTCATATGATAATGATTGTTGGCGGTCATGCAAACCCTTTGGTATTTTGCCGTCCATCATAAATCTGGTTTAAACATGTCATGAAAGGCTTTCATTGACATTTAGCCTCTGCTAGGGTTAGGGCTAGGGCAGGGCTAGGGTTAGGGCTGGGCCAGGGCTAGGGCTAGGGCCAGGGCTAGGGTTAGGGCTAGGGCTAGGGCTAGGCCAGGGCTAGGGTTAGGGCTAGGGCCAGGGCTAGGGCTAGGGCCAGGGCTAGGGTTAGGGCTAGGGCAGGGCTAGGGTTAGGGCTAGGGCCAGGGCTAGGGTTAGGGCCAGGCTATGGTTAGGGCAGGGCTAGGGTTGGGGCCAGGGCTAGGGTTAGGGCTAGCTATGTTAGGGTTAGGGTTAGGGCTATGTTAGGGTTAGGGCCAGGGCTATGGTTAGGGCCAGGGCTATGGTTAGGGCCAGGGCTAGGGTTAGGGTTAGGGCCAGGGCTATGTTAGGGCCAGGGCTAGGGTTAGGGCCAGGGGTAGGGTTAGGGCTAGGGTTAGGGTTAGGGTTAGGGCTAGGTCCAGGGTTAGGGCTAGGGCCAGGGCTAGGGTTAGGGCCAGGGCTAGGGTTGGGGCCAGGGCTAGGGTTAGGGCCAGGGGTAGGGTTAGGGCCAGGGCTAGGGTTGGGGCCAGGGCTAGGGTTGGGGCCAGGCTAGGGTTAGGGCCAGGGGTAGGGTTAGGGCTAGGGCTAGGGCTAGGGCTAGGGCCAGGGCTAGGGTTAGGGCTAGGGCTAGGGCTAGGGCTAGGGCTAGGGCTAGGGCTAGGGTTAGGGCCAGGGGTACAACCAGAAGCAGAACCAGGCAGAACCAAACCAGACCATCTGACTTCACTACAACACAGTTATACATGAAGTGATAGAACCACAAACATCAACAGAACTAAGTGATAGAACCACAAACATCAACAGAACTAAGTGATAGAACCACAAACATCAACAGAACTAAGTGATAGAACCACAAACATCAACAGAACTAAGTGATAGAACCACAAACATCAACATAACTAACAACTCAATAACTAAATAACAACAGTGGATATCAAACCAGTGGATACGGTCAATGTTACTGCAGTGAAATCAAGTTCAATGTAGTAAATCCTAACGTTTCACCTTAGCTAAGGAAACCATTAAATGGATGTTGTGCAACCCCCTTAAGTAAAACCCTTAGCTTATGAGAAATGTACACTTATGTGTCATAATTAAGGAATAATTTTACTGTGTTTTGTGCAACTGGCCCCAGGAGAATATTCACCAACACTTCACATCACACTGAAAATTACAATACATTTCTGATAAAAAAATAAAATAAACAAACAATTATGCCTTTTTTCCAGGTTTTAGGATGATACAGCAGTCTGGCAACACGAGGGTCAACATGAGGGGTGTGGCCTGTCTGGCAACATGAGGGGTGTGGCCTGTCTGGCAACATGAGGGGTGTGGCCTGTCTGGCAACATGAGGGGCAACATGAGGGGTGTGGCCAAGCTGCTCTGCTGGCAGACTGCTGTCACTGGACAGGGGGGGTGAAACTAGAGGACACAGTGTGTGTGTGCAGGCGCTGGGCAGCAGGGTGTGAATCGAATCAAGCTGCCCCGTATATGGAATCAAGCTGCCCCGTATATGGAATCAAGCTGCCCCGTATATGGAATCAAGCTGCCCCGTGTATCGAATCAAGCGGCCCCGTGTATCGAATCAAGCTGCCCCGTGTATCGAATCAAGCAGCCCTGTGTATCGAATCAAGCGGCCCCGTGTATTGAATCAAGCAGCCCTGTGTATCGAATCAAGCGGCCCCGTGTATCGAATCAAGCAGCCCCGTATATCGAATCAAGCTGCCCCGTGTATCGAATCAAGCAGCCCCGTGTATCGAATCAAGCGGCCCCGTGTATCGAATCAAGCAGCCCCGTATATCGAATCAAGCTGCCCCGTATATCGAATCAAGCTGCCCCGTGTATCGAATCAAGCAGCCCTGTGTATCGAATCAAGCAGCCCCGTATATCGAATCAAGCGGCCCCGTATATCGAATCAAGCTGTCCCGTGTTTCGAATCAAGCTTCCCCAGTGTGGGAATTCACTAATGCTGAAATGGATGAGCTGCTTCTGAGGGTTTATAACACACCTGCTGTGATTGTGAGGTAATGATGTCCTGGACTACTGTACTATGTCTACAATACCCTACTCTGTTGGGTTCTATTCTACACCAGCTTTTCAGCTGTTTAAGTAACAGATTCAATATATTATTTCATGTTATCTGTATTCTTTACGAATTGATGTAATCAGAATATAAAATATATATGTGGATGCTATAATAAGGGTTATATATACACGTGTTTGTTATAATGTATCTATATAAAGATTTAACTGAGACAGATACCAAAGTCCCTGTGTTTAGACTGACTATATCACAGTGTGTGTGTGAGGTTGTGTGTGTGTTTTTGTGTCTGGTGTGTGTAGTGTGTGTGTGTGTGTAGTGTTTGTGTGTGTGTGTGGGAGGATGGCTAAAAAGATGCTTTTTAGTTTCACACCACATTATTTATGCTTCTCTACTAACAGATGCACAACATTGAAACGCACGCACGCACACACACCACACACACTCACACACACACACACACACACGTACACACACACAGGGTCCATGCCACTGCTCTGGGCATGGTTCTACTGCAGTAAAGTCCCGAGAATATAAAAGCATGGAGACACAGACGGCCTCCAGAGTACCCTGCTTTGGTCCTGATGCTGCACAGTTCAAAGGGTGTGTGTGTGTGACAGTGTGTGAGTGTGTATGTGTGTGAGTGAGTCTGTGTGTGTGTGTGAGGTGGCCCACCCCCCCCTGACCCGCAGGCCATGCCCCCCCAGCATCACGCTGCCTCTCTCAGACACAGGGCCTCCACGGCGTCGCTGGGCCCCTGGGCCACGCCCCCCAGCAGCATCATCATGGTGGGGGTCTGGAGCAGAGAGCAGGAGCAGCGGGGGGACGGCATGGAGGACAGCACCTCCCAGCGCCGACGCACAGGGTCATAACTCTCCACCGAGCCCAGGGGAGTCGGCTGGTTACCTGCACACACACACACACACACACACACACACACACGTACCCAGACACACACCCAGTATTAGATTAGTATGAACCCTGTATTTCATGTAAGACAGGTTACATATGATAACTGATGGATATCTAATATGTTGACTAACAGTGCGTGTCCACGGCAAATCAGTTGCGTGGTGCATTGTGGGAAGCAACAACACCATCCAAGAGATTGTAGAGTAATGGACAAGAGATCGCAGTAGTGGACACACACTGTTAGTCATCAACACACGCCGCAAAATGCTAACATATGCATCTGCTAGGACAGGGTGTTTATCAGTGTCAGTCTGAGAAGAGAGAGAGAGGGAGAGGGAGAGGGAGAGAGGGAGAGGGAGAGGGAGAGGGAGAGGGAGGGGAGGGAGGGAGGGAGGGAGGGAGGGAGGGAGGGAGGGACGGGAAGAGGAGGGAGGGAGGGAGGGAGGGAGGGAGGGAGGGAGGGAGAGAGGGAGACAGAGAAGGAGAGGGGAGACAGAGAGGGAGAGGGCGACGGAGAGGGGAAGGGAGAGGGAGACGGAGAGGAGAGGGAGAGGGAGACGGATGAGGGAGAGGGAGAGGGAGAGGGAGAGCGAGAGGGAGAGGAGTAGAGGGAAGAGGGAGAGGGAGAGGGAGAGGGAGAGGGGAGAGGAGCAGGGGAGGGAGCAGAGGGGAGGGAGGGAGAGGGAGGAGAGGGAGAGGGAGAGGGAGAGGAGGAGGGAGAGGAGAGAGAGAGGGAGACAGAGAGGAGAGGGAGAGGGAGACGGAGAGGAGAGGGAGAGGAGACGGAGACGGAGAGCAGAGGAGAGCGGAGAGGGAGAGGGAGAGGGAGAGGGAGAGGGAGAGGGAGAGGGAGAGGGAGAGGGAGAGGGAGAGGGAGAGGGAGAGGGAGAGGGAGAGGGGAGGGAGAGGAGAGGGAGAGGGAGAGGGAGAGGGAGAGGAGAGGGAGAGGAGAGGGAGATGAGAGGAGGAGTGAGAGAGAGAGTGGAGAGAGAGAGGAGAGTGAGAGAGAGTGGAGAGAGAGAGAGAGAGAGCAGGCCAGAACAGGTGCGCTTCTACAGACAGATCATTAGTGTGGCTTCACACTGTCTCCATCACTGCCTGGGTCGAACACACACACCTCTTCAGGGCGTGACGCACAAACATAAGAATAGCCATAACTAAATTGCCGTCAGACACACTGAAGTCCATATCAATTTTAAGTTGCCGTGTGTCTCCATGGAAACGGGAACAACTTAGCAGCTGGGTATGTATATGGAAGGAAAGAGAGAATGTGTGTGTGTGAGAAGTGTGTGTGTGTGTGCGTGAGAGAGAGAGAGAGAGAGAGGTGGGAGGAGAGTGTGGGGAGAGAGAGAGCGTGAGACAGTCACATCAGTTGTGTGATGAAAGCTTTTCATCTTCTCAGAGGAAACTCTTTGCTCTCTCGTCTCCCCTCTCTCCTCTCTCTTCCTGCCGTCGCTTGATCTTCCGCCCGTCGACCATGATCATCAAGCCTGCCACTACCCCTGGAGATCTCCTATAGGCTGTTCAATCTCCTCCAATCACCAATCAATCCTACTCTCACCAACAAATCAATCCACACCTCTCTTCTAAGATTAGCTTCTCCACAACATCTCCTCCCTCTTACCTGTCCTGGACAGAACAGAACATGACAGCAGTCCTAATTGACGTCTCGGCCCCTGCGTTCCTTTGACTGGTGTTTCCCGTCCTCCTTTAAAACCCACTCTCAGGGTCTCCGCCTCCCTCGCCAAGCAGGGCGTGTGATTGGTCTGTCTCTCCTTTTACTGATAATCAGGGCCTGTGATTGGTCTGTCTCTCCTTTTGTTGATAATCAGTCACAGTTTAGCATCACACTTCCTATAATACAACTTGTGTAATATAAGGAATAACTGACATTCATTTTTCAATCAGATAGTTCCATAACTGTAACCCATCTCCATCATTTCAGCAGTGTGACATCATCAGTGTGACATCATCAACTTCTTCAGCAGTGTGACATCATCAACGTCTTCATCAGTGTGGACATCATCAACTTCTTCATCAGTGTGTTACAGCCAGACGATTGCACTTGGAAGTGGAGATCTCCAGTTTAAAACTTCTGTTTCTCATTCCTGTTGAACTCCTGAGAAGGGATTCGCTTATCGACCAAAAATACAACGTAGCTGACCCTCACCACTCCACACATCTCCCCACACACACACCCCACAAACTCTCTGTTGTTGTGCAGGACCTCAAGCGTGACAGAGACACACGAACTAACTCTATTAATAAACCAGACTTGTACACAAGAACAAGACAATCCGTACTGAACACACTCTTCACACGGTGTGTGCGTGTGTGTGTGTGTGTGGATGTGTGGATGTGTGGATTGTGTGTGTGGATGTTGATGTGTGGATGTGTGGGTGTGTGTGTGTGGGTGTGGACTGTGTGTGTGGGTGTGTGGGTGTGTGTAGTGTGTGGGTGGGTGTGTGTGTGTGTGTGTGCGATTGTGTGTGTGGGGTGTGTGGGGGTGTGTGTGTGTGTGTGTGTGTGTGTTGGGGATGTGTGTGTGGTGATGTGTGTGTGGGGTGTGTGTGTGGATGTGTGTGTGTGGATGTGTGTGTGTTGGAGTGTGTGTGTGTGTGGATGGATGTGTGTGTGTGTGGAGTGTGTGTGGGTGGGTGTGTGTGTGGTGTGGTGTGGATGGTGTGTGTGTGGGTGTGTGGAGTGTGTGTGGTGGATGTGTGTGTGTGGATGATGTGTGTGTGGATGGATGTGTGTGTTCTCACCCAGTCCCCCAGCTACGCTGAGGCGTCCTCCCAGACAGCCGGCCCACAAGTCAGCTCTCTTCTCCCTCATCCTGGAGCCTCGGGAAGGCTTGATCCACACACCTGCACACACACACACAGGGTCACCACACACACCCACACAGGGTCATAACACACACCTGCACACACACACACACACACGGGTATAAACACACACCTGCACACACACACACAGGTCACAACACACACACACAGGGTCATAACACACACCTGCACACACACACACACACGGTCATAACACACACTGCACACACACACACAGGGTCACAACACACACACACAGGGTTCACTAACAACACACCTGCACACACCACCCACACACACACACACAGGGTCATAACACACACCTGCACACACACACACACACACACACAGGGTCATAAACACACACCTGCACACACACACACACAGGGTCATAACACACACCTGCACACCCACACACACCACACACAGGGTCATAACACACACACTGCACACACACACACACTCACACAGGGTCACAAACACACACACACACACACACACACAGGGTCACAAACACACACCTGCACACACACACACACAGGGTCATAACACACACCTGCACACACACACACCACACACACACAGGGTCACAACACACACCGCACACACACACAGGGGTCACAACACACACCTGCACACACACACACACCACACACACAGGGGTCACAACACAGACACCCCTGGTCACACGATCATGTTTTCCATCTCCCCTCAGTCCAGTGGTCAGCACAGAATCTCTATTAAAACTGAGGGAGTTAGTAAGGCTTCTTCCTACACGCTATTTAACAACACACACACACACTCACACATAAGCTGATTTGACCGTGACAGCCCAGACATGAGAGGGAGAGAAATGGGCGGGGGGGAGAGAGAGGAGGAGAGAGGGAGGTAGACAGAGAGGAGATAGAGAGGACAGAGAAGAGAGAGACAGAGAGAGAGGAGAGAGAGAGGAGAGAGAGAGAGAGAGAGAGAGAAAGTGAATCATTTTCAGTTAGTATTTATTCTGTCCTGCAGATAGAGTTAATGTTATGGTCCACTCCCTCTCCCGTCTCTCTCTCCCTCTCTCCCGTCTCTCTCATCTACTCATCGTCTCTCTCGTCTCTCTCCTCCCCGTTTACCCTCCCTCTGTCCTCCCTGCATGACGAGAGGCAGGGCAGAGAGGGAGGCAGGGCAGAGAGGGAGGCAGGGCAGAGAGGGAGGCAGGGCAGAGAGCAAGGACAAGAGACACAGCTGGAGGGGAGCTGTGGGTTTATTTAAAGACCACAATCAATCCTGCTCTCTCTCTTACACACCATCTACTCTCTCTCTCATCCTGCTCCTCTCTTACACACCATTACTCTTTCAATCTGCTCTTCTCTACACACATCTACCTCTTCTCACTCGCTCTCTTACACACATCACTCTCTCAATCCTGCTCTATCTCTACCACACCTCTCTCTCTAACCTGCTCTCTCTACACACCATCTACCTCTCTCTCACTGCTCTCTCTTACACACTCTACCTCTCTCTCACTCGCTCTCTACACACCATTACCTCTCTCTCTCAATCCTGCTCTCTCTCACACACCATCTACCTCTCTCTCTCAATCCTGCTCTCTCTTACACACCATCTACCTCTCTCTCTCAATCCTGCTCTCTCTCACACACCATCTACCTCTCTCTCTCAATCCTGCTCTCTCTCACACACCATCTACCTCTCTCTCTCAATCCTGCTCTCTCTCACACACCATCTACCTCTCTCTCTCAATCCTGCTCTCTCTCTTACACACCATCTACCTCTCTCTCTCTCTCCTTCTCTCTCTTACACACCATCACCTCTTCTCTCTCTCCCATCACATAGTTCAGTAACTCAGACCAGTGTATTCCCTATCCTCACACAGTGTGTGGGTGAGTGTAAAACATTGTGATAGTTCCCATGCTCCAGAACGTTCCGTCTTGTTCCGTCTCGTTCCAGAATGTTCTCCACAGTGAATGAGCCATGTTCAGCTCTGTAACTGTTAAATAATAATGTCTTCATTAGCAGAGTGAGACCTGCAGGCCCACTCAACACGGGGTTTAAGTGCTCGAACACTTACTGAACAGCACAACTAAATACCACTAAACTCTAATATGAGTGTACCTATACTACCTACAATGTAACTATACTATACATTAAGTTAATCACACACTTATTATAACAGTACTGCAATATTTTGTAATATAATGAAATGCAGTAACACAGTGTGTTTACTTGTATGCATGTCTGTGTGTGTGGAGGGAGTGGATTTGTGTGTGGTATGTGTGTGGTGGAGGGTGTGTGTGTATGTTGTGGAGGGTGTGTGTGTGTCTGTATGTGTGGTGGAGTGTGTGTGTGTGTGTGTGTGTGGTGGAGTGTGTGTGTGTGTGTTAAGGCAACATTGTATGGTGTGATGACACTTTATTCATCATTCCATCTGCTGCTGTCGTGCAACACTGCAGGCATGTCGTCCTGAGGTGTGTGTGTGTCCTGCTCTCTCAAACACACACACACACACTGCAGGCATGTAGTCCTGAGGTGTGTGTGTGTCCTGCTCTCTCAAACACACACACCACACACTGCAGGCATGTAGTCCTGAGGTGTGTGTGTGTCCTGCTCTCTCAAACACACACACCCCCACACTGCAGGCATGTAGTCCTGAGGTGTGTGTGGTGTCCTGCTCTCTCAAACACACACACCCCACACACAGGGTGATTAATGCTGCACTGATTAAAAGGATCAATGTTGTAATCCACCTCTCTCAAGAGAGAGAGCCACACCACTACAGCCCAGCCTGACAGAGAGAGAGAGAGCCACACCACTACAGCCCAGCCTGACAGAGAGAGAGAGAGAGCCACACCACTACAGCCCAGCCTGACAGAGAGAGAGAGAGAGCCACACCACTACAGCCCAGCCTGACAGAGAGAGAGAGAGAGAGAGAGCCACACCACTACAGCCCAGCCTGACAGAGAGAGAGAGAGAGAGCCACACCACTACAGCCCAGCCTGACAGAGAGAGAGAGAGAGAGAGAGCCACACCACTACAGCCCAGCCTGACAGAGAGAGAGAGAGAGCCACACCACTACAGCCCAGCCTGACAGAGAGAGAGAGAGAGAGACCCACACCACTACAGCCCAGCCAGACAGAGAGAGAGAGGGGAGGAGAGAGGGGGGAGGAGACTGAAGGAGAGAGGAGAGGAGAGAGGAGAGAGGAGAGAGGAGAGAGAGGCGAGGGTTGGCTCTTAAGGAGGGGAGGAGAGAGGAGACTGAAGGAGAGAGGAGAGGAGAGAGGAGAGAGGAGAGAGAGGCGAGGGTGCTCTTAAGGAGGGGAGGAGAGAGGAGACTGAAGGAGAGAGGAGAGGAGAGAGGAGAGAGGCGAGGGTGCTCTAAGGAGGGGAGGAGAGAGAGGTGAGGGTGCTCTTAAGGAGGGGAGGAGAGAGGAGACTGAAGGAGAGAGGAGAGAGGAGAGAGGAGAGAGGAGAGAGGAGAGAGGAGAGAGGAGAGAGGGTGCTCTTAAGGAGGGGAGGAGAGATAGGTGAGAGGAGCGAGGAGGAGGAGGAGAGCTAACCTGAGGAGGTAGGAGGTAACAGCATGGTGAACGTGTGTGTATGTTTATATATGTGTGTGTGTGTGTATGAGAGTGTGTGTGTGTGCATGAGTGTGAATGAGTGTGTGTGTATGAGAGTGTGTGCAAAACTAAGTGTTGCCGGTCCATTCCAATTCTCCCTGACATTCACCCACTCCACTGGATACCCTCCACACACACACACACACACACACACTCTCATACACACTCTCATACACACACTCTCATCCATACACACACACACACACACTTATACACATACACACACACACACACACACACACACAGCCTAGTGGGGAGGTTGACCTCTGTTAAAGTGTTTGAGCTGCAGGATAAACTCTCCTTCCCCTCTTTGTGTTTGTGGATCAAAAAGCTATTGTGTGGATCGCAAAAGACCGAAAAGAATGTCTCAAAATTACGTCATCGGAAGAAGGTTTGCACGCGTGTATTGGGCGATCCACAAATGCAGATTCGACACTTCACACGCGAATTGTAGATTTACAAATGACAGACCATGAAAAATGCACACAAGAAATGTGAAGTATTTTAAGAAATTACAAACAATATATTTACGAATGGACATCTATGTGTACAAATCATAGCACATTTATGTAAATGCCAACTTACAAATCACAAGTAAAAATTAAGTTTTTGTGGATCGCAAAACACATTTGTAAACCGTGAAACATTTGTGGATGTATTTACGACTACTTTGAGACATATCTCTCTCCATACCCCCTGCCCCCCCTTCCCTGCCCCCCCCAGGTCCACGTCCCCCCCCCTCCCTAGTTTAACCTTCTCATCCTCTCCTAACGCAGGTGAGTAATCAGGACCCCACAGCCATGCAGAGATTGGAGGTGTTTGGAACACTGACGGACAAGTGTAGGACAGTCATTATCAACAGGCAACAGGTCCATCGCCATGGGGATGCGGTCGCTAGGGAATACACCACCAACCTTCCGGAACCAAACAAACATTCTAAACCCACTCGGAACCCTCAGAGAATCTTCCAGAACCCTTGGAAGGAGAGAGAGAGAGAGGGAGGGAGAGAGAGAGAGAGAGAGGGAAGGAGAGACAGAGGCGAGGGGGGAGAGAGAGAGAGGGAATGAGAGACAGAGAGAGAGAGAGAGAGAGAGGGAATGAGAGACAGAGGGAGGGGGAGAGAGAGAGAGGGAAGGAGAGACAGAGGGAGGGGGAGAGAGAGAGAGGGAATGAGAGACAGAGGGGGGGGAGAGAGAGAGAGAGGGAATGAGAGACAGAGGGAGGGGGAGAGAGAGAGAGGGAATGAGAGACAGAGGGAGGGGGAGGGAGAGACAGAGGGAGGGGGAGGGAGAGACAGAGAGAGGGGGAATGAGAGACAGAGAGAGGGGGAGGGAGAGACAGAGCGAGGGGGAGAGAGGTGTTAGATTTTGGTAACATCCCTTATGTTCTGGTGGGTTCTGTTGGCAGATCAAAGCTGCCCCTGTACATACTCTGAGGGGGCGCTGGATTCGCCTGCCAGGGCGTACCCAGGGGCAGGAGCCCAGCACGGTGCTGCTTCTACAATAGCCTGCCAGAGGAATGCTGGGTAATCGTAATGAGCTGAAGTCTGTGATCTTATTGGCAGGTACTATAGGGAGGGGTCTGTGAGGTGGTGGGGTGAGATCAAGGGAGAGGGGAGAGAGAGAGGGTGGGAGAGAGGGAGAGGAAGAGGGAGGGAAAGGGAGAAGGGGGGAGAGGAAGAGGGAGGGAAAGGGAGGAGAGGAAGAGGGAGAGGGAGGGAAAGGGGGGAGAGGAAGAGGGAGATGCCCCGAATCACATAATCCGACCCTGTATTACTAGTTGCCAAGACAACGCCTATTCGCCTTAGTCACATGCGTCGCCATTTTGATTTCGAGCTGAACGAAAACGAGGCTTGGTTCAACGCTTCCACTGATGACTGATGTCTTTCTGCTGCGTCCCGGAGTGCCATTCCCACAAAAAGAGATTGTCTTCCAAACAAAAACACATTTCACCGCTTCCCTGCCATATCAGCAATTCGTCAACAATGGGTTGTCAATATAAGGAGAGATATTGGGCCGCATTTTAAGGTAAGACAATAATGTTCAAAGGCTAGCTACTGTAGGCCTAATAGCAACCGAAGAGCTAACGTACTACCTTGTGAATGTTTGGTGTAAATAAACAACTTTCGGGATTAATAATAATGTTACTCAAGCAAAACTAGTCAACACAATACATGACACAATAAAGGAAACTATTATTAGATATTGTTAGGTAAAGTTATTGACACCAGACAAGCCAGCTAGCAAATGTTATCTACGCTAGCTAGCAAGCATGGCACGAAGACACCAGCTCAAATGCAAGTCGGGCTGGCTAGATTTGTAGCTATCAATTACTGATTTGTTTTGATGCTAGTTATGATAATTGTTTTTACAGATCGCAAATAACACGAGAGTGTGTTCCGATCACTTCCCCGAAGAGTCTTTCACAAAGACGCTATGTGGCATCAGGAAACTGAAGGAGGGGGTTGTACCAACAGTTTTTACATGGTCCTCGATCAAGCCTGGCAGGCGGAAGATTGTTAGAACAGCAAGGTATTTATTTTTGGCAATGTTTAACAACCTTCGTCCAACAGTCAGTATTGATCAGTGACCATCGATTTAACTAAATACTATAATGAATTTTTTTTTAATGTGACAGTTTGTTTTTCAGTCATGTTGCCACTGCCACAGGTGGAGAGGATGCACTGGGTGAATCAGATGAGTCAAGGTAAAACACCCAAAGCCTATATGAGCTAATTGGTGAAATGTAATGTACATTCATTTCTGCCATCACTTTAATTTGTTCCTTATACATAAATAACGTTATATTTGATCGTATCTGCAGTCACTCAGTGGGACAAGACCCCCAAGAGGACATTGCCTGCACATCAAGGTGAGCCTTATCTATGGTAATTTTGTTGCACTGTCACACTAGATTCAGTTGAGATTATTTGGATGAAATGCTTGTGATTAAGAAAGGCATACCTACAGAACATAAGCATTTAATTCAAATAATCACTGGAAAAAAAACAAGCGTGGCAGTAAATATTTAAGATAGTTGTTTTGTTTGTGGAGGAGGAACTAATGTTTGTTCTTGTAAAGCATCTTACCATTATTTTTTTTAACCTTGCCATTCCAGCGAAGTAGTAGAGACAAGCTTGCCATACGAAGATCACGACTATACTCAGCGGCCCCTGTCCTTGGAGGAGCAGCTTCAAGAGGCCTGCAAGACCATCGCTCGCCAGGAAGAAGAAATAGTGACACTTCGTAGCAACCAGTTCCTCCTCAAACGCTTTCAGTGTGATGACAAACAAATCCAGTTCTACACAGGATTCAGAGACTATAGTACACTCAAAGCTGTGTTTACAGCTTTAGAACCTACAGCTGAGCACATGGTGAGATGGAGTCAAGCACAGAAGGTAAAGCAAGCCGGTGAGCACATTAGACAGGGATTAATGTGCAAAGCCTAGCTTTAATTGACCAATTTTTTCTTTATCTTTGCCGTGTGAGACTGGGCTGTCTACAGCAGGACCTCGCTAATCGCTTTAATGTATCACAATCAACCGTCAGCAGAATATGTATCACCTGGACAAACTTCCTGTACTTCATGTTGGGATCGCTCCTTATTTGGCCTTCAAGAGAGTCTGTAAATGATCTTATGCCTCAATGCTTCAAAAGTACATTCCCAAAAACCAGAGTTATTTTAGATTGCACAGAGATACATGTACAAAAACCAAGCTCAAAAGTACTGAATTCAGAAATTTACTCCCATTACAAAGGAACTACAACCTTAAAGGCCCTAATTGGTATAAGTCCGTCAGGTTTAATTACATTTGTTAGTGACCTATACACAGGATCGATATCAGATAAGGAAATTACCAGGAAGTCAGGCATTCTCTCTTTGCTTGAGGAAGGGGATCAGGTGATGGCAGATAAGGGGTTCCTTATTGGAGACCTTTTGTCTGACATCAATGCTAGTTTAGTTATTCCACCCTTTCTGGGTGCAAATGCACAGTTCAGTGAGGAGGAGGTGCGGCAGACACAGGAAATCGCCCGCCTTAGAATTCATGTCGAACGGGCCATAAGAAGAATAAAAGAATATCACATTTTGATCGAACATTACATATGACGGTTATGGGGTCTGTCAACCAACTGTGGTCTGTGTGTGCCAGCCTTACAAATCTTCAAGGACCATTGTTCTGAACTTGAAGTAACAATCAAAAACATGTAAACAGAGGAATACCTGTACTTATGAATTATTAAATTTATTGCAAAGATATTTAGAATTAAAACTCAGGTTATTTTCATTAAATGTGTATACAATAAAGAGTGGAAAATACAGTCGTATGCAAAAGTTTGGGCACCCCTGATAATCTCCATTACTTTCATCTATAAAATGTTGGGCGTTTGGATGAGGAACGTCTTTGTCATATATATACACATACGTCATGGACAGTGATATTTTAGCCGTGAAATAAGGTTTATTTGATAAACAGAAAATATGCCATACGCATCATAAGAGAATTAGACACTTGCATAAATTTGGGCACCCCCAACAGAAAAAATCACATTAATATTTAGTAGAGCCTCCTTTTGCAAAAATAACAGCTTCTAGACGCTTTTTATATCCTCTGATGAGTGTCTGGATTCTGGATTGAGGTAATTTGGACCATTCTTCCTTACAATACATCTCCAGTTGAGTAAGGTTTGATGGGTGCCTAGCGTGGACAGCCCGCTTCAAGTCACCCCATAGATTTTCAATTATATTCAAGTCTGGGGACTGGGATGGCCATTCCAAAACATTGTAGTTGTTCCTCTGCATAAATGCCTTAGTGGATTTGGAGCAATGTTTCGGGTCGTTGTCCTGCTGGAACACCCAACTGCGCCGTAACTTCAGCTTTGTTACAGATTCTTGAACATTATTGTCCAGAATTTGCTGGTACTGAGTTGAATCCATACGACCTTCAACTTTAACTAGATTCCCAGTTCCTGCACTAGCCACACAGCCCCACAGCATGACGGACCCCCCCACCAAATTTTACTGTGGGCAGCAAGTGTTTTTCTAGGAATGCTGTGTTCTTTTGCCTCCATGCGTAACGCCTCTTGTTGTGACCGAATAACTCCATCTTTGTCTCATCAGTCCACAGTACTTTGTTCCAAAATGAGCCTGGCTTGTTCAAATGTAGTTTGGCAAACCTCAAGCGAGCCTTTTTGTGGCGCGTGTGCAGAAAAGGCTTCTTCCGCATCACTCTCCCATACAGCTGTTCTCTGTGCAATGTGCGCTGAATGGTCGAGCAATGCACAGTGACACCATCTGCAGCAAGATGACCTTGCAGCTCTTTGGAGGTGATCTGAGGGTTGTCCTTGACCATTCTGACCATTCTTCGCCTTTGCCTCTTTGTTATTTTTCCTGGCCTGCCACTTCTGGCCTTAACAAGAACTGTGCCTGTTGCCTTCCATTTCCTAATGACATTCCTCACAGTGGAAACTGATAGCTGAAACCTCCGGGATAACTTTTTGTAGCCTTCCCCTAAACCATACTGCTGAACAATCTTTGTTTTTAGATCATTTGATAGCTGTTTTGATGCCCCCATTTTGCCACTGTTCAGAGGAGAATCAAAGAGAAGCAAAACTTGCAATTGGCTAACTTAAATACCCTTTCTAATGATTGAATGCACCTTTTTATGTAATTGAAGGCTTAACGAGTTAATCAGACTAACTATGTGTTGCAGTTAATCAGCATTTAGTAGGCAGAGGTATTCAAATCAAATAAATGATAAGGGTGCCCAAACTTTTGCACAGCCTTTTTTTCACATTTGATTTAATTTCACACAACTAAATACTGCTACACCAAATATCTTTGTCTGGAAAACACCCCCAGCACTCAGTGTTAACTAGAAAAGTAATATTACAATATTATATTGATCTTTTTTGGTGAAGACAGGAAATTATCATGCAGCCTCAGAGGGGTGCCTAAACTTTTGCATACGACTGTACATTGTGTGTGGTAGTTATTTCATTTTACTTATATACAAACATCTTTTGGATTACTGATTTACTTAGTTTTATAGTCTGTTTTATAATCCCCAGGGATTGATAAAGTACTATCTAAATAGTGCTGGCAAGAAATGCTGGAAATAGAAGCAGTCTAGTTTAGATTTAACTTCTTCCCACTTTTTGACATCAAAGTGTAGTCGCTCCAAGTGGAAGTCATTGTGAGACATCACAAAGAAGTCACACCACTTTGCTCCACTAACACTCATCTGTCCGAGTATCTGAAATTGATATTCATGGTCAACTTTTAATGCTAAATCACCATCTGCCTGTCGGATAAGATACGGACACTCTGCACATGTGCTTTTGTCTGGGCACTTAATTTCTAAGAGGCCGTAGGGAGAATCTTCGGATTGGTCAATTACTCTTCCATCTGGGGATGCTCCTAAGTGGGGAGCGTTCGGGTTTACCACAAGACCACATGGTAGAACAACGGTTCCTGTTAATGCAGTGTACTTGCTGCAGCCACTGGTTCCATTTCAAGTCCCCTCGTCATAGCTTTGGTATGCACAGGTTTTTTATTCCTCGTGAGCTCGGCAGCAAGACTGTCAAGTCAGCTCGTCTTGAGCACACCCTTTAAAATGGACGACTTTTGGCCCGGTAATGCGACTGAGACGCCACGCCGACTTGCCTAGACTTCAACTGTTCAGCTTTGCGCACCGCACCGGTTACAGCCTCTCTCCCCAGGAGTTCCCAGCACGCACCCAGTACTGAGTCAATTAACATTTATACCACTGTAGACTTTATCCTCTCCTACCCTCACCAAGAAAGCTGGCCATAGTCTTCTTGGCTGTGTGCCGGAAAATGGGAAGGCGGGCCCGCGTAGTCATCCAGACGGCATCACATCCCTGCAGGCCCGAGACTGACTAACGCAGGATGTGAGCATTCCCGAGCGTACAGCCAACATAAGCTCCGGGAGTGGCATAATATGTGGCTGATATCGTATGGGCAAGTTTCTTCTCATAGTGTGGCAAACTGAACCTTGTGGTACTACAATTTTTGTCATTTAAGATTGTAGCTTAGCATGCTGTGCAAA
>CAEFZP010001111.1:0-37500 GCA_903064625.1 Mallotus villosus
GTATCGACGCCTTCTGGCAGCCGGTCTTCAGGGGAGCCTGAACCCATGCAGGTTGGTCGGGCCAGCCTTACTCCTGAAGAAAGGAGGAGACGCCGCGAGGGGAATCTCTGCCTGTATCGTGGCCAAGCGGGACACTTTGTTCCCCGATGTCCACTAAAAGGTCGGGCTCACCAGGAGGGGAGGAATTCCTGGTGAGTCATACATCTAGCTCCTCCCCCAGCTCACGATCCCTGTGTCAGGTCCGCCTGCTACTGCCTGAGGGATCCCAGACCCTCGCCACACTCATTGACTCTGGCTCTGATGCCAACATTATGGACTCTAACCTAGCTCAGCAGCTGGGTGTCGGTCGGATTCCTCTGCCAGCTCCAGTCTCCACCAACGCTCTGGATGGCCGACTTCTGGGTACTGTGACCCACATGACAGCGCCAATACGGATGTTAATTTCCGGGAACCACCATGAAACACTCCAGTTTCACATCCTGCACTCTCCTCGTCATCCTCTCCTCCTGGGGTTCCCATGGCTCCGACGTCACAATCCACACCTCGATTGGACCACAGGGGCGATCCTGGGGTGGGGTTCATCTTGTCACCAGGTCTGCCTCAAGCAAGTCGCCGCACCACAACCTTCTGCCGGGACCAGTTCTTCAACCGATGTGCTGGGGGTCCCGGCTGAGTATCTGGACTTCAGGGAGGTCTTCAGTAAGGCCAAGGCAGCCTCCCTTCCCCCACATCGGCCCTATGACTGCGCCATTAACCTCCAGCCCGGTGCCACGCCGCCCAGAGGACGTCTGTATTCCCTGTCCGTTCCTGAGAGGGGGGCGATGGAGACATATATCACCGATGGTCTAGCGGCGGGCATCATCCGCCCCTCCTCGTCTCCGGCTGGAGCCGGTTTCTTCTTCGTAGAGAAAAGAGACAAGACACTCCGCCCCTGCATTGATTATCGTGGATTAAATAACATTACTATCAAGAACCGGTACCCCCTGCCTCTCGTCTCCTCTGCTTTCGAGCTCCTAGAGGGGTCCACCATATTCACCAAGCTTGACCTGCGCAACGCTTATCACCTGGTCCGGATCCGCGAGGGGGACGAGTGGAAGACGGCGTTCAATACCCCCACCGGTCACTACGAGTACCTGGTGATGCCCTTCGGCCTCACCAACGCTCCTGCTGTCTTCCAGGCCTTGGTTAATGACGTGCTCAGGGACATGCTCAACAGGTTCGTCTTCGTGTACCTCGATGATATCCTGATCTTCTCCCGCTCCAGAGAGGAACATGTGCATCACGTCCAGAAGGTCCTCCAACGTCTCCTGGAAAACTCCCTGTACGTTAAAGCCGAGAAGTGTGAGTTTCACGTCTCGTCTGTCTCCTTCCTGGGGTACGTCGTAGGGAGAGGGACCGTGGAGATGGACTCAGCCAAGGTTTCTGCCGTCACCACTTGGCCCGCCCCTGATTCCCGCAAGCAGCTTCAACGCTTCCTGGGCTTCGCCAACTTTTACCGGAGGTTCATCAGGGGCTACAGTTCGGTGGCGGCCCCCCTCACAGCTCTTACCTCCTCCAAGGTGCCCTTCCTCTGGTCCACGGCCGCCAATGACTCTTTTCAGGCCCTGAAGACACGGTTCACCTCTGCCCCCATCCTCCAAATGCCGGACCCTGAACGGCAGTTCGTGGTCGAGGTGGACGCTTCCGACCTAGGAGTGGGGGCCGTCTTGTCCCAGAGAGCGGCCTCGACCAGAAGTTGCACCCCTGCGCCTTCTATTCCCGACGTTTGACCCCGGCAGAGAGGAACTATGACATTGGGAACCGAGAGCTCCTCGCCGTCAAGTTGGCCTTAGAAGAGTGGCGACACTGGCTCGAGGGGACTAAACTGCCGTTTCTGGTATGGACGGACCATAAGAACCTTGAATACCTCCGGTCCGCTAAAAGACTGAACTCCCGCCAGGCCCGATGGGCACTCTTCCTGACCCGCTTCAACTTTTCCCTCTCCTATCGACCGGGGTCCCGCAACGTCAAGCCCGACGCCCTGTCCCGTCAGTTCTTGGAAAAGGAGGGGGACAGGGCCGACCCAGACACTATCCTGCCTTCTTCCCGTCTGGTGGCCACACTCACCTGGGAGATCGAGGAGAGGGTCAGGACCGCCGCCCAAGACCAGCCCGGACCCAGCGCTTGCCCTCCCAACCGTCTGTTCGTCCCGCCTGACCTCCGATCCGAGGTTCTTCAATGGGCCCACAGCACTCAACTCACCTGTCATCCAGGGATCCATCGGACCAAGGACGTTGTGCAGCGCCGGTTCTGGTGGACATCACTGGATGAGGACATTCGGGAGTTCGTCAATGCCTGTCCCACCTGCAACCAGCACAAGCCGGCTCACCATGCCCCTGCCGGTCTTCTACATCCTCTGCCTGTACCTCATCGTCCCTGGTCGCACGTTTCCTTGGACTTCGTCACCGGTCTACCACCATCCAGCGGCAACACTGCTATCCTTACGGTGGTAGATCGGTTCAGCAAGATGGCACATTTCGTGCCCCTGCCCAAACTTCCATCTGCCAAAGAGACGGCTAAACTACTTCTCCTCCACGTCATCCGTCTCCACGGCATCCCAGTGGACGTGGTCTCTGATCGAGGTCCCCAGTTTGCCTCAGTATTCTGGAGGGAGTTCTGCTCGCTCCTGGGAGCCACCGTCAGCCTGTCCTCGGGGTACCACCCCCAGTCCAACGGCCAGACCGAACGCAAGAATCAGGAGATGGAAACGGCACTACGCTGCATGACGTCCCAAAACCCTACTTCCTGGTCCGAACAGCTTCTATGGGTAGAATACGCCCACAACACCTTAACCAGCTCTGCCACCGGTCTCTCCCCCCTTTGAGTGCACCTATGGGTTCCAGCCACCGCTTTTTCCTGCACTTGAAAGAGAAGCATCCTGCCCCTCTGTCCAGGCCTTCATCCGCCGTTGTCGCAGGACCTGGACCCGAGCCCGGGCGGCTCTACTCCGGGCCGCTGACCGCTACACCGCGGCCTCCAATCGCCACCGCTCCAAGGCCCCAGACTACCAACCGGGTCAGAAAGTTTGGCTCTCCACCCGTGATCTTCCCCTCCGGGTGGAATCCAAGAAACTGGCTCCCCGCTTCATCGGCCCGTTCGAGATCCAGGAAGTCGTCAACCCGGTGGCAGTGAGGCTCAAACTTCCTAGAACCATGCGAGTTCATCCCACGTTTCATGTCTCCAAAGTAAAAACCGGTCCGAGAGAGCGCCCTGGTTCCTGCCACGCCGCCTCCACCGCCTCCTCGCCTCATCGATGGAGGTACCTCCTACACTGTCCGTCGCCTCCTGCAGTCTCGCCGGCGTGGGAGGGGATTCCAGTACTTGGTGGACTGGGAGGGTTACGGCCCTGAGGAAAGGTCCTGGGTCCCTGCGAGGGACATCTTGGACCACACCCTCATCAGGGATTTCCATCGACGCAACCTCGCTCAGACATCCAGACCCAGACCACATCCTCCGTCGGAGTCCCCGAACGAGAACAACACCCTCCCTGGGACCAGGGAGGTGGAGATGGACGCTGGACTCTCGGACGAGTATTAGCCCTCCTCCGGGCCCCCCGCCTCCCGCCCGGCTTGGTCCATTCTTCTTGGGACGTCGGGAGCCGTCCCTTGAGGGGGGGGTTCTGTCACAGTTCAGCTCTGCCTCACCACTCTGCACCTGCCTGCTTCAATCTGCCAATCAGACACACCCCTCTCATTAAGCCAACTCCACTCACCTGTGCTCTCTGCTCTGGCTGCATTTAAGCTCCAGCTCCACTCTCACTCATTGCCAGATTGTTCTCGATGCTTGCACCAGACTCTCCAGCGATTTTCTGCCTGATCTCCCGGTTCCGACCCTGCTTGCCTCTGACTATCCTGCCTGACCGATCTCCTGGATATTACCTCAGCCTTCTGTCTTCGACCACGAGTTTCGCCTATCCCCTCTTGGTTACACACCTGCTCGGCTCTGCGGCTACACAGCCCACCACTGGACCTGTCTGCCTGTGCTGCTTTTGGGTCCTCACCATACCCGTGACACATAGCTATATCTTTGTCAATTTCCAATCTAGAATCGTGTTATTTTCAACTATAGTCAACTGAGCTATTAGTATCATCTCCCTTTCACTTCCACAACCTTGGCCTCTAGAGTTGCTGCTGCTGTAGCCTCTGATATACTCTCAAGAAACATAACATTCCTCTTCCTGTCTTTCCTGTTCTTCTCTCTCTTTCTTACCCCCCACCCCCCCCTCCCACCTCATATGGCTCGTGGCATGCACAGCCGCTGAGCTGCTCTAAATAGGTGCCACTCTGAATAGGAGACAGATGGAAACGAAGGTTCCCTGCTGAGTGGTTCCTCTGCAGCTGGGCTGTGTTCCCTGTGCCAGGGAGCGATGACAGCTCAGCAAGGTGCCCACACACACACACACTAAGACAGGCCGCTTGGAGTGCCATTACACTCACACACAGTGGCACGCACACCCATGCGTACACATTCATACGCACACACAGTCGCATACACACACAGACACTGCAACCTCTATACGCTCTACAGGAATCCCTAAGTGGTGGCTTGGTGTATGGAATGTATTACTGTTCCACAACACCACCATAGCAACACACCAAACATTCATTAAGGTGTGGATGAATACCCATGCACACATCCAAAGAAACATGGTCTATTTCAAATGCATAGGCATTTGGGAGGGCAGACAGTGGAGGAGACCTGAGTATTAAATAAAACACTTCTTTCAAGATTTTGACCTTTCCTCGAGGATGGAGAGTGAGAGCAAAAGACAGAGGCTGAGAGATAAAGAGTTAGGGAGAGAGAAAGAGTGTGTATGTCTAGAGGGTATAAACCCACATTAGTCCCCACTGCCACGGCTTTCAGGTCCACAGCTTCCAGCAGGGTGACTGACAATGAGACCAGAGAGAGACAGAGAGAGAGAGAGAGAGAGAGAGAGAGAGAGAGAGACAGAGAGAGACAGAGAACGAGAGAGAGACAGAGAGAGACAGAGAGAGACAGAGAGAGAGGAAAGAGAGAGAGAGAGAGAGAGAGAGAGATAGAGAGAGAGAGGAAAGAGAGAATTAAAGATAAAGAGAGTTTGGTTGGGAGAGGAGGCGATAAAGACGCCCCCAGAATTTAACTGCAACCAAATAGTCATCTCCCCTGGCTGACATATTGTGTACTGGGCCTATGAATGTTTCATAAGAGGCGTCTACCTATAAAAGGTCATAGTAGAATTTCCAAACAGAGAGACACCTGTCTTTATTCTGCAGACACCAACACATGAACTATCCTCTCCTGCAGATATGAACTCCTTCATGCTCATGGGACATTTTAAGAAGAGACCTTTATGAATCCCACAAATATGAACACACATACACACACACGTGCATGGAGTGGTGGCACACACACACGTGCATGGAGTGGTGGCACACACACACTCCAGAAAATCAGCTCTGCCTCCATCCCTTCATGCTGTCCAAGCCACATCAGCAGTGCTCAGGGGCCAAGTGCTCACCCATGTCCTGACCAGGCACCTGGACAGGAGAACAATCTGTTCTGCATGTTTTTATATTCGGGGTTCTTTTTGCCTCAGGAACCCATTTGAGCAAAGGGACAACGTGCAAACTCCATGCAGACAGGCACGACAGAAACTGACATGACTGAAGTGAAAATCAAAAACAAAGATAGGCCAAAACTTTGTGTAAAATCGGCAAGAATCAACTGCACTTAGTAAGAAGCGTCTAAGGCATCATCAATCATTGTTTTAATCGATACATTTCTCTGTCATAAACCGTCGCAAAAAGATGCCACATCTCTTTGTCAAAGGGCTCTGGGGGAAATGGATGCAGATTAGCCAATGACATACCTCTCCACAATCACTCGTTTTCTCATGATGCAAAAATAGGAATATTTATATACCTACACATTTCATTACCATTCATATATTTGAATAAACAACAGTCAATTTAGTCTTTGAATTTGACCCAAGTCTCATGGACCACAGCCAGTATTTCGCAGCTTTTCCCCTCTATACTGACCCCGAAACATACACATACACACACAAATACACACACACACAACCCATCTCATTATCACAGCGTTTTAGACATAGAAGAGAGACTGGGGAGTACTTTTATTTGATCTGCTTTGCATAAACCGATCGCACCTATCCCAGTGTGAGAAAAATCAATTAGCTCTGCTTAATTGGCCTGACCGTGCACACGGAGGCATGAGAGCAATCGATTTGGAAATGAAAAATGAAGCTAAAGGCCATCTTATTGTATTGATTACCAGGAAAGAGAGAAATGCTCTTCATCTTTCTGACCAGGAGTTGTAATATGAACTGGAAGTCCATCCTAGGCAGGCAGGCAGGCAGGCAAGCTGTCTCATCACATAAGTGTGTCCCTAACAACCTACTGCCCTCTCAGATGGGGAGACTGTACAGGGTCTGGTCTACAGAGGGAGGGACTAGGAGGGGTGGGGTTGTTTCAGCTGGAGCCTGGGGTCCAGTGGTCATCTCTGATTTGTTCTTCAGGCCCAGGGAGTAGGGAGCCAGGCGTGCTTCCAGCTAGATTCTAGGGTCCAAGACCACGGTCTAATTTGGGATGCAGGATCAGTCATGCCCCTCTGTGTCAGACAGACCTCCAGTGTCAACTCCAGGTCGTGCCAGGAGTCAACCCTCATGGCGTCCTCCATCCTGCCAGTCTGCTTATCAGGACGCGGCCAGCCGTGCGGATCTGGGTTGCTAAGCGCTGCCTGCGTGTTTGTTTTCTCTTATCCTGGCGCGGCGTGCGCCCCAAGCCCCGGGCACAGCCCCGTGTGAAGGAGGCAGATAAAAACAACAGGGCTGGCCTCTGGAGGAGAAGAGAGAAGAGGATGAGGGGAGGAGAGAAGGTGGAAGAAGAGAGGCTCGCCGCAGGATTCTGAGTGTCCTTCCCTGAGGGGACAGGATTGATTGTGGGGGAGATGCTTTGCCTCTGTAGTCCCCCATCTCTGTTTCTATCCATCTCCCCCTTTCTCACCCCTTTCCGTCCTGTTCTGCTCTGCTTCAAAGGGCAGAGGAATGCTGTTATAGAGCGGGTGAGAACAGAGGTTAGCGAGGCAGAAAGAGGGAACAGAGAGAAAATGGGAGAGATAGCAGGGGGAGAGGCAGGAGCTCAGGAGAGGTGAGAGTGGAGGGCTCAAAGACCTCCTGGTGTGTTGGTCCTTGCTCTGTGGTCTCTCCCTGGAGGCGAGAAGAGGCATTGGGGTCGAGCCATGAAAGAGTCACTCCTCTCTTTCTCCCTCTCCTTTTCTACAGAGGCCACTGGTTACAGGCTATGGTCTCTCTGTGGAGATGAGAGCCTTTGATAAGGCTGTACATCTGCACATCAGTGGTGAACAGAAGAGCAGGCGGCATCATTTACCCTTTCTCCAGAGTGTCATTCCTGCCTGCAATGGGCTGGGCCAGTCGATGGGTGAAACAAAGGTGATATGGAGCTAACAACACAGAGCACTGAGTGGATGGTGCTGTTTACTACGAAACAAATTGGCTTGAATCTTTGATATAGGGTGGGAGAGGAGAGGAAATAAAGGTAGAGGAGAGTACAAGGAGTTATAAAAGTCACTTTGGTGTTTTATCTGACATCCATCAAATAGTGAAAGAGAGAGAGAAGTTGAGAGAGAAGTAAAGAGAGGGAGAGAGAGTGAGAGAGAGAGATAGTGAGGGAGAGAGAGACTGAAATACAGAAAAAAAATCCCCAGAGAGATTAAAAAACACATACACCACATTGTTATGAGATGAAGGTCAGGAAAAAAGAGTCACAGAAACGAAGAGAGGGAGTGAGAGGAGAAAGAATCAGGGAGACAAACAGTGGCAGAGAGCAAAGGATGGAGGGAGAGAGAGAGGGAGAGAGAAAGAGGAAGAGATGAGAGACGGCACGGGGCAGAGTGGAGGAAACAAGTAACTAGCGTCATCTCTAATGGGAATATCAAGGCAGCGCGAGGTAAACAGGCTCCTCCAGCCTGCTACAAAGAGAATGTGGCGGCTGTGAGAGCTCTGGAGTGTCGGCTCGCGCCTGTGGAGGGCTGATAACAGCGCTCCGCCCGCCTGCAGCCCGCTGATAAGAGCAGCGCTGGCATGTGTCGCCCCTGATCCCAATTTCACAGTCAATATTCATCCGCCTTGACAAACAAGCAGCGTTTAAGATAAAATATAAATATAGAGAAAGTCCCCCTCTGCTATTACCTCCTATTTATTCATCTCCTCAGCACCTCCACGCTGCCTTTTAAACATACGTAAACACTCCTCCACCGTGCCCCGGCCCCCCTGCACCCCCCTGTCATCCCATCACCAAGACTCCTACTCCTGCAGACACCCTCAGCCAGACTCCCCAATCCCCAGCCCCACCCCCACACACACACTTTTGTGTTTCACATCCCAACATCTGAGTCTCTCCTGATGCATTGTGCTAAAAGTGTGTGTCTGTGTGTGTCTTTGTGTGTGCCTTTGTGTGTGTGCATAGGCATCTGTACTGTATATGTATGATGCATGATGTACTGTAGGCTTGTGTGCATTTGTCAGCTGGCCAGACTCCCTGAGTGTGAATGTGCCAGAGGCAGACCACAGCTGTTAACCTGAGCCCTGTCCCTCTCTCTGTCTTTCTCTCTCTCTCTCTCTCTCTCTCTCTCTCTCTCTCTCTCTCTCTCTCTGCCCCTCTCTCTCTGCCCCTCTCTCTGTGCCCCTCTCTCCCTCCCTATCTCTGTCCCTCACTCTATGTCCCCTCCTCTCTCTCTTTCTCTTACCCCTTCTGTCTTTTCCTTGGTTCTCTCACCCAGCTTCCAGGGCCTTCAAGATTGAGCAGGCCACCTGTCTGCTTCAGGTCCAGGTCTTGGTTAAGGTCAGCTCTGGGTCTAGGGTCAAGTCTTGTCAAGGTCTTGGTCAAGATCCAGGTCTAATTTAGGTCCAGGTCTAGGTTCAGGTCCAAGCCTGCCAAAACAGGCTAACAAACTGGACCACAGTGGACAGCCAACACCAGCTGGAATAAGACATGAACTTCCATGGAATACGTAGTTTTGACCTAGTGGAACCCCTTCATCCGTCCCCTCACTCCCCTATTATCCCTGCTCTTCCCAGAACCTTCTCCTTCTTTATCCTATCACACCCTCTACAATCCTTTTATACCCTGGCATTGCCTTTTTCTCTCTTTCGTCCTATCCCCTCCTTTCCTCATCCTCTTCCTTCTCTTTCCTTCTCCCATCCACTTCCCTACAGTACAAGACGATCCATCCTTTACATCTCTCTCTCTTTCTCTCTCTTCCCTTGGCCCAGACCTGTCCAGCCAGCTGGCCGTATCTGTTTAAATCTGGCTGGGGCTGAGCCCCCTCTCCTGGAGATTACTGCACAGTCTCCTCTCCTCCACAGATGGGAGAGACAGGCTGCCAGCTGGCACAGGGACACCTACTATCCCCCATGGCTCTGGGCCAGGAGACACAGCCTGCCTGTTTGCCTGCTTGCCTCACCACCCTGCTGGTCTGCCTGTTTGCGTGCCCTGCCAACCTGCCTGTCCTTTCCTTTTGACATAGCAACCCCCCCCGGCTTTGCTCTCTGCCTGTCTGCCCACTCTGACCTCCCTCATGACTCAGACCCTGCCTGTCTGTCTATCTGTCTCCCTCACCACTCTGTCTGCCTCTCTCCTGCCCAATGCACTCTCTCTATCTCTGGGTCTCTTTTTCTTTGTCCACCTCACTCTCTTTCTCTCTTCACTCTATATAACTATTTAATTCTGTCTCTCTTTGTTGCCCTCTCTTCATCCCTCCTCTTTCTCTCCCTCTCACAATATGACGATGAAGAGGAGAAGGAAGGGGGGTGGGGGTGGGGGCATTCAACACAGTCACATGTGCTGATGTGATAAGGGTGCTTGGTAGAGATAACCAAGCGTCCTTCATCACTATGGAACCACACACACACACTCACATACACACGTACACACACACACTCACGCTCACCCCCCACACACACACACACACATACACACACATCTAAAAGTTAATTACTCCTGGGTTGAAAGATAATAGAGAGTTACATATCTTAAAATAACCATGTTGTAGAGCGCTGACTCTACTACTTCTCTTTAGAGGAAGAGAGAAGTGAGGAGAGGTGAGGTGAGGAAGGGAAGGTGAGGAGAGGTGAGGTACTCAGTGGTGTTATGTCAAATAAGTCTTCATCTGGCGCAGGTGGCTGGAGTGAGCTTGAACACCATGCATTCATTTATAGAGTATGTGCACTGAGAGTGCTTTTGGGTAAAGTGAGTGTTCTGTATAGTATAGATAGAAGAGCAGATGTATGAAGAGCAGTTGTATCTTACTAGAGTCTGTCTGCATGGCATGTGTTGCCTCTGGACCAGCCCGCCCACCTGCTATCCACCGAGATGATTATAGCTGGAGCAGGCCACAGATTACTCTGACCTCCAGGACCAAGCCAGATGGACACATGCACACACACACACACACACACACACACACACACACACACACGCACGCACCCACGCACACACACACATTACAGATACAGCGATCTATTTTAAAGAAGAAATCTGTCTGGATCAATTCTATTGGACATATTCTAAATTGTGTTTATACAGTGTGTACATGTTTTGTGTGAACATGTATACATTCATGGTGTTTGAGGAGAAGCAAAGAGTGGGTGTATGTCTAGTCCTGCTGAGACTGGGACAGGACATCACTACACATCCGGCATAGCTAGTCCAGCTGTCTGCAGACTCCTCACACACACACGGCATCCATAGGGTAGCACCCTTACATGGTCTCCTCTCCTTCTCTCTCTCTCTCTGCTTGTCTCTCTTCCTGGTGAGCTCAGTAAGCTCTTAGTGCTGAAAAAGGGACCAGACTGTGGGTGAACTCCACAATGACAACGCGAGCCAGGAGAGGGCAGAGACTGCTATGACTCCACTGGCTCCCCACAGTCCTGCACTGTCTCTATATTTACACCCTCCTCTTCCTGTCCCAGCGTCGTTAGACCCGTACGGGTAGGGTGACGGAGTGTCTCCTGACAGACTGCGGTCTTGCGCGGTCGCCAGTCTGAGGACTGTGAGTACGACAGAGTGCATCTCAGTGCCAGTGTAGCAGAGGTGGTTTGAATTTCTTTCTCCTCTCAAGTGTTTGCTCTCCAAAGGTTTGAAGGTTATGTCACTGACTTTGGTGACACTCCTGTTGATATGCGCCTGTGCCACAGATCATAGATGACTCCAATCATATCGAGTGTGTGTCCATGAGTTTGTGTATGATGTATAATTCTGTGATATTGTGTGACTTTGTGTGTGTGTGTTGGTGATGTGTCACTGTTCCAACTGCAGCTACTAGTCTGAAAGACAGGTCATACACAGTTCTGTATTAGCAGTGGAGTTGAGGGCATCGGCTGAATCTATGGAATTTATGACACTATGGAACACTAGAGTTTGAGAAACACACATTAAAGAACTCCATAAACATCCAACAGTCATTCCATGTGCACTTTTATTTAGCTCTGTTTGAGGTGGTAATCTATTTACAGCATTAAAGGACTTTATAACAGTCACTAAACCATGTGAAGGTCTTTAAGTAGACATGAATACACACACACACACACACACAGTATAAACACATAATCTTCCCTGGGAATTTTGGTGCATGTGTTTGCACCAAACTTGCCCCAAAATTACTTGAACCATGGAATGACAGGCAAAGGATATATATTTTATAAGTTCTACTGTATATTGCAAGGTATTACAGTAACACGACCTTGATTCTGATTCTGCACCCTCATCATTGATGTCCCCACTTCTCCCCTCCTGCCCCCTCCCACCTCCCCTTCTTGACCTTCCCCCTCTTCTCTTCCTCTCCACCCTCCTTCCCAAGTCCTTCAACATCCCCTTTTCCACCTTCCTCCCCTTCTTCTCCCTCCTCCTCTCCTCCCTCCTCCCTTCCTCCCTCCTCCTACTACCTCCCCTTCTCCACCTCCTTACCCCTATCCTCCTTCCTCCCCTCCTCCCCCCCCTCCTCCATGCTACCCTTATCAGTCCTCCCCCCTCTCCTCCTCTCCTTCATCCTTACCCCTCCACCAAGCTCCACATCTCCTTCTTCCTCCTCTCCTACCTCCTCCCCCCATCCTCCCAGCTCCCCCTCTCCTCCTCCTCCTCCTCCCCCTTTCCTCCATCCTTCCTCTACCTTCTCTTCCTACCTCTCCCTCCCCTTCTTACTTCCCTTCTCGCACCTCCCCCTTTCTTCCATCCTCCCCCTTTGCTCCCATGTTTATGGAAGCTAGGACTCTGAAGGCTGCCAGCCGATGGCGTGAATCCAGATGGCAGCCACAAGGCAGGCGACGCAGCTCAGCACAGCACAGCACAGGGAGGGGTACACACACATACACGCACACACACACTCTCTCTCTGCTTAATGAACACTCATGCATTATTCATCACACACATACACACACACAGGGCACAGACACTGCTCCTGTCAGGAACAGAAGGCAGTGCGACTACTCTCTGGTTTATTATCCTATCTTTACTCTCTCTCTCTTTCTGTCTCCACACTTCTTTCCCCTCTTTCTTTTTCCTTCCTCCTCCTTCATGTGAAAGTATCTCCCTGCCTCATTGCTCTTCCCTGGCCTCTGTCCCCTCTCCTCACCCGCAGCTTCACTAGATCTGCCGCCTCCTTCCTTCCCCCCACAACCCCAACGCTCTTGCCCCCAAACCCCACCCCCCCACCCCCTGCACCCTCACCCCCCACCCCTTGGCCTCCTCCTCTGCTCTCCTCAGACCCTGCCCTCCTCCAGCTGATAAATGGTGTGTGTGTGTGAGTAGGGGGGGGGAGCATCAGCAGGGCAGGGCCATTGTCTGAATGGGGCTCACACTGAGCAACACCCGCTCGACTTCAGCTCACCGCTGCTCAAAGGCCTGCGCGGCGGGAGCTCGGGGAAACAGATTCCATTGTGTCATCTTTATGAATAAATCATCACCTGCTAGCAGGGATGTAAGGAGCGGGGAGGGGGAGGGAGAGAGTGAGATAGGGCAAGGAGGGAGGGATGGACAGAGAGAGGGATGGAAGGAGGGAGCGATTAATGGATGGATGGGAAAAATAAGGGGAGCGGAGGGCGGTAGGGAAGAAGAGAGGGCAGGGAGGGATCCAAGGCTCAGCTCATGAAGGCAGACAAAGCTTGTCTTCAGACCAAGATCATGGTGTGGTGTGTTTTCAAACGTGTGTGAACACATTTGACTGACTGGAACAAGTTTGGAGGGAGGGATGAGGGGAGCCATGGGAAGAAGCCTGAGGAGGGGAGGGGTGGGAGCAGATAATGTGGGGGGTGGGGATGAATTGGAGTGACAGAGAGAAGGATGGAGGGAGGGGAGAGAAGGACAGGCAAGACCGTGCTGTGCCAGTAAAGGTCGTTTGTCTCCTTTGTGAGGTTGAGTGCTATTTGAACCTGCCTCCTGTGGTTACCGACTGGCCTGACGTCTGACCCCTGTCTTCTCAGGAGTGTGTGTGTGTACTTGATGTGCGTGTATGCGTGTGTGTGTGTCAAGGGCGCCATGTGGAGGGTTGAGATGGGTTTAATTGTCTGTGGCGGAATGCTGACACCTTTAGGATCAGGTGGCCTGCTGAGCACCTGCTAGGGGGATGAGGGGGGTGAGGGGGGTTAAGGGAAGGGGCAGACAGGGACAATTAAGGAGGGGGGGGGGTGGAGGGGGATGGTTGGAGGGAGGCACCATGATAAAGACAGGTGAATGTGAAAATGCCAGACAGCCAATGAAAATCGTAAATATTTAAAGAAATTGGTGTCTGTGTATATGTGACTTGATGTGTCAGTTTGTATGTGTGTGTGTAAAGACAGTAGACTGACTGGTCTGGTCAAGTGTGAATAGACTACAGGTCACTTGGGTGTGGTCACACATGAGGGGGGTCCCACATCTCGGCCAGACACACATCCTCTACATCTGCCAATCAATAAATCCACTCTGTGATTGGATGGGATTGAGTTGTCACTCGCTGCAGGTCGCCATGGAGACCTGCTGAATTCATCATCCGTCTCCCATGGCACCCACTGCAACCTGCTGCCCCCCCCCACACACACACACATACAAAACTACACACCAAAACATAAAAAACTGGTGACCACAAGGTGTATTTATATGCTTGCATGTGCATGAGTGTGTGCGCGCGTGTACATGTGTGTGTGAGCGTTGAGGCCAGGCCAGATTGTGTCTCAGTGTGCCAGCTATAGGGCTGCTATTCTTTCACTGCACCCTGTTCTCTCATCTGTTTTCTGAGGGATTAATTATAGTGGTGGGCAGCAGGGTGGAAGGGGGAATGGGGTGGGAGAGGGAGTGTGTGTGTGTGTGTGTGTGTGCGGTGGGGGTTGCGGTGAATCCAGAGACCTCCTACCGTGAACTGAAACTTATTTACAGACACCCCACTGACAAGCAGCCTACCACCCCCCCCAACCTAGACCCAATGCTGCCCCCCCCCCACACACACACACACAAAACACACAGCTCCCCTTTCCTACTCTCACACATCTAAATGACTGCTACCTCTCGCTTGTCTCCAGGCCATCTGAGCACATGGAAGGTTGTGTAGACGGGGCCTAGGGGCTGGCTGGGATGCAGGTTGAGGACAGCGAGGGCTGGGTTGGGCTGGAGGACTGAGAGGATGGGAGACAGGGCAGGGCTGGAGCCGCCTGGCTGTCCTGAAGTGGCTGGGTGATGGAGAGGCAGGTGTGGACCCTCTGCTCTGGCTCCACCGTCTGAATAGCTGTGTGATTACCTGCCCCCTCCTCCATCTCCCTCAAACCTCCTTCTCTCTCCCCCAACCCCCATTGCCCCCCCCGCAGCCCTCCTCTCTAACCCCAGCCTTCCACTCTGACTCTGACGGGCTGGTCTGAGGGCCCAGAGGGGTGGAGGACCCATGGAGGGCCAGGGCTGGTTAAACCAGAGGACTGGCAGGTGGCTCCTTTCTTACACTGGTTAATGGCTGACATGGATATTAGGGAGAAGAACGTGACAGACTACCGAATGTCTCTCTGTAGGATAAAAAGACACAGCCATTGATTACAACCTGTTTTTATACTAGATTATGTTATCATCGATATTTTGGTAGTTAACACAAAATGGGTTTTTGCTTCTTTATTGTAAAGTAGATCTGAGGTATGTTGTTTGCGTGTAAAGAATAGGGTCCAAATACATTCTTGGTCTTTCTGAGGCCAGGGAAAGGTAGTTATATATTTTAAATCATGTTTGATCATCAGTAGTTTATTCTTGTCTTTGTCAGAATGAAGCCAAAAGAGTCGTAATAAACTGCATTTTCGATTGTCTTTGTGGTTGAGAACCAAACATTGTCAAAATCCTGCTGTCTCTCTCTCTCTCTCTTTCTCTCTCTCTCTCTCTCTCTCTCTCTCTCTCTCTCTCTCTCTCTCTCGCTCTCTCGCTCTCTCTCTCTCTCTCTCTCTCTCTTCTCTCTATTTGTATTTTACTCCCTATTTTTCTCTGTTTCTCTTTCTCTGTTTCTCTCCCTCCTCTCTCTCTCCCTCTCTTGCTCTCTCTCTTCTCTCTCTCCCCCTCTTGCTCTCTCTCTCCTAAGTTCAGAGGGATTCTGAAAAAAAGGTTATTAAAATGCATGCGTGCAGCTCGGCTTTGCAACAGATGTTGGTATAATTAAAGAGAGAAAAAAGTATGAAATTAATTTCAGGTTTAATGTAAATTTCAGTGACTGGCAGAGCCGTGCTAATCACCATTCATGTACAAAGAAAATATGCACGCCCTAAGCAGCCATACAAAGACACATACACACCCACACACAGAGACACACACACATGCACACACACAGACATACCCACACACAGACACACACACACGTGCACACAGACATACATACATGCACATACACAGACACACATGTAAACCTAGAGTAGGTGTTGGTGTCAATGCAACAAAAGATATCTCTCTTATGACGGGCGTATGAACCCCTTTCTGTAGTCCTGCCTGAGGCTTGTAACCCCAGTTTTTCATCGGACCACAAGGATGTATTTCTGGTCTAGTAGGTTTGCTCATTAGCTTTGTCAGCTGCAGTATATAAAATTGGTCAGAAGACTACAGGGTCCAGAAATATAGTGCACTACCGTAAAACCAAATCTATAATGTTACAGTAAATCGTGTCCAACAAAAGGATAATCTTACCTAACCCTGAGGACAAAATATGGATCTAATGCAGAGAAATAAATTATACAATGTATTTGAATATGCATGCCTGCATTATGTTCTTGCATGTTTGTATGTGTCTGTGTGTGTTTACAGCCTACACAGCACACACACCTCCAATTGTCACAGATGGACACCCTCTCTCTGGAGTAGGATGCGTACGGGGTCTCTCTCTCTCTCTCTCTCTGACTCTCTCTCTCTCTGTCTCTACCTCTATCTCTCTCTCTACCTCTCTCCTCTCTCTCGCTCTCTGACTCTCTCTCTCTCTGTCTCTACCTCTATCTCTCTCTCTACCTCTCTCTCTCTCTCTCTCTCTCTCTCTCTCTCTCTCTCTCTCTCTCTCTCTCTCTCTGACAAACACACACACACACACTCACACCAGCTGTCCTGGGTGCAATTACTCTGAATGGACAGTCTGAGCAGAAGGGGGCCGGTCTACACTTAAAACAGTTGCCTGGTCCATTCATAATTCATACATACATATGTGCGCCGTGCGCGCACACACACACACACCCACACACGCGCACACACACACACAGGATGTAAAGATTCAGGCAGTGCCATTGAACACCCTAAGAATTGTCCTAACATACACCTCTTCACCACCACCCTAACAACACCTCTTCACCACCACCTAACACACACCTGTCCCTGTTCACCCCCTTACCACCACCACCAACTCTGGTTCAGCAAACATGCTATTGTAATCTCACACATACAGGTCCTAGGTAGGTCATGCGCACAACCTGGACACACACACTCGTTTTCCCCACCTTCTCCCTCACCTTCTCCCTCACCTTCTCCCTGCATACACACACACACACACCACACACACACACACACACACACACACACACACACACACCACACACACACACACACACACACACACACACACACACACACACACACACACACACACACACACACACACACACACACACGGTGACTCCAAGGCCTGCCACTCAACGCACACACAAGCATCTGGAGTCTTCCCACCTCAAGCCAAATTAAAATGAGGAGGGCAAAAAGATACTTTCCAATTCACCAGATGTGAGTCATTTCATCTTGTGATTCAAATGAGTTTGGTGTTTTGTGTGAACAGATGTCCACAGCCCGCCTCCTTTATCAGCATTAGCTGATTGGGTTTTAGCATGCAGCCTGCCTCGCCTCCGCCTCCCAGGTAGCTCTGCACTAATCTGCCCATACACAGCTGGGCTGAAAGAGAGACACAGAGAGAAGGAGGGAGAGAGGGAGATGTGTGTGGGAGAAAGGGATAGAAAGAGACAGAGCACAAGGGGGAGAGAAAGTGGGAGGGATGGAGAGAAAGAGAAAAAGGGGAGTGAGAGGAACAGGGGGATAGAAAGACAGATAAATATAATTATAGTATATATAGAGTGTGAAAGAGTTAGGGAGAGTGAGAGAGAGAGAGAAATACATATTAAAAGAGGGACAAGGGTATGAAAAGACAAATAATACCAAAAAAAGACTGTAGGTGGGGGGAAAATAAATGACACAGCTGTAACAGTCAGTAACAATTCAACCACATCAGACACACTCACACACGCATAGCAGATGCACAAACGCATTTATAGTATGCACCCTAGCATATGGTACTTCATGAATATAATGGCGTCTAGAATAGATAGATACAAAATCATGCTGAATAAAACAAAGGCACGTACAGTGGGCAACATCATTGAAGTGTGTGTGTGTGGCATGGGCAATAGCTCTCACTCAGATAATCCTTCACTGGCTCCCTGGCCCATTGCAATTCATGCTGGGAACACCTGCAGCACAGCCAGCTCCACACTGTGGGATTTGTGGTCCAATGGTGTGTGTGTGTGTGTGTTCGTGTCTGTCATCATAGATGCCCAGCTTGCCATGCGCCCTACTACCACCTCTCTCTCTCTGTTCTGCCCTGGCATTTCTCAGACAACAGAGATGTGTGTGTGTGTGTGTGAGAGTTTGTGTGTGTTGGAAGCTGCGTTTGTCTGGGGGGTGACAGGGAGGCAGGGACCACCGGTGTTGTTTACCCAGCCGCTGTCTGACAACAACAGGGCTCTGTCTGTCCACACACCTGTTCTCTGTCCCTGTCATCAGTGGTACACACTGCACAAAGACCACCTCTGCCCTGGGGTGGGGGCGGGGTGGTTGGTGGTGTGTGTGTGTTAACATTGAGAAGTAGATGTTTGGGTTTGTGACTAAGGGCTTGGAGAGCTGGAGAGTGGGTGAGACAGGCTGTGTCTCTTTGCGTGTCTTTGGTTACGTGTGTGTGCACGTGTGTGTGTGTGTGTGTGTGGGTGCTGTGTCCCTGGTCGCCCCACCTCCCTCCCCTGTCTCCCCAGGAGTTTATCGGATGCGCTCAGCTTCGGAGCTCATTAAAAAGCCCCCATTATCCCGACATTTGCACGCATCACATGCAAAACTAATTTACTTGTAAGAAATTAAAAGTTCATTTTAATTGAGCTCGCGCTGCAGTATGCAAATGAGGAGTACATAATGTACATCGATGCGGAGACAACACTGTGCAATCAGACTTAACCCTTTCCCTACCAGACGAGTGACACAGACTTTGCAAATAACCACGTCTGTCAATCCGTCCATTCATCCATTCCTCCATCCATCTGTCTATTAATCTTCCCGTCTGTCTAAAAGACATTTAAACAAAACAAACAAAAAATCAGTAAGTAGCTGTTTTTGTGTTTCAGATTGTGTGTGTGTGTGTGTCTGTATAAGCGTGTGTCACACAAGAAACACTGAGCTAATTTTCTCCTCTGTGACTTCATCATAGAAAGTCTGCCTCATGAGAGAAACCTCCACTCTTCCCAACCTGTCATCTTTGAAACACAGCAAGGCTATCAAACACATTTTCTGGAGTGTGCCTGAGGATTCGTCTCTTCCTCTACAATGCAGTCTGTTTGCTTTGTGTGGAGGATGAATTCTTGACATTCAAAACATCTACATATTTTTTAATAAAAAATAAAGAATACAATATACCCATTTTAATAAACGGGTTATTTTCAAATGAACAAAGGCTGTTTTGTGGAACCTCAAATATAATAACTATAATTGTATATTAACACATTTTTATTTTTATAGACATGGAAAGGACTGACACTAGTTCCAGTTCTATCATCCTGCTTCCAGGAGAGGAGAACCAATACAGGGATATGTGGTGTGTGGGTGGAGGTCAGGTGTGTGTGGGTGCAGGTCAGGTGTGTGTTGATGCAAGTGTTGACCTCCTGCAGAACACAACCAATAGCACCTAAAGCCCACTGTCCACAGTTCAGTAGTGTGTGTATGGTGAGCAGAACATGGTGAGCAGAACATGGTGAGCAGAACATGGTGAGCAGAACATGGTGAGCAGAACATGGTGAGCAGAACATGGTGAGCAGAACATGGTGAGCAGAACATGGTGAGCAGAACATGGTGAGCAGAACATGGTGAGCAGAACATTCTCTTTTCCCAAGGTAAGGGTCAAAGGTCAGGGCTCGTCTTCACTGCAGTAAATAAGATGCAGCTGAGTTTCATCTTCTTGGTCTCCATGGTGACTGATCCCCATGGTAATGTACACAACAGGCTGGAACTGACCTCTGACCTCCCTCGACCTGCTGATCCTGCCTCCATGTCAAATCAATAACCAATAACATGTCAATACCTTCACAGTTACCTGGAGCGCAGGGATCTGTTTGTGGTCGGGATGTGTGGGCCAGGGTGTGTTGGGTCTGGGTGTGTTGGGTCTGGGTGAGTGTGGGTCAGAGTGTGTTGGGTCTGGGTGTGTGTTGGGTCTGGCTGTGTGTGGGCCAGGGTGTGTTGGGTCTGGGTGTGTGTTGGGTCAGGGTGTGTAGGCTATATGTGTGTTTAGCTGGCTCATGCTGGTCTTTAATGAGCAAAGTGTTTGGTGCTTTTCCTAATAGGATCAAAGGAGCGGTTTGGCTGAGGGTGGACTGACAGAGGTGCAGACCTGGCAGGATACCAGGAAGGACGAGAGACACGCTCACATTATTTCACATGAACACAAATATCCTGAACATCTAAAAATAAGACTATATTGCATCTTGCTAATTGAACTACAACAGAAGAGACCATCAGATTGTTCGACCTCCTACACTTCCTCCCCCTCCAGCTTCCTCCCTCCTCCTACTCCACACTCCTCCTCCCCTCTCCTCTTACCTCACCCCGCCTCCGCCCTCCTTTCCGCGGTCTCACCTTGATCGTCAGTAGTAGGATTAGAGTCACGTACAAAAGTTCAATCCAATCACGTAATTGATTGAAACCAAATTCATGAAAAAGGGGGGAAGACAGAAGACACTTTAGTGGAGCCTGGAAAGATCCACAAGAGGCAGAGTGCTGATTTAGGGTGTGTATATAGTGTTCTTTCCAATTGTTTTCAATGAGGAGAAAGCATCTTTTTTCAGAGCGCTCTTTTTTTTGCAGAAAATCTTTTCAGAACTTGTCTCGTCTTTGTCACTCCTTTCTAGCTAGCAAGCCACTCAACGATCAGAGAGATGAAAAAGTCAGTTAATGATTACCTAAGAGTTTGAATAAGCAGAGGATATCCAAAATATTGTGTAAGCTAACAGATAGAGATCTAAACCTGATGAACGCTGGGATGAAGCACGCCATCGCCCCACCAGTTCTTTACTGCCAGATTAAAGATGTATAGACACACACCCATAGATTTAAAAAGCACTGGGATTTTTAACTATGTATCAGTTTGTTTTACAGGACTTGATAGCAGGACTTGATAGGACACTGATAACCGTCAGTGCTAATTGCATTAACAGTCATTTTCTATCATACTGGATTGTAACAAACTTTGCACCACAAAGATTGACATATTTTATTCCACAAACTGGAAACATAGAGATAAATGTACAATCTAAAGCAGATGTGATAACATGTAGCCTACACCTATACAAATAGCTCATTCAAGCGAGCTAATGAGTATGTAAGAAAATGTTGACGTGCTGCTCAACAACAGTCCAGTCCTAGTCCAGCTGTGTAAATATTAGTGTTAAAATGAATAAATGTTGAAATTATTAAAAATGTAGATCTGTCATCGTTTTTTACTGTTGTAGTAGGTTTATGACAGTTTGTTTATTTATTTTACTTAATTGTTTTGTAATAGTATTTTAAGTGCATGTTTTTTACCCACTTAACTTAGGCCTATGCCTGTAGTGGAAACATGGATACATTTACTAGTTAGCTAAACAATGCACATGGTCCTCTCTCTCGGTCAAATAACATAGACCTACCAAATGTGTTTTTTAACATGTAGCACATTTTTTATCTAGACAACTAGTGTAGTGACCGTGATGCAGCCGATGATTAAGATGTTAATTAGTTGATTCAGTGCTTCACAGACACATACAGAGATTCCTGGAATTATAGATAATGCAGTGCCAGTGCCCGTGATGCAGCTACTGATCTAAATGTCGTTTAGTTGATTTGGTGTTAGCTTCATTGGAATTTGTGCACACTTGCGCAGGGATAGTTTTTGCCTCAGTAAATGCATACATTTGCTTATTTTTTTGTGTGATCTGACAATGATTTACACAGAAAAAAAGTATACACTTATATTCTCTTTCTGTTAGTTAGTTAGTTAGATAGCCACCATTTAGATAGCTTCCATTTATAAAGAAAACCCTTTGAAAGAAGCTGATTCAGTATGTCTGCAATCAGCAATGCTCACCTGGCCATATAGGCGTTGTAAGAGTGATACGAAAATATGCTGGGTGAAAAGTATACCCAAAAAACATATTTGTGAATTGCCAATTGAAGTCTTGTCCAGCAAGTAAAACCTCATTTGATGATGCCTAACAAAGCAAAACATTTTTAAAATCCCTATTGTCGTTACGTATAGAATAAAATCGTCCGGGTGCCAAAATGGAAATGCAATATCACCAAGATCCATCTTTGCTTCAAGCTGAGGATCTGGGAGTGGAGGCTTGATTGACACAGATAGCTAATCTTTTCTTTGGCCATGACTCCTCTGGAAGGTCGCTAGCTGCTGTTCTTTGGTAGCGTCGCAGTAGCTTCACGATAATCTGGACACACACTGTTGAATTCCTACTTCAAGACATGGGAACAGGAACATGGATTTTGTCATTCCTGGTTTCTTCTGAATCAAAGATTATTTATCAAATTCATAGTACAGGTTAGAATCCGGTATTCAGTAGGCTACGATGCATTTGATAAATAAACGTATATTCGGAAGAGACAAGGAAGTATAATGTTCAATGCACAATCTGCACAAATCTATGTGTGCTGTTGTTTACAACTGCCCAAAAGTCCTAGATATAGTCAAGCTGTTAGTCACAAATATTTAGAGTTATTATTACATATTATTTTTACAAGATGCAATTTACTAAACAGTCTGCTAGTATTATGGCCTATGTTAATCTGAAATATAAACATTCATCTGCAACACCCCCAGATAATGCAAACAAGCTAGAAGACTTTCAAAATATTGTGGTGCACATTAACCAACCTAGCCTTTGTTAGATCGGTTGGGGTTTGTCAGTGCTTGTAGTAGCTCTTAGCTTAGCTGGACCCATGGTGTGGTGGTTGAGACTGCATCATCAGCCAACTGTAAATAGAGATATGACCGAGGGACACAGCACTACAGTGTTGTAGTCATACTCTATTGTCAGCTGACCATGTGTACATGTTTTTGTCTTTGAGCATGTGTGTGTAAAGTGACACAGAGGAAGATGGACAGGAAGAAGGAAGGAGAGCAGGGGAGGTGGGAGAAAGAGAGCGGATAGAGGATAGAGTGCAGAGTCTCAGCTGGCTGCAGCTCATTGAGAAGAGTGATTTATTGTTCTGGAGTAAGTGGGGTTTATTTTGGCTAGGGAGCACTGATGCCCTCAAGGCTGGGGATGCAATAAACACACACACAAACACACACACACACACAAACACACACACACACACACACACACACACACACACACACACACACAAACAGAGGTTGACCTGAACTGGTAGAATCACAACCTAGCATCTACTCTGTGGCACAGTTAAACATTTTTAAGGAAAATGCACATTCTAGAGAGAAACAGACAGAAAGGAAAGAAGAAAGACATGAAGATGTAGACACGAGGATTGGAATGAACAGAAGACAAAGAGAATAGACAAAGAATAGTGATTTATAAACCTTTCTCGGAAAACACCCCATCCCCTCTCCTCCAAATTAGAATGCAAATGCAGTTTTTTTTATTTGCCTAACTCCCCCCGTTACTCCTCTCCCCCTTCTCCTCCTTCCTCTAAACCCCCCACTTCTCTTCGATCCCTTTGTCTCAAAATTAGTGAAGCGGAGTGCTCGGGCGGCTAATTATGTATTCAAATGAAAAAGGCTCGTTAATGTTGCACTGGGGAGAGGGGAGATGATTGGGAGAGGGTGATGGAATTGAAATGAGCGCCCGGGTGGATGGGTGGAGGGGGATAGACGATGGGGTTGGGGGGGTGTGGGGGGCAGACGATGGAGTGGAGAGGAAGAGGAGGAAGGTGGAGTTGAGAGGAAGGGCGCAGGGCGACGAGGACACGAGGATGGGAGGTTAGAGTAGACTAGAGGAAAGGAGAGAGGAGGAGGAAGAGGAGGAGGAGGAGGAGGAGGAGGAAGAGAGTCAGCCCTGCATCTGGAACCAGTGGAGCGTGTCCCGGCAGATGTCACCTCCCGGGGGCTGATGGGGAGGAGTGGAAGGGGGGGGGGTAGCAGCCGAAAGTGGAGGGTGTTTTTGGAGGAGGGAGGAGGTGGGGGTATTGACAGGATTGGGGATAGAGGGATGAAGTAGAAGTGAGAGGGGGAGGAGGATGGAGGACAGGAGAAGGGAGTTGTACACGAGTGGTGACAAGGCTTTGTCTCGACAGAGGACACAAAGCAAGGTACCGTTAATTGAGCTCTGCAGAGGGAGAGAGAGAGAGGAAGAGGCAAACTTGAATTAATGAGCAGAACGTTGTTGTTGTTATAGTTTAAAATGCCTCCTCTGCTCAGTGACCTGCAATACCCTGGAAATAAGTGTGTGGCTGTGTACTGTATGTATGTGTATGTTGGTGTACTGTGTGTGCATGGGTGTGCACATACGTACTTTATGTATGTGTGTATGCAGGCTGTGTAGTTGTGAGTGTGTGTGTGTGTGTGTTTGTGTGGGGGGGGGGTTAGCACACCAGTTCACTTGTGTGCAGCGTGTCTGTGGTTCTGTGTTCCTTTACCTGGGTTCCCACATAGCTGGTACTGGTACTGGTACCTAGGTTCCGGTGACGGAGTTGATGCTGGTATTTTCGAGTCCAGGGTGTTTGATGCAGCCAGACACCATTTTACAGAGACAGACTGCCAGAAGACAGGTCACACACACACATAAACACACACTCACTCACCCACACACAGAGGCACACACACACACACACACGACCCCAAACAGCCATCTGCTCTCTGTGTCCTTCATCTGACATCCTCATACACAGCCACTCTGTCCTACGCCACACACAACGAGACACACGGACACACGCATGGACACCCCTCCCCCCCCACACACACACACCCACATGCACAACACACATAGATACAAGTGCAAATGTTTTCATAAACATACTGACACACACGCATCTACACACACACACACACCATCTTATGGTGTATTCATGAGTGCTGTCGTCCCAGCCCTGTGCCCTCAGGCCTCTGGCCCCTGGCCTGCAGCTATCATTAGAGAGGACCTGTACTCTCATTATTGATCCCCTGCCTGCTACCTCTGTGTGTGCCTGTGTGGGTGCGTGGTAGTGCATGAATTTGTTACTATGTGATCGTACTGTAAGTGTTTGTTTGTGTGTGCAGTGCGTGTGCGTGTGGGGAAGTGTGTGTGTGGCTCTGCAATCATTCATTCACTTCAATCATCCATATGCTCTATCCATATACTATCTATCTATCTATCTGTCTATCTCTGTCTGTCTATCCATCTATTTATCTATCTATCTATCTATCTATCTATCTATCTACCTACTTATCAATGCATCTTTCGGTCTCTGTCTGCAGCATATCTCTTACCCCCTCCCTCTCTTCTCCTCTCCCCTCTCTCCTTCTTTCCCCTGTGAGGTTTTGACGGAGATGCATGGTGTTTCTAATTTGGCATGCAGACATTAATTCCAGCACAGCTGCTGCCTCCACTCTCTCCCCACCACCCTTCCCTCCCTCCTCCCTCCTCCCCCCACCTCCATCCATCCCTCCCACCCTCCCTTCCATTCCTCCTTCCCTGAAGGCTCCTCTAATGTTCAGCTTCAGAGACGCGCAGCAAATTAACACCATTTGTTCTGCGGAGCATGTCTTCTCCTCAACACTACACGCATATCTGATGATGGGGGGGTTGTCTTAACGTGAGAATGGAAGGAGGACCAGGAGGAAAAGAGAAAGAACATGAGGGGATCTATTTCCTCCAACTTTACACTAGGTTAGGACTATAAAAGATAGCCATTTGTTTATTCTAATCACTTGAATTATTAGTAATATAGATGACAGTTAATTAGAAAGCTTAGTTTCAACCATCCAAACTGGATTATCAAAATGAGTTAGATTGTAGACAGCTGTATTTCTGCTGTATTGCAGACAGTATCAAATCACAAATAACAGCAATTTATGTTAATTAAAAATGCTACTGGATACAAACTATACTGGGAACAAAACAATACTGGATATGTGTGTAGAGGAAGGAGATGTGAAGGGGAAGAAAAGAGCGAACATATGCACAGTGTCTGGTTGTTTTGCCATTATGACTTGTGGCTGTATGGAATATTGCAGATGTTAGACCTTGACTGGCACAGCCTACTCCAGGCTGATCTGCAGATCTCTCACACACAGACACATGCACACACACACATCCACACAGACACACACACAATCCACCAGTGCCACCTGGCTCTCCCCTGCAGGTTTCCTCTCTGGCACGGCTGACTTTTCACACATCCCCCCCTGTCTCCCCCTACAACCCACGCCCCACCATTTTTCATCTCCCACACCCCGCCTCTCCCCCCTACCCTCTATCTCTCCCTGATAACAGCCTTATTAACTGGTCCAGTTGACCCACACACTCGATAAACACATCTCACTGAGTATCCTGCCTGCCTGCCTGCCTGCCTGCCTGCCTGCCTGCCTGCCTGCCTGCCTGTCTGCCTGCCTGCCTGCTGTCTGTCTGTCTGTCTGTCTGTCTGTCTGTCTGTCTGTCTGTCTGCTGTCTGCTGTCTGCTGTCTGCTGTCTGTCTGCCTGCCTGCCTGCCTGCCTGTCTGCCTGCCTGCCTGCCTGCCTGCCTGCCTGCCTGCCTGCTGTCTGTCTGCCTGCCTGCCTGCCTGCCTGCCTGCCTGCCTGTCTGTCAATTGACAGATTCTTTGACATAGACAATGCCCATGTAAGGTTTTAGATATACACAGTTTCCACATCCAAGAGTCATACCAGTGCCTCGTTATGAAGTTGGTGCAAAGACCAAAATATGCAGGATGTTATATTCCCTGTTGGTTGAAGGAGTAATTGGTTATTAATTAGTCATTAACAGGTATTCTGAACTGACCGTGATTAGTAAAGATTAGACTGGGAGATTAACTGAATCATTATCAGTTGGATTGGTTAATGCACAGGTGCACACTGGGAGTATGTGTTTGCATGTGCATGTGTGTCTGTTTGTGTGTGGTTGGGATGCAGACATTGAAACAGAGAAATCTGGATCGAGGGTTCAGATAGAGGAGAGGAAAAGAGAGGAAGGGGAGGAGAACAGAGGAGAGTGTGGAGGGGAGAGATGAAGTGGTGTTGCACTTGGAAAGCTGCCTCCACATCTGCTCGTCCCTGATGTGAGCTTGGGCTCCAGTCAGCTGTCGACTTGGACAGCAGTCAAGTAGAGCAGGAGAGCAGCCTGGCTCTCAGCCTCCTTGGCTCCCTCTCTACCTCCCTCTGCTCCCTCTCTCTCTCTCTCTCTCTCTCTGTTTGTTTCTGCTTTCTCCGGTGTAGACTCTCCCCTCCTTTTCTTTCTTCTTCTCTCTTCTTCTAACCCTCTCCTCCAGCTCTCCTCACTTCCTCCCCCTACCCCTCTTGCCTCCTCCCCTTTTTTCCCCTTTCCTCTCCTCCTACGTCTCCTCTCCTCTACTCTCCTCTCAGAATCAGAATCAGAAAGGGAGTTATTGGCCATGAAAGTTTGCACAGACAAGGAATTTGCTTTGGCAGGAAGGTGTATACAATAAACATATAGTAACCTTAAATTTAAATATGTGGACTATCTATACTAAATATCTATACTATATATCTATACTATCTACACTATCTATACTAAAGTGGAATTATAATTAAAATAAAATATACAATAAAATATAAGTTGCCTAATTTACAATATAAAAATACAAAAAATACAAATATGACCAAAAATACAAATGTACAAGATGCAGTAATGTAGTGCAGAATATTAGAGTCATTAAAGTAAAGTCATTAAGTCAGTGTGAACCCTTGGCCTTGTTGAAGAGGCCCACAGCGGAAGGGAAGAAACTGTTTTTGTGGCGAGAGGTGTTGGTCCTGATGGACCGCAGCCTTCTGCCGGAGGGGAGTGACTGAAACAGGGAGTGTCCAGGGTGGGAGGAGTCGGCCACAATCTTCCTCGCTCGCCTCAGGGACCTCGAGGTGTACAGGTCCTCGAGGGTAGGCAGATTGCAGCCAATCACCTTCTCAGCAATGCGGATGATACGCTGCAGTCTGCTCTTGTCCTTGGCAGTGGCAGCAGCGTACCAGATGGTGATGGAGGAGGTGAGGATGGACTCAATGATGGCTGTGTAGAAGTGTACCATCATTGTCTTTGGCAGGTTGAATTACTTCAGCTGCCGAAGGAAGTACATCCTCTGTTGTGCTTTCTTTGTGAGGGAGCCGATGTTCAGTTCCCACTTGAGGTCCTGGGAGAGGATAGTGCCCAGGAAGCGGAAGGACTCCACAGTGTTGACTGGGGAGTCACCCAGGGTGATGGGGGTGAGTGGGGCTGTATTCTTCCTGAAGTCCACAACCATCTCCACTGTCTTAAGAGCATTGAGCTCTAGGTTGTTCTGGCTGCACCAGGTCACCAGGTTGGCCGCTTCCCACCTATAATCAGACTCGTCTCCACCAGAGATGAGCCCAATAAGGGTGGTGTCGTCCGCAAACTTCAGGAGTTTGACGGATGGATGACTGGAGGTGCAACTGTTCGTGTACAGGGAGAAGAGCAGAGGAGAAAGGACGCATGCACCTCTCCTCTCCTCTCCTCTCTACTTCCTTCCTTCTCTCCTCTGCTCTCCTCATATACACCCTGCCCTGTGATGAGAGTTTGTTTGGATGTAGAAGGGTTTCAACAGGCAGCAGATCTATCAATCCCAGCAGACAAACAGGACATTTAGGAGAATGGCGTTACAACACTATTATCCTGACCAAACAAAGAGTTTTAAGTGTTTGGATGCATTAGGGGAGGTTGTAAATGATGCCACTGTATTTAAGCAGCACCATTAGTCTCTAGAGAGACAAACATCAGTTAGTCTGTCCTCCAAACCCTCCTCCTCCCTACCCAGCTGCCTCATAAAACACTGAGAGAGCTGGAGAGAGAAGGACAGGGGAAGTGTTTTCGGGGAGGGGGTTGGGGGGGAGGGACAGAGGGACACAGAGGTACAGAGGGACAAATGGCTCCAGATATGAAATAACAATTCTGAGAGGATCGCTAAAACAATAGCAGGGGGCAGAGGGACATGGAGATGGAGGGAGAGAGGGAGACAGAGAGCGGGAGATGGGTAGACAGCAAGAGGGAGGGCACAGTCAGGGAAAGAAAGGGAGGAGAAGTCGCTTTGTGCACGGCCTGTTGTTGTGCAGGATGATGAAATAAATAAAGAACGGCACTCGCCTCCTTGGTGCCTGGTTGTCCATGAATATTCCAGTAGGCTGTGAGGAGAGGGGGTGGAGGGGGAGGGGGGTCTGGAACAGCTGGCATGGTCCACAGGGAGAAAGCTGCAACTTCGGGAGAGGAGGAAGAGAGGAGAGGAGGCAGTAGGAGGGAGGAAAAAACTGCCAATAAAGAAGAAAAAAGCTGTAAGGCCTGAGCATCATATGGCTGATTTGTTTTGCTAATTTGATTTTAACACCAGTAGCCCCACAAGCTGATACAACCTAACGAAGGCTGGCGGGGCTGCTTTATATCAACTCTACAATGTATGCAGTCAATGTTGATAGTTCCCAGGAACAGGGCTTTATTTCTATATTGAATAGAGACATACTGTAATTGTATGTGTGTGTGTGTGTGTGTGTGTGTGTGTGTGTGTGTGTGTGTGTGTGTGTGTGTGTGTTTGCTAAATCTTTGCATACTGATAAATTGACGCCTAAGCATATGGAGACCTGAGCTTTGTGTTGGTGTGTTGAATGGCAAATTGAGTCTTTCTGTGGACCACATTGAAAGGTCTTAATGAATGTACGTGTGTGTTTGTGTGCGTGTGTGTGTGTGCTTATGCGTGTCAGTGAAATTATGCACACGTGAGTATGCATGTGCATGTGCGTGTGTGCGTGTCCGCGCACATGCGTGTGTATGCATGTGTGTGTGTCCGTGCATGTGTGCATGTGTGGGTCGGTGTGTTGGTCGCGTGGGTCGTGTGTGTCTGGGAGTACAGGGTTGAATAGTTCTTTGTCCGCCTTCTCTGCCTCGACCGTGGACAGTTGTGATCAGCCTGCTCAATAGCCCTGACTCAGGTGTGAGGAAGGCTGTCCCTACAGAACAGGGAGAATAGGATATAATGAGAATGTGAAAGAAAGAAGAGAATGAGAGAGACGAAAGCAGAGATGTGTGAAAATGGAGCAGTCATCAGCATAATACAGGGACCAGAAAATAGCAGGGCAGCATTGGACTGGGTTTGTGCGCTCCTCTGCCTCTGACCTCTGACGGTCTGTTATTGACCCACAAGCACATATTCTCATATTCATTTAATGACTTTCTGAACCAGAAAACTTTTCCTTGCCAGGTCATATAGGTCACATAGGTCGTGTACAAAGACAGAGTAATGGGAGAGACAGAAAAGACAGTATATATATAGAGAGAGAGAGACAGAGACAGATAGAGAGAGAGAGAGAGAGAGAGAGAGAGACAGAGAGAGAGAGAGAGAGAGAGAGAGAGAGAGAGATAGAGAGACGAGATAGAGAGAGATCGAGAGAGAGAGAGAGAGAGAGAGAGAGCGAGAGAGAGAGAGAGATGAGAGAGAGATAGAGAAAAGACTATCTGCTAAAGTGTGTTTGACCAGGGATCCAAGTGTGGTGATGTATCAGTCCAGGCCAGGACTGAGGCAGCCAGAGACCGAGAGTAAGAGAGACCACAGAGGTAGCTTCGGAGCTTATTGATCACCATTAGCGCTGATCAATAGGAGGTTGTGTTAGTTAGTCGTGTAACACCACTGAGCTGCTCTGCAGAAGACAAAAACCGCAGCCAGGTTTCAGACAGGATCACATCCCTCCCTCCACATCTCCACCCCATCAAACACTCTGCTGCCCCATCTAGAAAAGAAGAAGAGTTCAAAACTTAAAGAAAAATGACTTCCAGTGCACAAATAAAATGATGTATTTGCACTTCACAGATATTGGAGAGCCACAGATATTGGATTGTTTGAAATTAAGACATTTTCCTGTCAGTCCCTGGTCTTGTCTGCTGTGTATGGAGATGTTCTATGGCTGGAGAATGTGGGATGAATGAGGGCACCGCATCTCAATAAATCAAACGATTTGTTGTGGTAATAGTGTTTGTGGGTTTGTTCTGTCAGCTGTTTTTTCATTTGTTTGAAGTGTTGTTTTATCTTTCATCTGTCTAATGATTTTCTCTAGTAGGGCTGAATCAGGGTTACCTAAAATTGACAAGACTTTATATCCGCTTCCATGAGCTGACAAGAGGGGATAATTCTCCCGTTTGAACAATTGAACCCTTCGGTCCTCATCACATTGTCTGACCTGCACCCTCTGATGAAGACTATATCATTACAATTAAAGCAAACCGTTTTTGACACCATGTTTGGTATGATTTAGTTTCTTCTGCCTTCTTTTAATGTTATTCTTTATGCTGTAGCATGTAGCAGACCTAATGTTGATGCGTATTCCTTTGTCCTCCAAAGGCATCTTTGAACAAGACAGGGCTGCTGTCAGTTTGAAAATTGTACTGGGCATGCAGACTTACCGACTTACTCTTAAAACGGTTATTTTATTATATATATTACAATAAATGTATACTATTTCAGTCATATTTTCAAAAGGGTCACTACACAGTCATTATTTCATGCTTTTCATCCTCAAGGCATGTAGCTCTACTTTAGCTTCTTGTGGTCTGTTTTGTATCAGTTTTGTATTGTGTAGACTATAGTTAAACTCCACAGTCTTGGGATTGGTTAAACAGCTGTTTCGTGAACACGGTTGCTTGGAAACTGGTGCCCTTAGAAAGAACTGAAATGATTCTTACCTATGAGGGAGGTATGTTATTGGTCAATATCTCATTGAAATAATTGAAATATTCTTAAAAAAAGAGATGTGTGCTGTACTTGGTCATTGAAGGAAGCTGATAAAGATCGACAAAATGCTGCTTATTTACTGGAAGTAATAATAATAATAATTTTGATCTACAGTAGGGCTATAATTGGTAGCATAAGTTGGGTCAGACGTAAGTATTTCCTTCTAATGTTTCTGTATTTAATGAATCTCAAAAAAGAAGAACAAAAAAGAGCCAGCCATCACTACAGCGACACTGCTATACAACCAACAGTAGGACTCCCAGCAATAAGTTATGTGATGTAGGTGTGAAGATGAAGTGCTCTACTTATTTACTAGTAAATACAGTAAATCTGCACAAATGCAGGCAGACACACAAATAATTAGTTGGACAGACATGAACCAGACCCTCTCTTCTAAAAGTCCAACTTTTCCTCCACCAGCAGGGCCTAGTGGCTGCTGCAGCCTGGGGGTGGTAGTGCTCCTGGGATGGGGGTCAGAAGAGCCTGACTTGGGTATGGGCTGAAGGAGGTCCCCTCATTAGGCAAGCCCAACGGTGCAATGATCAGCCTGCAGTACCGACCACCTGAGCACCACTCCTCGCAAGCATCCAGCTGCTGCCCAACCATCCTACACACGCACCCACACACACATACAGTACACACACACACACACACACAAACGTAACTGCACTGGAGGCAATACACAGTGCACACACACATGCACCTAACGTCGCTATGGAGAAACAGCACTAGGTCTTCAGAGCTGTGCCTGTTCTGAAGTTACACCTCATACACACTACAATACCAACACACCACACTAGCAATACACCACACATGTCAACACACATACTGACACAAGATATGTCATACACACGTTATACACACTGCTCCCTGCAAACTGTCTCTCTATTGTTAGACCCTCCCTCCAAGGCAAACACTTTTCCCTGCTGACTGACAATCACTGAATACATTAGCGTGTTCTGCTTATGGTTAACGGATCCAATGGGGGTGTTGTTGTTGTGTGTGTGGGTGTGTGTCTGTGTTTGTGTGTGTGTGTGTGTGTGTCTAAAGCCATGTTCGGCAGGCACAGCTGTGCTATAAGATGTGTAATGTGTGGGTGTCTCCCTCTCTGTCACAATATTGTCAGCTTTCTGGGGCCTCAGGATGAATTCATTGCCGTGCGGAGGCTATAAGGAGAACACACCTGGGCATGTTTCTAGGGTTCTTCTTATCTTGCACCAACACCTCGCCTGCATTTTTCCGTGTGTGTGTGTGGTATTGTGTAGCCTGGGTGCCAGACAAACTTATCCCCGCCCACAAACATTTTTTGTCGGGAAGTTGGGTCTGGGGTCGCTCGGTTGGGGAAAAACGATGTCCGAACAAGAGCTGTTCGGACCAATCAAATTGTCAGGGCGGGCTTTATACGATGAAGGACAGCTGATCAACAGTAACGTAATCAACCACGTCACCAAAGAGCGCTTGGGTTGAATTTATTTTCAACAAACAACATACCATGTTGCTCTGATTGGTTGTAGGTCTATCCAATTGAGCGAAGAGGCTTTTTTTCCGGGTTAGGGTGAAACACGCCCCATACTCACAGCCCAACAGAGTGGTATCAGACTTGTATTCTGACTAGAATTATGAGTATGACAACGTCAGGCTAGGTATTGTTCTGAGAAGGGATACATTTACCTTTCTGTTTGTGTGTTTTTGAATTAATTTTGGCCCGCTCGTTCAGTGTACATTGTATTCTTTAAGTTCTGTTGTGTTTTCAGGGTTTATGTTTTCCACAGCAACCCAGGCCATGGACGATACTTGTGAAAGAGCATATGTATAAGCGTGCATTAGTAGAGTGTAGATGTGCCATGTAGACTATTGATTAGAGCGTAGGAATCTGCTGCTCTGATACACACCACTGATGGATTGTGTGTGAGACCACAGCATGTGTGGTGAGAGACCACATGAGTACACCCCATCCATCACCTCCTGACACACACACACACACATGCACACACACACACACACACACACACACACACACACACACATGACTCTACCCTTCTTTCTAACCCCCCTTTTTATTCTCTCCACCTGGGATCTTCCCAGCTCCCCACCCACTACACTCACACACAAGCAAACACACAAGCAAACACACACACGCACACACACACACACACACACTCACACACTCACACACTCACACACTCACACACCACACACACACACACACACACACACACACACACACACACACACACACACACACACACACACCACACACACACACACACACACACACACACACACACATACAGCATCCCCTCACTCACTCACACACACTCACGCCCATCCTACACTGACAACACACACATGCATACACACTCACACACACCTTCCGTCCTTAACCCCCCACTCCCCCCAGAGTAAATGACCTTTATAACCCATGCCCCTCCACATCCACCCAGACAGCTGGGCTGGTGACATTATACTGAGACACAACCAAAACACCACTCACTCACACAGATCCTAGATTTGAATAGTACTGCCTTGTGGCTGTGCTAGCTGTAGATGAGTAGCTTACATACAACCTCCCCCACTCCCACAAACACACACCTTCCCAAATGGTAACCTTGTGTCATTGTCTTGTAGCCACTGTAGGTGGATTTTGTCAGATAAACTACAACAGAGGATACTCTGGGAAATGTCATTCGTCCAAAAGATCCTTTGACTGCACCAATTGAATCCTGTGAAGGTCACATTTTGGGTCATTGTGAAACCCAACACAGGGATTTCTCACATGCCTGTGTGAATGTGTGTGTTTATCCATGCAGTAGTACTGTACATAATGTGTGTGCTTGCTCTAACCCTGCTGTAATGCATGTTCACTAGTGTGTGTGTGTGTGTGTGTGTGTGTGCATGTGTGTGTGTACGTGTGTGTGCACGAGTATGTGTTTGTTAGAGGGCTGCTCTGATTAAATCAGCTATCTAGATAAAGCGTTGGTCTGCTTCCACAGCAGACACAGTCCGTAAATGAAGAGCAGGAGCTGACAGGGAGCCATATGGTACCAGTCTACACCAGAGGAAAAACACCACGAAGATGAATTGATAATAGCTGCCTCCCTCCCCACCTCCAGCAGGGATGCGTGTGCTGGCAGAGTTCTAGAACGCAGCTCGCAGCTCAGAGGGGCGTGGGGTGGGAGGGGGGGGGGAGTGGGCAGGAGGGGAGATGAGGGGGGGGGGTTGTACAGACAGATCAGGGACTTCACATGTTATTACTGTAGTATCTCACCCTTTTTTTTTACTCCCCCATCTTGGTAGTGTGTTAGTGGTACCAGCCGAGCAGCTAAACATGGAAGTATGTGTGTGTGTGTGTGTGTATGCATGTGGACATGTGAGCTTGTAAATGTGTGTGTCTGTATTTACATGTATCTGAATCTGTGTCTGTTAATTTATGTGCCCATGGGGTATTGCATGTCTAACATAACATCTAACAAATTGTCAGTCATCATGAGAGGGAGTGTAGGTGTGATAAAGACATAACTATTCTCAAGCTGCACATAATGCAGTGGATGTGTTTTGTGTGTTTTGAAAGTTGGTCACTGCTGGAGTGTGCAGGTGAGTGTGGAGCTTTGAGAGGCAATCAAAGGCACATTGTGTGGGCTGTAGCTACTCTGGATGTGTTATTAGGTTGTGTTTTCCCCCATCTCTGAACGGAATCCCAACAGAGAGCTGGGAGAGTGTGTGACTGTGTGTTCCTGATGTGTAGCTGTTTGCTAGCAATGTTGAAGTGTGTACTTCTTTTTCTATCTCCGCCCTGAGGTGTAGTGTTTGTGACACAGCATGTTGGCAGATGACCTCGCCGACCCATGATTGGCTGTAATTGTTGGTTATGTTGGCATGGTCTTTTGATTGGGTGAACCCCCCTCTTGGGCTCCAAGGCTAAAGGAGAGGAGGGAGAGGAGGAGGAAGGAGAGGAGGGAGAGTGCACTGAGACAGCGAGAAGCAGAGAGGGGAGAGATGGGTGAGAGAGAAAAATCACTCGGGGGAAATCAAGCCTCTCCACTCATAAACAGATTCATCATCAGCACTGACAAACCACACGCTGCATAACGATGAGCTTAAGTGCACTGGGAGGGATGGAGGGATGGAGGGATGGAGGAGGGAGGATGGAGGAGAGAGGGATGGAGGAGGGAGGAGGGAGGATGGAGGAGAGAGGGATGGAGGAGGGAGGGATGGAGGGATGGAGGAGGGAGGGATGGAGGGATGGAGGTATGGAGGGATGGAGGGATGGAGGGATGGAGGAGGGAGGATGGAGGAGAGAGGGATGGAGGAGGGAGGGATGGAGGATGGAGGAGGGAGGGATGGAGGGATGGAGGATGGAGGAGGGAGGGATGGAGGAGGGAGGGTAGGAGACAGAAGGATAAAGTGAAAGAGAGAGTAGAAAGAGGAAGAGAGGAGAAAAGAGAAATATGGAAGTACTGGAAAAATATGTAAATCTTTTTCAGCCAGAGGAACATCCGATGCTTATGGTGAGTACAGATGAAATCTGAGGTGAAATGTCTAGCACTATGCATGTGATTTTCTCTCTTTACTCCAATATATCAAATGATCCATAGATCAGCTATCCAATGAAAGTACAGCTGAATATTGTAAATTCAAGTTAAATGCCTGTCTCTGGCTGGCAGGGGGCAGAGGAGAGGAGCAGGGGGCAGAAGAGGGGGGCCTCTGGCTGGACTGACAACCCCTAATTATGGCTCATTTTCTGTCATTAAGTCCTAGAGAGTGAACAGCACTCACACTGGGCTGGGCTCTGATTGATAATAAAGCCCCATCTTGTCCATCACGAACACACACACACACACACACACACACACACACACACACAAACACACACAAGCACACACTGTACAGAGTACAGGAGATGCTGAAAATGCAACAAAATGCAGAATTAATTCCAATGGCTGATCCTGTTAGAGGGTGTAGATATTGTCTACGGGCATTTTTGGATCTCCAATAGCCAGTCAGCTGCCTAGAACAACAGCTCCTACAGGACTTCACGGTGCCTTAGTTCAGGTGTGTTTACGTTGCTTGGGCCAGCCTCTGTCTTGAACACCTGCTGTTTGATAGCTGATATATCACACCCTCTTCTCCTCTAACCTATACAGCACAGACTCCCCCCCCACCCACACACACACCACCACCACACACACACTTCCCCTCCCTCCCCCCTCCGCCTTTGCTCCAGCTAGTTGTCAGGGGACCCTCTGTCTTCTTTGAACTGCTACACTGGCACCCCGCTACGATCAAACTCACTGCTGCTTCTCCTATGAAATATTAAAGAGTCAGAGGGGACTTCTTCCCCTTTCTGTCGGTCAGGCCTTGGGTGCAGAGAGGTGGGAGATGAAAGAGAAAGAGAGGAAAAAAGAAGAGGAGGAACACGCCATTCTTGCTCTTTGTTTGAATGAGAATGTTAACAATAATACGTTCATAATCGATTCGATTATTGTATAGGGATCCAGTGACACTCACTGCTCGGAGAGGATTCATTTGGATCCCTTGTCTTTTCTTTTTTTCCTCCATCTGACATGTGCACTATCAGGACTGAGCAAGCTGTGGGCTCTCTGCCAGAAGCACTGTCCCCACCAAACCCTACTGCATCTCCATCCTCTCTCCCTGCTCCCTTGTTCCTCCACACTTCCAGCCCCACCCCACGGCCGCTCCCCAACCCCTGTCAGGCCGTCAGGCTCCAGT
>CAEFZP010001111.1:42500-83612 GCA_903064625.1 Mallotus villosus
CTGCTGTGTGTGGAGCACAGAAAATGAGAGTGAAGGAGAGAGAGAATCATGCGCTTTGTATCGGTCATATGCTTCATGCTTGTGAGTGTGTGTGTGCTTCCGTGCATGTGTGAGTGTTTATTATCTACCAGATCCACTTACAGACAGACAGACACACACAGATACACTCACATACACAAACAACAGATTTGGAACCTGACAGAACTCATTGGGATACACAGCTATCCAGAACTCTGTCTCACAGTGCAAGGTGTGGATGAGCTGCAGCTCTACCTGATACCTCTGCCGCTGCTATTTCTAGCCTTGCCTCCCTCCCTCCTTTTCCTCTCCCCTCCATTGCCCTCTCCACCCCACCATCCTTTTCCAGAGTGTCAGTTTTCACCACACACCTATGGCAGAACTGTGTCTGGCTGGACAGGGTGGAGGCAGAAATTAGGAGGATAGATGGACGTGGAAGCAGTGATGTGTACCTCCGACCTTTTAAGAGAGGAGAGAGAGAGAGAGAGAGAGGAGAGAGAGAGAGAGAGAGAGAGAGAGAACAATAATGACAGGCTGACCAACTGACTGGCAGAGAGACATGATAAGACAAACATGCATCTCTGAAGCAATCAGCATAAGTATCAGTAAACACACACACACACACACACACACACATGCACACTGACTGTGGCCTTAGCCTCCAGATGGCCCCTGCCCAACAGGTGCTCTCAGGGAAGGGGGAGGGGTTAAGAGGTCTGACATCTGCTGCCCACAGCCTGACCTACCGACAGACAGCCCTACAGACACACACACACACAATCTCTCTCCAGGTCTCTTTCATGGAGCCAAGGCCAGTATGCATTTACAGCTCAGTCTTTGTACATTGATAAGACAGTGTGAATAGACATGGATGCAAATGAATGTTCTTGTTTTCTTCATGGGGTACAATCAGGGGGCATTGTCTCCATATGTGTAGGCTCACGCTGATCTACGTGCCGACTGGGCCTGGTCTCACTACTGGACTGGTTAATTACTTATTCAAGTGAGCTATCCAGGAGACACGCTCCAATGATGAAGGCCCAATCACTGAGGGAAGTGGGTTTCTAGCCCCATTACTGTGAATTTGACAACTTATTGGCAATTACATTCAACATTGATTGGTAACCTAAAATAGTTGGAGGGAGATTGCTTTCTCTCAGTCTGTTGCCTTGAAGCTGTATTCATATAAAATTGCTGTGTTTCTGAAAGTCCTCTGCCCACAACATCGCGTCTCTCCAATCACCACAGACTGGCAGTGTGTTATGGCTGACAATGGAAGTGACAACAGATAGGGGGTGTAAATGATGCTCTGCCGTGTTAAAACTGTCTTTAGAATAGATTTGTGTTTAGCACACATGGTTACTTGTCAATGCAAGAGCTCATTCTCACTTTGTAGCATCAGACCAAACCTGCTGTTGTTGATGATTATCATGTGCATTTTGTTCTGTAGAGTATCATCCACAATGCCTTGATTTGTGCACGATTAGTATCAGGCTGGTATGTGTGCTTGTGTGTGTGTGTGTGTGTGTGCGTGGACACTGGTCGTGTGTTTCATTAGTAGAACCAGAGTAGGGCTAAATTTGCCTCTATCTCTCAGAAGTCGCACCTGCTCTCAGGGCCTGCAGCTGTCAGTCAGACCCTGTCAACAAGCCCTGAACAGGGAGGAGCAATGGAGCACCGACAGCAAAGGTGGATGCGTTGGCCCATTTTAGTCAGTGTGTCCATCCATCCATCGATCTGTCTGTCTGTCTCTCCGCCTGTCTGTCCATCTCTCTGTCTGCCTGTCTGTATCTCTTTCTATCTGTGTGTGTGTCTGTCTGTCTCTCTGTCTGACTGTTTCAGTTTGTCTATTGTCTGCCTGCGTCTCTCTCTTTCTCTCTCTTTGCCCCACCGACACACATAGTGCCCCTGTCTCTACATCCCTGTCTCTGTCTATCTACATGTCTCAACGTAGAAGTCAGTTAGCTAGACAGCTGGACAGCTAGACAACTATACAGGTAGTCAGCTAGACGGCAACGCTGGTCGTCCTCTGGCACACAAACGGTTAATCCCTCATTACTGGGCTTCACAGACTTCATGGGGTGGGATGTGGTGGGGGTGGCATTGACAGATGGCATATGGAGTGTGCTCGGTCAGGGCAGAAGAAGACAGGGGTGGTTTTAAATAGACCCTACCCCTGGCTAGCTGACTGGCTGATTGACTGCCTGACTGGATGGTTGGCTGGATGGATGGCTGGCTGGCTGGGTTTAACTAGACCACTACCTCGAGAATGGGAGGAGCCACGCTGTGACAACTACTACTGCCCCCTGTTGTCTAAACAGACCCATCTAGTCTTACTGCATCACTGTTTTTCTCTTCTTCATGTTCTCAGGACCACACTCTGCAGCCCTCATTGCCCTCTGCCCCAACAGCCCCCGTTAAGTATGACTACCCTCTTCAGCTGTAAAAAGTTAGAAACTGTAAACTGGTTTTGCTCCCTCCTGTGTTGTTATGGCCCTGCATGTGTTTCTGTGTCCTGTTGTACCAAGCTCAGAACACAAACGAGAGGAAGGAGAAGTCATCATTCTTATAGAAGAAACAGAAGCATGAATGAAAGAGAAGTCGCGAGTCAATAAGGTCACAACCTTAACTGTCAGTTAGCATGTGCCTCCTGTATGTGGCCACCACCTTCTGGCCTGGTCAGCTTTCAGTTCCCTCTCTCTCTTCCTCCTCTCTCTCTGTCCCTCTCTTCCTGCTCTCTCCTCTCTCTCTCTCTCTCCTCCTCTCTCTCTTTCTCTCTCTCTTCTCTCTCTCTCTTCTTTCTCTCACAATCTCCTCTACTCCTCCTTCATCCTAAATTAAACAACATTACAGATCCCAAGCCTCCCACTTCCTCCTCCAGCCCTTACATAGCCTCCAAAGACCTTGTAGTTCTGCTTCTGAACTGGCTCCAATAAACAAACAATTACAAGAGAGAAGGACATTTCAGGCTGAGTTGCTTCACAATGGAGGACCGTTTAATTTCTGATTTCACAGCTCCCTGGAAGTGAGGACAGGGGCCAAGCCAAACAGGCCAACTCTCTCACCCCCACACACATACTTTTACACACACACAATTATCTTGAAGGCCCTCTAATTGGCCTTCAGTAGTCAAATGTCATGGATCCAATTTCTGTATTTAAATATGGACGCAATAGATTACGACCTGCAGAAGACATTGATCCATATATGGCTTTTTACATGCTCCCATCAGTGCATTGTACATAAAATAATTTAATTTACAAGAAAGTGTAATCATTACAAAGGGGTAGCCTATGACCGCTACGATTCACACCTAATGGATTTGGGAGTTCCGGTTGTACCCTAGAGTCAGAAGCCTCTCACTGGCTTGGTCTGACCGCCGAAAAGACAGTTGTTTGAAATACACTGCATATGGATCAATACACACCCTGGAGGAGAGTGTTGGGGGGGGGGCACACTGATGGAAGAGCAATGGAAAGTAGCAGGGAGTGGAGAGATCTGCCTCTCATATCCTTTATCATTCTGTCTCAGTGCCTGTATTGTTCCAGGTCATTATGTGTGCGCTCCTAAAACGGTGTATGCCCCGCCCCACCGTCTCCCCCCGCTGTCTCCGCCAGCCAGGGTCCATTGTTCTGTAACACGCCACACAACCGACGCAATTACTGCCCCCGCCGCTCAGTGTAGCAACCTGCCTGTTTAGGGCTGGTCTCCATCGCAGCACCTGTCTCACACACAGCCCGACCCTTTGATGCAGCCGTAACCTAACCTCCTCTCACATTACCCTGGGCTATTAATAGCACACGCACACGCGCCACAGAGGTCAGGTTCCAGGGGAGACTTGAACCCATTACTACAGAGAGAGAGAGAGAGAGAGAGAGAGAGAGAGAGAGAGAGAGAGAGATGAGAGAGAGAGAGAGAGACGAGAGAGAGAGAGAGAGAGATGTCAGTGTTGTGTTAACTGTTTATTAGACTGGTGATAAAATGAGGACTGACATGATTTTTAAAAGACAATGGTAGTTTGATAATAAAGGATGCTGACATATCAGACGTATAACTAAGTGAGGGTTGCAGAAGTATGGCATCTGGAGGCTGAAACTGTCTGAAAGCCAGTCAATCTGAAGCTGGAAACTATGAACTAGGAAGTGGGAAGCTCTGTCACAGGACAGACAAACTGTGAAGGTATGACAGGGTCCAGTCAAAAGCCTGTGTTTGATCAGATTACATCATAAACAGGTGGATGTCCCTCCTCCACAAAACACAAAGGCAGTAGGACAGAGAAACATGCGCTAACACATCCATACTTATACACACACACACGCACACACATGCAAGGACAAGCACACCTGCACACTTACACACACAAACAGTTAAAAATAGATTAACCCTCCTGTTGTGTTACGATCAAATTTGAACGATTTACAAGTTTTCCCTCAGAAAAATGTAGTTACGTAATTTAATCTGATTGTCATGAGGTTTCATGACGTTGTCCACACAAGGCATCTGAACACACAAAAGACATGTTGATGATTGAATGAGTCATTATAAATTAAGGGGGGAGACTTCAATTACTGTAATGTATATTAATGTAATCGCAACATAGTTTCAATAATATATCTTGTAGAACCTTTCTCGCAGCTCTGGTATATTAAACATTTTTGAGGCATTGCTCACAAATTGTCCTGTGGCAGCACAATGACCAAACAATATACTTTATGTGAGGCTTTGATCATGACACTGGAGAAGAGGAGAGAGACACATGAGAGGGAGACGTATCAGAAGTTGAAGACATCACAGAATATTTTTACTCAAGAATGAGTTATGAGCTCAGGTCAATGAGCAGGTCATGAATAGCAAATAGAAGTTCAAAACTTGTAATGTTCACAAGAACTTAAGTTGATAAAAAGACCTAACATAACATTAGATGATGTGTATTATTATGGATTTATGAACAGCTATAATGGGACTGTCCTTCTGGACCAGGAACCGAAAATGAATGAACATGAAACAAACATAACAGGAGGATTAAGAGAAATGACAGCCATCTAGCACACTAACATGTAACTATGTTGAACACGGTTTCCTATTGATGTAGGAGGCCATGAAGAAGCAAGTATGAATGCAGCACACCACTAGCTAGTTTGGAGATACAGCTGCTGGCAGGAATGGTCATGCCTTGATACTGAATGCTATAGAAATGTCATGTATGAGATCTAACAGCTATACAGGGAATGTCAATTCACTGTGAATTATGTTAACAACAAGATAATAGGACATTATGTACTGCACCCTGCTATGTCTGTGTCTGTAAATGGCTGTAAACATTTCTAAAGATGTATTTATTTCAAGTTAAATATTTGAAATGAAAAGCAACATCATAATATAGCATGAGATTGTATCATCAGTCTTCGAACAAACAATCTCCATGTGATCCAACAGTGTATGTGTATGTACTGATGTGAGTGTGGAAGTGTGTGTTTGTTATTTTAGCGCTGAGGAAGATAGATACTCTTAATCTGTCCACAAACTTCACAAGCTTAAGAACCACAGCTAATTAACCACACGCCAAAACAGGAATACATTTTAATATTGATTTCCACAGCACCCCTGTCTCCCTTGTGTATTCTGTGTGTGTGTGTCCACAAATGTGTGTGTGTGTTTGCTGATGTATATGTGCATGTGGTGTGTGTGTATCAGTGCAGGAGTATGATTATGAATATTTTAAGAGCACATTTAACACGGTAGGGCCGGGCAGACTCGGGAAGGGATTTGCGCCCACTCTTCAGCTAATGACCCTGGGCGCTTCCAGCAAAGCTTCTTCATATTTTAAAGAAAGTCGATAGCACAGCCGCCCAGTCAGCAGCATTAAGATTCATACAGACGCCAGGGGGACTCTGAAAAAATTAATAACACGCGTGCCTAACAATCCTTCCTGCGATTTAGTGAAGGGCTGGAGCCCTCTGCTTGAAATGCATATAACTAATGACTACACAGACAAGATGAATTCTGCACACGCGTTCACTGCCACAACACACACACACTCATGCCTCAACGCACAAGCTCACCCATAAACCTCACCAACACACCACTCCAGGTCCTCGCACTCTTGCCTTCCACACACACACACACACACCGAGTACTCCAGTATCCACTCAAAGGTCTCTCCCCTATCACTTCACTCCAAGAACACAAGGAAAACAACAAAATAGTAGAGACTCTTTAGTGCTTGAGAAGTCATCCCTCTGAACAAAAGCTTGTCTGTATTACATTTTTGAAGAAGTCTCATCTGCAACAATGTGTAGCAGAGCATTGACTGGTGCACTTGCCCCAAGGTCGACCACTTCCAGAATCAATCCAGTCAGTTGTGGGTTCATCAACAACAGTGGAAAAAGTGTTCTTCATGGGCATGAGGGTTATATGACCCTCCCTCAAAGAGTGTTGGAGAATGTCCTAGCTTAGAGAACTCACAATGATACATGCTTGTATGTGTGTATTTGTGTATGTTTGAAGATATGTTTTAAGTATACTCATGCACACCCCACCTTAAGCTTAGGCTTGAGAAGAAATATTTGTCAGCCATAATACGTTTGGCTTTATTATCTCCCAAATCACAATTGTATTGACCTGAAACAAATTCCAGTTGAGACACAACACAACACTTCCAATATGTAATAGGAAGACCGTAAACAGAGAATGAACATCTTTAAGCCCAGGCAGGCAGTGCCCTCTCTTGTACAGGCAGTGCCCTCTCTTGTACAGGCAGTGCCCCTCCCCCCACCACCCTCCACCTTATTCTGCCCTGCAGCCCGGAGCTGCAGTGGTGCTGGTAAAGACTCCATTCTCTGGTCCCTGGGAGACTAGACAGCATATGGTTCTGTCTCCTTGTGAACAACACACACACACACCGCTTAGGCTGCATGACAGCCTCAGACAGGGGAGGTTGTGTGGGGGGAGGAGGGTGAAGAGACTAAAATACTGATGCCATGAACAGGAAGAGAAACGGGATGGAGTTCAAAAAAATAATCAAAACAATACCAAATGTAGTCAGGATGCTCTGCCTTTCCACACTAACTGCCAGGGCATGGTATATTACAAACACATGCTATGCTTTCGCAGACATAACAAACATGATCTCTTCACTGGAACTGAAGGGGAAGGAATTTGGACGTTTCATCCAAATTAAATCAGAAACATGTCATGTAAGCGGAAGTAAGGCTTAGATTAAAGAATCCCAGCTGACATCTGGTTGTTCTATCAGCAACATGCTTTAAGAAATTGAAGACCACAACAATTCCAAACCCATACAGAACAAAAGCAGATATCTTCAGTAACGGTTAGGCTAATCCTTGTCCGCTCTAAGAGTCACTCAGAGTTGAGTAGTACAGAAAGCACTCTGCCTTTTGTTCCCTGTAGCTTGTCTTCTGAGTTTCAACGGAAGAACCTTGTGCCTGTCTGGCACAATAGTCTTAACGTCTATCTCTTTGAAGGTGAGTTGGGAGGGAATCTATGGGAAATCAATAAGTCATTATAGGAATTAGGTATGTTATAATGAGTGGAAGAAGCCAATCAACGCCTCTAGCTTGATCACAAGGCAGCTAAAGCAGTGCAACAACCAGAAATGGCAAGTCAATGGATCTTTGGATGTTTTGAGGTATTGTAGTGTGGAATAAATAGAAGGAATTACCATTATGTTGCATTTTACATTACTATGTACTGTATAAAAAAAGGTCAATGATATTTAGATATAAGATATAAAATATAAATAGATACAATTCCAGGTGGCCCATATATGCAGTATAACTTTGTTTTCTGTCCCTGAAATTCACTACAAGTTCCCAGACATACCATATGTGGTGCGACTACCCTATAATGGTTAAGCAGCTTGAGTGCCAACCCAAACAGGGGCATGGAGCCCCTAAATCCCCCAGCAGCAGCCCTCCCTCCCAGGCCATGAGAGGCTCACAGAAGCAGCTCATCACCCGCCTGGTGGCCCATATGTCCTCACACACCACTCTCCCCTGTGGGACCTTGCTCTGTGCAGCGATACTGCCTCGTCTGCAATGCTTGTCTGCCAACATGGGGCACCCGGAAAGCCCCCAGTGCCACTTCTGCTGCTGCCCAGGCTGGTGCTTCACTCAGCTGTGTGGCACCGACAGTCCTGCCAACTCTCAGGGTTGGTGGTTTATTGGCCAACGCAATGCTTAGGGGATGTTAATGAGTCACAGGTCATACTGGCATGATGGCAGTGATATAATAGGAATGCACACACATAAATTGACACATATTTAAAGATAAAAACGTACAAACAAAGACACATAGGTGCTTATGAACCACCCCTCGCCCCAGCACACACAAATGCATTCACACCATGTGATAACCTAATTTTAGGACTAAGGGAGGGAGGGAGGGGGAGGGAGGGGGGGGGGCAGGAGAGGAGTTGGAGGAGGGGGATGTGGGGGATGTAGAAGGAAGTGGATGACAAAGGAGCAGAAGTGATCGGAGTAGAAGGTACAGGAGGTGAAGGAGCAGGGGGGAATGGGGAGAAATGGAGGAGGGGGTGAGGGAGAGAAGAAGGATTTCCTTCGAGTGTGATAGTGAAACAGAACGGGTGTGCTTTGATGGTGACATATGCTGTGTGAGGCAGGCTTAGACAGGAAGCAGGGTCCAGTGTCACAGTCTCATATCTGGTGTGTGTGTTTCCTTCGTCCCGCGTGGCCATGATCGCTTATCCCCCAACACAGCACATATGTTTGGGAGGCGGAACAGTTGGACATGGCTGAGGGCTAAACTGGGTCAGACCCACACAGATGGAGCCAGACTCCCACTGGGTCAACACTGTCACATGTGTACACGCCGCTCAGTCTTGACAGAAATGATCTGTTTTACCTTCAAAGTGTCGTTGCACTATTGCCAGTGCTGTTGTACAGGCTGCTACACACACTTAGACACACACCAAATAAATCAAACAAAACAAAAGGTTGGAATGTCAAATTAGGTCACGTAGCGTAGCTTGCTAGTGGCAAACCACAGGCTCCAAAAGTGGATGTCTGCTTCACTTACATAGAAAAGCGGTGGTGATGAAAAAAGTGATGAGTTTGTGTCAGTCTGCCTCCTGATACAAGGGTTCTACTAGTGCTAAACCTGAGTAGTTTTGTTCAATATGAGAGACACTTGAGGCCTGCTTTCATGGTTCTGTTAATATGACAGTCTTTGTCAGAAATGAGGCTGTATATACTTTACAACTGGAAACTATTTTTAATCACTTCAGGAGAAGTGCTGACGAGAAGGAGATCCATGGTGTCTCAGCTTGGGAAATTGGCCCAGAAAGGTGCCATGTGGGGGCTTTCATAGAAGACATTTTAATTAACGGAGCAGCATAAACCAAACATGTTTTTGGACAGATGGGGAGCATTACGCATCATCGGGGTTCAGGGCAAGTCCATGAGAGTGAACAGAGCGGACATGTCAAGCCACAGTGTGAATCAGTGCGCTCACATTTGAGCTAGGCACACCAACATTTCATCAGGATTACCTTCATAAAAAGGGAGATTTCAGGACGAGATGAGTTTTTTGTATTGGGCATGACAGGAGTTCAACATTACCCCCATTAGTGTGCTTTGGCATATTGGTTTATAGTATTCCATCTTCATTCAAGATTCCAGACATTTCAGAATGTATCCATCCATCCATCCATCCGTCCATGCATCCATCCATCCATCCACCTCCATCCATCCATGAGTCCATCCATCTGCTTGTCCACTCTTTTATTCCAGTTAGAAAGTCTCGAACCAGTCCAGTCTCTCACCTAGATAAACAATTTCTTCCGTAGATAAGCTATCTCCACAGGCAGCCTTTCCAGTCGCTGTGCATCTGTGTGCAGGCCCGCCAGCCGTGTTAGTTAGTATACGGGTGGCGAGATCGTGTAGTGAGGCGGTCGCATGTTTACAGTGCTGCCGCATCTCTTGGACAGGAGTCAAGTTTGCAGCTGCAGCTCTGAAATTATTCATAGCCCCCTTCGTGCCCACAAGGAGCCACAGGTAGTTGATGAAGTGGCAGTGCCAAGCGTCCCAACTGGTGAAGATGAAACGCAGCTGCTGAGAGTCAGCGCGGCCAGATGCCGCTGCTGACGTACCATGTGTTCCAAGCAGGGCAAGAGTGAGGAAATGGGGGAGGAGGACGGGGAGAGAGAAGAGCTTGCCAAGACATTCTCACATTGGTGCCAACCTGACACATGTTCTGGCACTCCCCGTGGTTTCAGCTCCCAACTCCCAGCTCGCCCTCCACACTCCTCTCAGATATGATGGGAAGCTTTGCTTCTCTCTCTCTCTCTCTCTCTCTCTCTCTCTCTCTCTCTCTCTCTCTCTCTCTCTCTCTCTCTCTCTCTCTTTCCCTTCCTTGTACCCCCGTCAATGTTACTCTCCCACCCCTTTCTCTCAATCTCTCTCTTGTTGCCTTTTTCCCTCCCTCCTTCCATCCGTTGTCTTGTGTAGTGATCCTGTGCCAGCCAAGATAGGTGTTGGCGCCCGCTGGCGGCCATCTTGCCTGTCTGCCCAGTTCATTCCTGATAGTTCCGCTGAGGAGTTTGAATAAGTCTGTTTGGCTGGAAGGCGGGCAGGCAGACTGTTTTACTGGCATGGAGACATGGAGCTGAATGCCAAGCTTGTGCCCGCTAGGTCGCCATGCCCACCTGCCGTCCTCAACTCTTTACTGTCCACCCCTGTATGTGTCAGTCTCCAGCTCAGTTCCGTACCACTGAAAGACTGAAACCGCACAGCTGCCATATGCGCATCCGCACCATGGTTGACCCAAAAATAAACCCCTTAATCCAATTAAAACAGGACATTTGAGACTAAAATCCACACATTCCAGGCACAATTTGTATCCACATTAGGTGATTTAAGTCGCAGTGCACCAAAGCCATCTGTATTGTTGATTTCTGAGCCAGTATCCTGGTTAGGAGCATCCTCTGTGGTGATTCTATGCAGTAACTGCTAGCTCTCGTAGCATCCTCTCCACTGGTGTACTCCCTGCGAATGGAACGCTCTCTCTCTGACGATACTACTCCTGCAAAAGGAGGGGAGTTTCTGAGACAAAGCCTCTAGTTCGTTAGGAACATGCCATCCTCGTTTGAAATGGAGGGGTTTGGGGAAGAGAAAACTTTTTGAATAAGTGCCACGTCTGAACCGTTCTTATCTGAGGCCCGCGACTGCCAGCTGCTGGCTGAATGTGCCTGCTTATTCTGTGAGACGATGCCAAGCGTTAGTTGGCACGGTCTTGCTGGAGATCTGGCAAGAGGGATCTGATGCCAAAACAACTCTGTGGTGGTCGCATACCCCACACAGTCTACTGTCTTCCCTTCTGTGCCTTGTGGGTGAAATCTCAGCTTTAACTGACACATTTGCACAAAGGGTCTTGTGTGACTCCCAACAACAGATGCCACCTGGTTGAGCGGGAAGGAGATGAGCATGCCCATAACCTTGTATGGACATACTGATATTGAACCTTACCATAACAGTTCACCTTAACCCTTGTGCTGCCTTCGGGTCACAATAACCCGAAGGTTCACAACGACCCATCATTCTGCTGCGACAAATCTACTCAATACAAAAACAAATAAAAACATTTTCTTTTAACATTTGCACTGTGGGGGTTGTGAGACAGCCAAAGAAAATGCTTCACTTTATTTTTGTATGAGGTAAAGTTGTCACAACACGTGGGGGGGGTCACAATGACTGAAGGGGCACAATGACCCGAAGATAACACAGGGGTTAAGTGAACTAAAGTTGGACCATTTAGAAAAGATTTGCTATGCTTGATAATGTATTCTTTCTTCATTCTGAGTTCAACTATAAGAAACATACTTATGTTAAAGTCTGTGGTAATGTAAGGGTAAGTTAGTGAAAATACATCCGTTTTTCCCCCCAAACTAATTTCTAACCAAAATGGTTGAAATGCTGTGGTGCTTTGTTATCTGTCTCAATAGTGTGGAACGATACATTTACAGATTGTTTCCCTCCGGAAGGAAACTATCGACACGCCGTGCGTCGAGTCAAATGACCGGTGTTTGGGTAAGATTCATTTTTGCATCAGGACGTGTAGCTTTAGTTGGGCTTTTAAAACAAAATACTACTAATTAGGAACAGTAATAAAAACACACAAAAAAACTATACATTTGCGACTATTTGCAAGCTCTGATCCTCCCTCCCCTTTTTCCTTAGCTATGTCAGCTAGCTGCTTGCTACTAGCAACCAACTAATTATTCGCTGGCTATTTACAGATTCAGCTTGTAGGCCTACTGTTTTTGTTTGTTTTATTTTAAGCTTAACAGTACAATATTGAATACAATTTAAATGCTCTATCACTGATCATGTCCATGCCTACAGTACTCATTGTGACTGCATGTCTTGTCTACATTGTCTGAGAAGTAAAATGATCTTTGCCCCCCATCCCAATGTCAAAGAATCTCATTGCCAACAACTATGGTTTTCCATTCAAGTTGATGTTATCGTTATGTAATGAAAATACATTAAATGGCTTACCAGAAGACTAACTGGACCAGGGATATAAATTGTAATGAGTAAAGTGAGTTGGCTTAAAGGTATACTACTGGCAGAACTTGTATAAATAGTCTATGATTTCAACTGCCTCTGAGCACTGCATTCGAGCTAGTGTACCAAATAGTTCCACGTGATGTCACACATAAGGCGACTGTGTAATTAGCTGTTTTTAATATGCAATAATATATATTTTGTTTTGTGATCTTAAAATAATCAATCATTATTGATTCATATTCAAAATGAATAGGTTGCCACAGCTGATCTGACCCAGGGCGGAGTGTGTATTGGGAGAGCAGAGTAGAGAGCCTGTCTGCTACAATGATTCTGTCAGGACGAGCAGCCTCAGTAGCAACAGCAGCTCACCTATCTGCCTCCACTCAAGTGCTGACTGGCCCCCTCTGGCTCTCTGCTGTGGTTGGATGCTCACACAGTGTGGTGACCAGGTGGATTTTGGGAAATGTAGTTCTACCTCAGAAGAGAGCCTACAGCTCCTCTGGTGTCTACAGGACAGATGTAGCTACAGGAGGGAGCAGTAGGCCAGTGTTCACCCGTGCCCCTGCCTATGGAGATAAACTAGCCATAGTGGACAGTAGTGGTAGTCACAGCTACAAACAGCTGTACGACAGCAGTACCAGCCTGGCCAGGAAGATCACCTCTGCCCTGGGCTGCCCTTCAGGTGACCTGGAAGGGAAACGGGTCTCCTTCCTGTGTGCCAACGATGCCTCCTACACAGTCGCCCAGTGGGCCGTATGGATGTGTGGCGGGACGGCCGTGCCACTCTACCGGAAGCATCCACCATCAGAGCTGGAGTACATTGTTTCGGATTCCCAGACGTCCCTGCTGGTGGCAGGGGACCCATATGGGGATACCCTGAAGCTGCTGGCACAGGGGATGGGGCTGCCATGTCTGCTGCTGCCCCCCTCCTCCAACCTGGACACCCTGGAGGAAGCGGATCTGGTTGAGGCTGGTGCGGGCATCAGGGACTGGGCACAGCGGCCTGCCATGATTATCTACACCAGCGGGACCACAGGAAGGCCTAAGGGAGTGCTTCACACACACAACAGCATCTTGGCCATGGTAAATATGGAGTCTACGAGTTTGTTGATGGATTAGTATGGTTTTCTAATAAGCACGCCTACTGGATGTGCAGTCTAGTGTATGGTGCTCATTGTATTTGGGAACTGTTTTCTACCAAGCTTCCTGAAGGGAAACGGTTGTATTGAAAGTCGCATGATGAATTTGATATCCTAGGAAATTTAGTCTAGACACCGAGCCTAGTGTGGCTTGATGGTCGTACACTAACCCCTGCTCTGTAGCTCTCTCTCTCTCTCTCTCTCTGTCTCTGTCTCTGTCTGTCTCTCCTCTCTCTCTCTCTCTCTCTCTCTCTCTCTCTCTCTCTCTCTCTCTCTCTCTCTCTCTGTCTCTGTCTCTGTCTCTTTATCGCTGTCTCTCTCTCATATCTATCTGTGTGGACATTAGCATGTGCGTATGTTGTTATTTAGAGTGGGGGGTCTGTATCATTCCTGCCATAGACATTGCCTTGTCACTCTGTTTTTGTTCCACTCGAGTTGTCTGAGTAATCAGCCAAATGACACACCAAGGCCACCTTCTCTTCAGGACAGTCTCAGTGAAGCTCCACTCAGACTGACCTGCATGTCCAGTAGAGTGGAAAATTAGAGCCCCCTCAATCAAACAGGAGCTTCATTTGTCTGTAACAAGCCCAGGGACGGGACGGGGTTAGGGTTAGGATGGGAAAGAAAGAAAGAAAAGAGAATTCACTCCTGTATTGGTGCTGTACTGTCCTTTTGTGTTCCCGGTTTGACCCCAGTCCTGTAGGCCTTTTCTGTACCACGTTGACCTGGATCTTCATATCATCACTCTCTCTCCCCCCTCTCTCTCTCTCTCTCCATCTTCCCCCTCTCCCCCCCCCTAGGTAAAGGGTCTTGTGTCAGAGTGGGCGTGGTCCAGGGATGATGTCATCCTGCACACCCTGCCCTTGCACCACGTGCACGGGATTGTCAACAAGCTGCTGTGTCCTCTCTGGGTGGGCGCCACCTGTGTCATGCTGCCCGACTTCCATCCCCAGAAGGTGGGGTGCAGGGGTTACTGCTCTGCTGGCTGCATGGCTTCACATGCTGGGTGTCTCTGCAAGCTTTGCAGCCTGTACAGCCTCTGTTTGTCACTCTGTCTGCCTGTGTAACTAGTCTGTCTGCTTGTTTGACCGTTTGTGTGTGGTCAGCCTGCCTGTCTAACTGGTCTGTCTGTCTGCTTGTTTAACAGTCTGTGTGTGGTCAGCCTGCCTGTCTAACTGCTCTGTCTGTCTGTCTGCTTGTTTGACAGTCTGCGTGTGTGTCGGTCAGCCTGTCTAACTGGTCTGTCTGTCTGCTTGTTTGACAGTCTGTGTGTGGTCAGCCTGCCTGTCTAACTGGTCTGTCTGTCTGCTTGTTTGACAGTCTGTGTGTGGTCAGCCTGCCTGTCTAACTGGTCTGTCTGTCTGCTTGTTTGACAGTCTGCGTGTGTGTCGGTCATCCTGTCTGCTTGCCCTGTTCTCTCTGGAAATTGACTGGCAAAGAAAAGAGGATGTTTTTTTCTGTGTGTATATGTGCACGCGCCTGCCTCAGTTCAACCTTCATTGGCTAGTTGTCAGCTGTCAGCGCTAATTGTGTCAGTGTGGAGGTGTTGCCAGTACCTCTGAGGGGCTGATCACGTATTGAACCATCCCACACACACACACACACACACACACTCAGCGTTAGTCTGAAGGAAGGCTGAGGGAGTGAGGTATGGGAGGGAGAGGGTGATTGGGTGGGGGGGTTTATAAGAGACAATTTGACTTTGACACCTCTTGCTTCACCCCCCTGCCCTCTCCTCCTCACTTTCTAGAACTCTCTCTCCATGTCCGTGTCACTTATTTCTCCCTTGCTCTTTATCTCCATCTCACTCCCTTTCTGTCTCTTTCTTTGTCTCTGTATCCCTCTCCTTCTTTCTATCTCTCACCTCCCTTCCCCTCTCTTTCGCACTGTTGCCTCTCTCCGTACCCCTCCAACCCCCAGACTGTCAGCCTAAGTGTTTGGGGCTGGGTGATGGATTGCCCTGTGTGGCTTTGTATCTGACCAATGCCAACTCACGGCAAGGGCTTAAGGACCAGATCAATCGATGAGCTGACATTGAAGAATGATACTGCTTGTACAGCGGGGGTTATGGGCAGTATGTGTGCATGAGTGTGTTTGTGTGCGTGTGTGTGTATACGGAGGGTGATGTCAGGGGTGTTTTAAGGTCTAGGAGATCCTAATGGGAGCCATGGTGTTGATTGACAGCTGGGGGGCTGGAGAGGACAGGAATGGGGGAGCTGTAAACACTATCTCTCTGACTGGCTTCAGAGCTGACCTCCACACCTGCTCTCATCCACCAGCGAGGATGAGGCTCTCTTCATCTCATTCTCTGGTAGTCCAGTAAGAACCAGATCAATAGCACTCATCTTCTCCCATGGCTCCAGGGAGGGTGGACTGGGAGACTGAGAACAGAGTCATAGTGAATGGAAAGCTCCACTAGGGGATCGTTACTAAGGATTTCTGTTAGCCTGAATGCAAATGATGTGTGTGTGTGTGTATATAGGTGTGGGGAGACAGTGTATGGTGTGTGTGTGTGTGTGTATATGTGTGGGGAGACAGTGTATGGTGTGTGTGGCTGTTTTGGATGCGGGCCCTGTGTCCACCTATGCTCCCCGGGTGGAGGGCAGCTCTTTGACGGACATAGATTGCATTCCCCCCCCCCTGGCCCCCTGCCCCTCCCTTTTGACCCCTCTCCAGTGAAGGCTGTGTGGAGACGCTCTACTGAGTTTTGACAGACAACCCCGGCACTGCGAGGTCTGAAGAGACACTCAATAATACTCTCCTCTCAACCCCCTGTGTGTGTTTGTGTGTGTGGCTGTCCCATAAGTTTGTTTATTCTAGAAAGTGTGAATTTGTATGCGCAGCCCTTCAAGTTAATTAAAGTATTAAAATGGAAGTATTCTAATCGCATTCCCCCTATCTATACAGACCTTCCAGATACGCCCATGCTTGAAGCCTGATGAAGATATGGGCAGGGGAAGAGAGGGGAGGGGAGGAGGTGTTGGGGTAAGGTGATGGGAGGGGAGTGGGGACAGAAAAGGAAAGGCGAGGGGAAAGACGAGGAGAAGAGGTTGAAGAGGGGTGGGAGGGTAGTAAGGAGAGGAGGGGAGGCAGGAGGGGAGAGGAGACAGGAGGGGAGGAGAGAATAGAAAAGAAGAGGAGAGGAGAGGAGAAAAGAGGCAGCAGTGACAGAGTGAAACAGCTGAAGTGGAGGAGGAAGGAACTAAGAGGAGGATGATTAAAGGGGAGACAGAGAGAAGGTGAAGTTGAAGAATTGGCGGTAGATGAGGACAGAGACAGTGTAGGGGTGATGGATGGAGGGAGAGGGAAGGGAAAGGGAGAGAAATAGGTAAAGAGAGGAAGAGAGAGACAGAGGGAGACTGATAAGAGCAGACCCAGTCAAGCAGGAAATTATGAAATGGAGAGAGTGAGGGAGGCAGGGAGAGACAGAAAGAAAGAATGAGAGAGGAGGAAGGGGAGGGGAGGTATTTGCCTCCCGGGAGAAGGAGGGAGAGAGGGGAGGAGGAGGAGGGAGGTAGCCAAGGAGAATCTGCCGTTCACCTTCAATTAATTCACGCTGTTCTCCCGCTGTGTGCACGGATGCAACCAGGCATGCAGCTACTTGTGTGTCTGTGTGTGTGTCTGTCTGTCAGTGTGCGTCTCTGTCAGTGTATATGTGTGTGTGTTTGTCAGTATGTGTCTGTGTGTGTGTCTGTCTGACTGCGTATAGGTACACAGGGGACACCTTCGCTTTCTCTGTTTATGTATGCGGGGGGTTTGTTTGTATTACAGAAGCTTTGTCCTTGTGTGAATATACACCATGTCTCAGACTTTTGGGTTTATGTATATTTCTTTTTGTCTCTTTGTGTTAAGTCTTTATGGGTTTTGTGTGTGTGTATGTGTGTGAGAGAGAGAGAAAGAGAGTGACAGACACGAGCAGGGGTCCAAGTCAGTAACTCAGTCAATTGGGGCCAGGACAGCTCAGTTTTGACTGACCTCAACATCATCCTCTTTCTGTAATTCCTCCTTCTGACGGTCCACTACCGGGCTTTGTGGGCAACAGTCTGACATTTCCACACATGCGCACACACACTTCATACTACAACATCTTTCTGGACCTGATGGAGTCATCCATCTTGTTAGCATACAGCTGTGGTAATATGGGGTGGTATTAGGTTGTTTTGTAATATAAAGGGGTGGTATTATGTTGTTTTGTAGTATAATGAGGCGGTATTATGTTGTTTCATTGAATAATGAGGTGATATTATGTTGTTTTGTAGTATTATGGGGGTTATTTATGAATTTGGTAGTATAAATGTACAGTATCTACCATTCAAGGCTGTCTCACCTCACCACCTCTACATTTCCCCTTGGTTTCCCCTCGCCTCCCCCTGACCAGGTATGGGACCTTCTCCTCAGTAGCAGGCCTCCCGTGGTCAACGTCTTCATGGCCGTGCCCACCATCTACTCCAAGCTCATCCAACACTACGAGCAGAACTTCACCACGCCCCACGTCCAGGACTTCATCAGGGCGGTCTGCAAAGAGAGGATCAGGTTCTCCCTGCTGTTCCTTATTTCTGTGCCGGGGGAACGAGCGTTCCTCGCGTGTTTCGGTCACCCCTCAGAGAGATGTTGATCAGAGGGAGACAGACTGATAGAACAGTGTTTGTGTTTAGAATTGAAAGTGAGCGAGAGCAGGAACAGAGAGCAAATTTAAAGACTCGGAGGCGGAGAAACTAGGCCCAGACTGTTGAGGGCAGGGCTGATTAAAACCCCTTAAGGAGACCCTGTTACTGCTGCCTTATTGCTCAGAGACAATGCCCCAGACGAAGCCTCATCCTCTCCTGAGTTTAACACCAGCTCCTCTGGCCCATTCCCAGGCTGATGGTGTCGGGCTCGGCCGCCCTCCCCCCAGCCCACCCTCCAGCGCTGGGAGCAGATCACCGGACACACACTCCTGGAGCGCTACGGTATGACCGAGGTGGGCATGGCTCTCTCCAATCCTCTCAACGGACCCCGCATCCCAGGTACGCACACACACAAAACAAACACACACCCATGCAAGATTGTGTGGCTTCAGTACTGTCACACTGATCCAACCACCTTGGTTTGTTACCTCCCTGCCTGCCTGGGGCCTGCTTTGATATCAAAGTCGTACACGCTTGTCAGTGTTGTTGGTTGTTGTTGTTGTTATTTTAGGATGTATAGGTGACGTGGGGGTTTAGCCACGGTGCTGCCATGTAACTCTGTTCTCCTCTCTCTTTGCTTTTCTTGTCGTCTGTGTGGTTAGAGACCTGGGTCTTCAAACCAGTTTCATGACAAGCCTGTGAGGCTAATTCACCTGTCAAAAGTGCCTGGCTGGTGGTAACCCACTCTCCATATTAGACAGGGAGAGTCTGAAATAGAGCATGGGTTTGAAATAGAGCCAGGAGAGAGTTGGGTGGGGGGGGGGTGAAACCCTTGGAGGTGATTATGTGGATCAGCTCACAGTGGTTGAGGAGGTATTGATATTACTGCAGCAGCGCTGTGAGATCGAGGCTGTCTCGTCGAAAGTAGGTTAAAACCAATCAATACACCAGACACAAACAGCTCTAAGTACTGTACTGTTCCTCCTTCTCATCTCTCTCCTCCTTTCCCTCCTTCCCATCTCTCTGCTCCTCACGGCTTTCCCTCTCTCTCTTGATCTGTCTCTCATCTTCCTCTCATTATATATATCTTATTTTTCTTTCTGATACACTTTTATTCTCCATGTCATTGTTTTGTTTGTCCTTTCATCCTTGTTCCCTCTTTGGTTTTCCAGTTTGACTTCAATCTTGGCAGGAGACACATGTCCCCCCGATCTCTCTCTCTCTCTCTCTCTCTCTCTCTCTCTCTCTCTACTCTCTCTCTCTCTCTCTCTCTCTCTCTCTCACTCTCTCTCTCTCTCTCTCTCTGTCTCATTTGCTCTCTCACTCACTCACTCTCTCATTCACTCTAACCCTTTCAGGCTTTAACCCTTCATCCCTTCCTTTCCTCTGTCACTCCCTCTGCCACTCACTACCCCCCCGCCTATGTCAAAGCGTCCGTCTGGCTCCAGGGGGCGGTGTCAGCTCCCCAGGGCCAATCGGTGGAGAGCGCAGCGTGATGCCTGATGAATTATGCATAAGGAGCGGAGGCCTGGAGCTGCATGGAACAGTAGAGCCCCCCCTACCACACACGCCCCCATACTTCCTCCAGTATGGTTACTGCAGCGGGCTATAATGAGGGGGTTCAGATGGGCATGCTGATGGAGCCGTGTTAATGGGCTTCTGTGCAGTCAGGGGAGCCATTGTGTTTCTGACGCGGTTGTCGCCACAGGGCCGCTGGCATTCCCCTACACACACAACACACACACACAGGGAAACAGGAGACTTTGCATTTGCGCGCACACACAGGCACTCTCAACTCGCACCTCATACTGTCCCGTAGTACAAACGCAAGCTGTCATATCCTAGCAGGACACGTCTTTGTCTCGTGGACATCATAGTCCTGGACTGTAGAAGCTTGTCGAACGGAGGTCGTGCCATCACAACCCGCTGTATTCCAAACACCCCCTCGACTCCTCTTTAGAATTCATCTCCAGTCTCCATGCTGTCTGTCCTCTGTGAAACAGCTCTCCATCCCAGTCCTCTGTCAGGTACAGTGACTGGAATGTTATGTGCCTCCGAAATCTGCGAAGCCCTTGATAGGGTGAGGGGAGAGGAGGAGAGAGCGAGAGCGAAAGAGAGATTGCCTGTGCTTGAGTCTAAATGGATTTGGATGAGTGTGTGATGGAGAGGAGAGTGTTTTTATCTTCCCTCGGTTGGCAGCTTGTTGGTTGTGAGGGGGCAGAGAGACGATTACCCTGCCATCTCTGCGTCACCCTCTCAGAGGGAAAACACTAGCAACCCTCACAGAAAACAGACACACACACACATGATGCACACACAAAACCAAGAAAACTTCCTCCGGACATTGTAAGAGACAGTGCATTGTTACAGAATGTGAAACTATATATCTATGTGTGTGTGTGTGTTTGCATGTACAGGTGCAGTCGGTGTTCCTCTTCCAGGAGTGGAGGTGTGCATTGTCATGACGAACGCTACCAGCACCACTATCGCTGAGGGCAACAGCACAGAAACCAGGGTAATCAGGGCAAGCCCCAGCTGATAGATCAATTCCCTGCAAGGGATTGTGAATGCTGTCATTGTGTCCATTTCACTGACGGTTTGCTAATGTGTGTGTGTGTGTGTGTGCGTAGGTACGCCCTGGTCTGGAGGGGAAGGAGGGGGAGTTGAGGGTAAGGGGAGCGTCGGTCTTTCAGAAGTACTGGAACAAACCCCAGGAGACCAAGGAGAGCTTCACTACTGACGGCTGGTTCAAGACAGGTAGCATACCCTCTCCCCATAGGCTGTTAACGTAGGGAACACTAACATATACCCTCTCCTCATAGGCTGTTAACGTAGGGAACACTAACATATACCCTCTCCTCATAGGCTGTTAACGTAGGGAACACTAACATATACCCTCTCCTCATAGGCTGCTTACTAGGGGTGCTCTAAGATACCCAAATTCTCTTAGTCTAAATGTAGATACAGAATGGTGTCATAAAAGGGCACACATTAAATATTATGTCACAAATGATTTAGTCATTTTCTCTGTTGTATATTTGGAGTATTAAGAAAGGCCTTGTGCTGTTTAAACATTTAGTCTCCCTGCAGTCCTGGGATAGGATAAATGGAGTGTGTGTGTGTGTGTGTGTGTGTGTGTGTGTGTGTGTGTGTGTGTGTGTGTGTGTGTGTGTGTGGTGTGTGTGTGTGTGTGTGTGTGTGTGTGTGTGTGTGTGTGTGTGTGTGTGTGTGTGTGTGTTGTGTGTGTGTGTGTGGTGTGTGTGTGTGTGTGTGTGTGTGTGTGTGTGTGTGTGTGTGTGTGGTGTGTGTGTGTGTGTGTGTGTGTGTGGTGTGTGTGTGTGTGTGTGTGTGTGTGTGTGTGTGTGTGTGTGTGTGTGGTGTGTGTGTGTGTGTGTGTGTGGTGTGTGTGTGTGTGTGTGTGTGTGTGTGTGTGTGTGTGTGTGTGTGTGTGTGTGTGTGTGTGTGTGTGTGTGTGTGTGTGTGTGTGTGTGTGTGTGCCCAGCGCGCGAGCGAGAGATGAGACTAAGAGGTTTTGATAAATGTGGTGTGTGTGTTTTCGGTGCTGCAAGGCATTTTTCCTTTCTAAGTGGTTGTGACTCCTCTGGGTCGAGGGAGAAGAGAGGGAGAGTAGAAGAGCAGGATGGGAGGAGAGGAAGGGAGAGGAGAGGAGCTGGGAGAAGAGAGGGACAGGAGGGAGGGGGGGAGAAGAGCAGGGAGAGGAGAGGGAGAGGAGGGAGAGGAGCGGTCATAAGGAGAGAGGATCTCTCCAGGGCCAAGTGTTAGGCCCCCCCAGGAGCCTCATTCTACCACAGGACGCCACAGGGAGAGGGAGGGTGGGGGAGGGTGGGTGGGTGGAGTCGAGGGAAGACAAGGCTCGAAGGGAGAGCGGGGTGGATGCTCCTAAGTCAAGAGAGGCCCGGAGAGGTTGGAGAGCGAGGGAACCAGTAGGGCAGAAGAACGATGGAAGCTTGGAGGTAGAGATGGGGACAGAGGGAGTTCTGAACAGCACGGGCAGGGCGAGCTTGTGGGGGATCTGGGAGAGTTGGGGGAGAGGGTAGACGGAGGGATGGGGAGAAGCAGGGAGAGGCAGTGGGAGCCCAGCAGGGTGGAGAGGGGTTTAATTGGCTTTAAGGGCTGGCAGGACAGAGTTCCAGAGAGCGCCACGCTGCTGTCACACTCCATTACTGCCAGCGGCCACATAATGAGAGCCAGCGCAATCAGCTCCCTACAGACCAGTCCCCCAGCTACAGCCAGGCACCTTTTCTTGACAAACACGCACACACACACACACACTCTCGCCCACACACACACACACACACATGACAACTGTTCCCAGTCCAGCACAGCTCTTTGTGGTTGTGCGTGTGAAGCAGTGCCCTGTTGGTGTGAATATAGGTGTGTGCGGTGCGTGCGTGCGTGCCTACAGGTGTGCTTGTGCGAGGTGTTGGAGTCAGTGAGACTACCACTCCGACTTTACCCTCCCTGTCACTTCTGAGTCTCACACCCTAGCACCTGCTCCCCTCCACACAGCTCCTCTCCACCTTCCCTCTCCCGCTCTCCTCTGTGGCCCTCTTCTATTTCTAACACCCCCCCCCCTCTCTCTCTATTCTCTGTATTCTCTGGTTCTAACACCTTTCCCCTTCTTTCTTCACCATCACCTGAGTTCCTGTTTCTCACCATGTCAAGTCCCGCTTTCCTGCTCTTTGATATAACCCTGAACGAAAGAAAGAAAGACAGCAGGAAAGAAAGAAAGAGAAACATAAGGTACTTAAGGGGTCAGACAACAACTGAGTGAGTGTTTGAGTGTGTGTCTCCAGCTAGCCTGCTGCTGGTTTAAACAGTGACAGAGAGGCTGTGTAGTGCTTCCATCCTCTGCTTGGATAAGCTCACCCTCAACCCATCTCCACGCACCTTTACTCCTATTGATCTGCCCACTCTTTGTGTCTTCAAATGGGTGTGCATGTGTGTGTGACTGTGTGTGTGACTGTGTGTGATTGTGTGTGTGTCTGTGAACCCCACTGTTCCCTTCTCTCATCCACTCCTCAAGCCTCCAGCTCAGCGCATGGTTACTGTGGTCATAGTTACAAAAGGACATAGTCGAAGTGGTCGTAGTTACAGTGGTCATAGTTACAATAGGTTATAGTTACAGTTGTCATAGTTACAGTAGCTCATCCAGCCACACATCTTCCTAGGGCTATCGAGCCATCTAGATGGTGGCCTCTGTACACCAGTTGTGACAGTCAAAGACTGTGTGTGTGTGTGTGTGCGTGTGCGTGTGTGTGTGTAAGGTTGGTGGGGACCATGAGGAGAACAGCAGCATGCAAACTGTAGTCAAGTAGCTTGTGTTTCAGCATGCCAGATCGGGGAGAGGTTATCAATCGTGAAGCTCGCTCGTTATCTGGCGAGGAGAAGCATCCACAGGCAGCACCATCAGTAACATTACCATAAAGCTATTCTACCCCCTTTAATTGCATTGTATTAAACAAATTAGATCACTCATCCGAGTGTGCAACGTCTTTCTGGTAGGATATTAATTACTAAAAAAGGAGCAATGACAAAAGTTAAGGATGATAAAGAGTGTGTGAGCTGAGATTGTCGTCAAAGCCTGTCTGGAATTCATCCTCATTAGCTACTCCATCTAGGCAGCCTGGCTTTAATGTTGTCATTAATATTCATGTAGGCCAGCGAACACTGTTTACTGTGGGCTCTGTTTCACCCTGCCACAGATAACCTCTCACTGGGTACTGCATGTTTACATGGGTGATAGGGATGTTGTGTGTGTGTGTGATATGTTGTGTGTGTGATAGGTGGGTGTTGTGTGTGTGATCAGGGATGTTAAATGTTTTGTGTTCGAGTGGATTTTTAGTGTATGATGAAGGATACTGTACGGTCTGTCTTGGTAATGACTTTAACTTGGTAAGGCTTAGCTTCCACTGTGAAGTAAATTGTTGAAAGAGGACTTGCTGTCCTTGTTTGTAGACTGGGTTGGCCTGTGTGGTTAACCAGGGCGTATATGTGTAGTACTAGGTGACTGTGTGGTTAACCAGGGCGGGGGGGGGGTGTAGTACTAGGTGACTGTGTGGGTGGCAGTGGTGCAAGCTGACTGGAGTGTGCTTGATGTGAGCTTGGCCTTTGTCACCTGTCACACTCTGCCCTTTCCAGAGCCCCAGTCCTCCTCCAACACCTCTCACTGTGTGAGCCCTGAGCTGCCCTGAGCTGCCCTGGTGAAAGGGTGTGTGTGTGTGCGCACTCCAGCCTGTCTGTACCTGTGGGGTGTCTGATGCTGTGTGTCTATGAGGACTGAGATTAGTCGGGCTGTGGGAAGGGGTAGCTGTGCAGTGACAGCCAAAAGCCACCATAGACAGTTGCCTCCTATATTGTAAGTCTATGAAGTCTAGCGATCGTATAGCTATTAAACATGAATTAAGCTCAGATATTAGTCTTGTCTGTCCATGGAAAAATAATCTGTAACTTTGTCTGCCCTCCGTCGTCTCTGCTCGCCACTCGTCTTTTCATATTTCGTCGGTGCCTTCGTTTCTTTAATGCCTCAGAACGAGATGAAAGCCCAGCGCAATTAGGCCTCTTATCGTTTTAATTAAGAAAGCCACTCGTCCATATCTGCCTTCAATGCCATAACAGTGCCAAGACTGATGCCTAAAGAGTGTGTATGTGTGTGTGTGTGTGTGTGTAACACTAGTAACACACTTCCCAACAACCCCTCCCTCCTCTCTTCTTCTTTTATCAGTCCGTTCTCCAATCACGAGCCTAATTCCCTCTGTTCCCTCGCTCCAAACATGCTCCCTCCCTCTCTTATTTTCTTCTGCCTTACAGACACAAGGTCACAGCAGCAGCACTCAAAGTCATCTGAACTGGCTTTGTTGTGCGGATGTTTCATTTGAACGATAGCGAAACATCGTCAAACCTCGCCAACCCCCAGCTGTCATTAGGCTTTAAAGGGTGTAGAAGTGCTGGGTTTTTCACTGGTCTACCTCGACCCCAAACACACATACACAAAATAGTCTTGGGAGTCAACGCATGCTCTCATTCTACTCTCTATTTACATGGAGAACAGCCCAACCCAGTCGTCCCCCAAGAACCTGCCCTTTTCTTGAACCCCCCCACCCCGACAAAAAGGATAGAAGGGGTTGAGGAAGGCAACTGTAAATACACCATTACTGATGTTAACACCCTGCCAGTTTGACCACCCCCAACCCCCTCCACTCTCCCACCTTCCTCCTCCCTGTTCTCCCCCTTCTCCCCTCTTCCTTCCCCCCCGCCATCCCTTCTCCCTCGTCGCCCAGGCCTATCAGGGCTGAGCAGTGGTCTGTGAAGAAATTCCCAATATCTAAATTTACACACTGTATCAATCTTGTTTAATAGACTGGAAAGCTTAGAGTCGGCGAGCAGCGTGCAGGCAGGAAAGGGGGGGTGGGGTGATAGATGGTGTGGTGGGCCCGACAGCCGGCGTGATGTATAATGAAATATTTATGATTTATCCCGGCTAATAAACTGAAATGAAGTGCGTGATGTATGGGAACAGATGGGCCCACTATTGATGCTCTGGAGGCTCCGAGAGAGAGAGAGAGAGAGGTGGAGGGAGGGAGAGAGATGGAGAGGTGGAGAGAGAGATAGAGAGGGAGTGAGAGGTGGAAAGAAGGAAAGAGAGGGAGAGAGGTGAAGAGAGAGACGTGGAGAAAGGTGCTGGATAGAGAGGGAGAGGCAGCCCTGGTCACAGAAGGAGGAACTACAGGGAGAGGGTGGGAAGAAAAAGGGAAAATATGTTCTAAAGAAGTGAGAGGAAAGACTGAGAGATGAGGGGAGGGGACGCAGGTCAGAGAAAAGAATGGAAAAAAAGACATGAAGGTGGGATTTAGGAGATAACAAATGTTTTATTGTTTAAAAATGTACTTTTTAAAAAATGGGCATGGCACCGTCAATACCACATACACCACAGTGTAACAACACAAAAAGGCACAATTAACAAAAATGATTAGAGTTCTTTAATGTGCACGCTTTTTGTGTGAGAGAGAAGGTGACCTTGCAGATCCTCTGCCTGTCACCACCCTTCACCCTCAGGCCAATACACTCCCCAGCACCAGCTTAACCCCTCTCTCTTACGCACACACACACACACCACACACACCTCGAACATCAGCTGGGGATGCACACTTTGTAATGATCGATGAGATCTCTCTTGCCCCTCTCTCTCCTTCTCTCCACACTCATCTGGAGTGACCCACTTCCCGTCGTCATCGCGCCCCAGCTGAGCCCCTCACACCCCCAGCCCCAGTCCTCACACCTGGCTGTCTCCTGCCTCAGCCCCCCCACCCAGCCCCCCAGCCCCTCACCTAGCCTGCCTGCCTGCCTCAGCCCCCCCACCCAGCCCCTCACCTAGCCTGCCTGCCTCAGCCCCCCCCACCCAGCCCCCAGCCCCTCACCTAGCCTGCCTGCCTGCCTCAGCCCCCACACCCAGCCCCCAGCCCCTCACCTAGCCTGCCTGCCTGCCTCATCCCCCACACCCAGCCCCCAGCTCCTCACCTAGCCTGCCTGCCTGCCTCAGCCCCCACACCCAGCCCCCAGCCCCTCACCTAGCCTGCCTGCCTCAGCCCCCCCACCCAGTCCCCAGCCCCTCACCTAGCCTGCCTGCCTGCCTCAGGCCCCTCACCTAGCCTGCCTGCCTCAGCCCCCCCACCCAGCCCCCAGCCCCTCACCTAGCCTGCCTGACCTCCCCCAACATATCTGTCCGAATGTGAATTACCCCAACCGCACACAAACACACACACACAATCACACTTCCTGTAGTCTCTGTCAAGTCGAGAGTGGCAGTGAGTTGACAGCCCCTCTTTGTGTGTGTGTGTGTGTGTGTGTGTGTGTGTGTGTGTGTGTGGCCACTAAGGGAATGTGCCTGATAGGTGGCATGTTTTTACTTTATGATGGGGTGTCAGCTGGCCTACGTGGCAGAAAGACGAGGGGCACTAGTCAAGTGTGTGTATCTGCGTATATGTGTGTGTACATGTGAGGTGTGTGTGTGTGCGCATTTGGTGTGTGTGTGGGCAGTGTATATGCTTCTGCTTGTGTGGCATTACAGAGGCACACCTGTGCAGTATGTGTATGAGGGAGACGGGAGGGGGATGAGAGGGGAGTAATGAAGCCCTCCAGTGTGTGCAGGCTGTATTAGAGTAGAGAGTGAGAAGGGCCCAGACAGCTAGCCAGTAGACCAGACATGAGTCCGGGGTTCCACAGCCACCTGTGTCACCTGAGCTGTACGACAACTCCCCATGACAACTCCTCTCTCTCTCTCTCTCTCTCTCTCTCTCTCTCTCTCTCTCTCTCTCCTACCCTCCCACCCTTCCCTCTCTGCCTCCCTCCCTCCCACCCACCCTCCCCTCTCTCTCTCTCCCGCCCTCTCTCCCTCCTTCCTCCTGCAGGGGACACCGCCGTGTTCAAGGACGGGGTCTACTGGATCATGGGCCGCACCTCTGTCGACATCATCAAGAGCGGAGGCTACAAGATCAGCGCTCTGGATGTGGAGCGCCACCTACTGGCTCATCCGGACATCCTAGGTAGCCGGCCACCGCTCCCGTCTGTCACCAGAGGACAAGTGCACAACTCACACACTCTTCAGATGGACAGTTTGTGGTGTGGTTAGTCTAGGGAAAACTAGGTGAACTGCCATGAGTCACTGCGTACCCCTGGTTTGATCGACGACCTTTAACCCTTGCAGACGTGGCTGTTATTGGTGTTCGGGATCCCACCTGGGGTCAGAAGGTCACCGCTGTGGTGCAGCTGAGGAGGGGGCGGAGCCTTACCTTGGCAGAACTGAAGGCCTGGGCCAGGTAGCCACACACGTACAAACACCATACCCAGCAACTACAGACACGTTACACAGTAAATAGTAGAATCATTCATTTAAATGATGTGGCTTTGTATCAGACAAACAGTATTGATACAGTACAGTATAATTGCCAGTGTCTGCTGTAAGACAGAGGACACCCTGACTCTACCCCCTCCCCCGAGGACTCTGCTATTAATAGGAACTGCTCATTAAGACCACAATCAATAGCTACCTAACTACTGGACTAGAGAGAGAGAGAAGAAGTCCATTTGTTTCACTCCAGCTACCAAGGGCAGATGTTGACTAATGAGGTGGACAGATGAGAAGGGGGCTGAGGGGGGGGGCCGAGGGGGGGGCGGGGGGGCTGCGGTGGTCTCTGTTTGCTCTCCTGCTCCTTCTCTAAATGTCACTGTCTGTCTCCTCGTCTGTATCTCTCTCTATATATATATGTCTGTTCATCTCTCTGTATCTCTTTCTGCCTCTGTCTGTCTGTCTCCATGCTCTGTGCCTGTCTATCTGTCTGTCTGTCTGTCTCTCCGGTTCTATCTCCATCTCTCTCTCTCTCTCTCTCTCTCTCTTGGTTTATCTATCTGTGGGTGGTGGGCGAGCAGCACTGGGGTAAGGCCTGAGGTTGGGCAGTGCTGGCGTACAGCACCCTACTGGGGCTGGGGGGAAGGAGAGGGGGATAACGGAGGGGAGCTGAGGGTGGGAAGGAGAGAGAGGGCCGAGGGATAGAGGGTGTGACTGAGAGAGAGATGGAGGGAAGGAGAGATGGAGGGAGACACAAACAAGTGCATGGATGCTCACTCCTCAGTACACTGACTTCAACTGTCAGCCTGTATCTGTGTCACTAGCTCCTCAGCACACACACACACACACACACAAAGCCTTGGAGAAATGGGTATGTAAGGACATGTACAAGACCCATTAGGGAGAGAAAATGGGGGCGAAAAGACAAACGCACACACACACGTACACACTGACATAGACACACACATTCACACAGACACAAATGCACTAATATGTCATGTGTATAGGGGTAGAACGAAAGAGAGAGAGAGAGGGGCTTTTGAACACATAAGCTACAGGGCACAGAAAGAAACAAAGCATATTTATTATTCAGACACACACACACACAAACCAGAAAGCCATCTCTCCACTATAAAACATATACCATAAGATACCAGGAAACACCTTCAGGCTCCAGGACTCAAATGGAAAACATTTAATTACCTCAACCTTCTGTTGCTCTATGTTTAATTCCTTTTGTATTTCCTGCTGGTTGTAGAGAGAGTGACGTGTGTTGTGTCTGGGCCGGGAGACTCTCCCTTCACCAGGGATGAAGGATGTCTCCTTATCTCCCGGCCTAAGGGCTCGCTTTTTGTTTTGTTGCAGCACATTTGTTTTTCTCTACATGCGCTACAAGTCTCTGTGTGTGTGTGTGTGTGTGTGTCTGTGTGTGTGTCAGGGAGAACATGGCCCCCTATACCATCCCGACAGGGCTCATCGTGGTGGAGGAGATGCCAAGGAACCAGATGGGCAAAGTCAACAAGAAGAACCTGCTCCGGACCGTCTCCCCCAGCTAGGATGATGACATCACTTCCTGTGGGGAACAGGAACAGTCCCCTCTAACCAAGACAGACCCCAGTCATTTTAGCTGTCTTTTTCCGATGCCCATCCTCTCGAACTTTCCCGCGGAGAAACACACACTCATGTATGCGCCTAAGAGTGACCCAGAACAGGATGATTAAATGAATGATGAGTGGTGCTGTTGTGATAAGATGATGATGATTTTCACAACACTGCCGTGTATAAACTGACTGCGCCAATCATCAACATGCTGTAGGCACACCGGGAGATGAATGATAATACTGACACAAATAGACATTAAGAAACAGTGTGATCAAAGCTGTAAAACACACATTGGGTTTATGTACACTGGAAGAGGATGTAGAAGGCTGTAATAGGCTGCATTCAGATAGATGCCCTCGGAGTGTCAACTGCTTTTAACGTGTAATATATAGATGAAGTATTCTTGAGTTGAATTGCGGTTGTCTGACTTAACAGCCCGTACTGTGTGTGCCTTAGTGTGAATGTACACGTGTGAGAGACAGAGGTAGCTTGCGTGCACAAGCAGCTGTGGTTACACAGGTGTGATGAGAGCCTGGAGGCAGAGAGTCTCTCTAGATACTCTACAACAGCTGGATGTGCCATCATCGGCATCCTTTCTTCTCCCTTCTCTTTCTCTCTTCTCTCTCCTCTCTCTCTCTCTCTCATGGTTGGAACTAATGAAGGAGAGCAGGCGTGGAAAGGCAAAGGGAGGGCAAAGATCAGGAAGGGATGGCACTGAGAGAGACAAGTAAAACGAGGAAGGAGTAAACTGACAACACCGGAGAGAGAGACACACAAGGGACAAGATTGAATGAAGCGGGGCTAGAGAAAGGAAAAAGAGAGGTAAAAAAAAAGGAGGTAGATACGAGTGAGCACTCTTTCCCCTCCTCCCTCCACTCTCAGCCACTGGAGACCTGATTAAGAGAGTAGGCCTATCGATCTGCAGCCTGGCAGGTCAGGATGGATGAGCAGGCAGGGCTGGAGAGAAGCACCAGAGGACAGGCTCGGCTCCCTCCCTCCACACGCCTCACCCGGGCTGGGGGTAGGGGACAAGGGCAGGAGATGTGGGTGGAGGACAGCAGGGCTGTGGGCTGGGGCTCGGTTAGGTAGGTGGTCAGGGTGGGCTCCACTCAGGTGAGGAAAGAGGGGGGGGTCAAGTCCCGGGAGTGTTATGATGGAGTGCTGGTGCCCTTGAACCACTTTCTACACTCCTGTGCAAGCGCACACACACACACACAAGCATACACACACCACTGACTGTCCTCCCACCCTGCCTGGCTGTGTGTTTGTCGAAGCATGGTGGAAGAGGTTGTCTGCAGATGGCTGCTTATTGGCCCCCTGGGTCCTGGGGGGGAGGGGGGGAGCGGTCAGGCAGAGAGAAGGGCGAGCACCACCCGCCTTGTTTGACTGGCCTCGTCCCCTCAGACTGGTGGAACGACTGATAGCAGCCTCTCTCACCTGCGGGGAGGAGAGAGGGAGAGGGGAGCGAGGGTCACAGACACTTAGCAGAGAGAAGATAGAAGGAGAACACAGGGAAAAAGAGAAAGAGAGCTAAATTCCTTTGCAATCTATCAGTATATTCAAATGAAATGGGAGAGAAAGGTATGCATGGGTGGGGGGGCGAGGGGTCTTTGATATATTTGAAACAGAATTAGTTTTCAAAGAGGGACTTCTGCTTTCTATTGATAAGTCTGTAAATGAAGTGTCTGAGGTTTTGTATTTCCACCATGCACAGTTGTGCTCAAGGTGTTTCCCTTTTACACTCCTCTCTTTTATTGAGTCGGTTCTCAGTCCGTCAGTCAGTCCGTCAGCACATGAAAGGCGTCCATTACGAATGATTCAGGCAGAGAAGTTCATTCTGGATCGTCTTTGAACGCTCCGCTGAACACCAAACAGGTTCCCAGTGTTTGAAGTAATTGCGCGATACAGGAAAAACAACAAAGACTGAAAGTCAGGAAATTGAATTTATTAAAGGCTTATAAAGCGTATGCATGGCACAGAGAGCCAGCAGAGTGCTGGGGGAGGGGTTGGGGCTACATGAATGCAGCCTGCAAACACATACAGTCAAGCGTTCACACATTTTGACCATCCCAAAAAGCGGTGTTAAAAAGAACATGTTCAGTGCCAGAGCTGCAGGCTGCATGGTGGCTGATTAGCGTGACATGGTTAAGGGACATGCCACAGTGAAGCATGATGGGAGTTTGAAAGGCCGGCTCTCTAGCCCAGAGGTATGATGGACACACACACCACACAGGGTACATAATTCTGGGCTCAGTGGTCTGTGTTTATATTGGAGTGTGGTGTGTGCATGTGTGTGATTGCTGTTGACATGATGCTCATGTTTATTCTGAGACTGTCTACCTCTGGGCGAGCCCAAGGCTTGGTTTTCATTAAACTACTGCTGACTCTGGACCTTGCTCATCTGCTCTCTTTACGTCTGTGTGTGTGTGTGTGTGTGTCTGCACGCACACGTACACGTATGTGTTTTACACTACATTCTCTTACCTCTTTAGCAATTTTGATCTATGACTGTCAACTCAACCTACTGTAACAGAAAACTTTTTTTGAACAAAAGAGAAGAAAAAAATCATCAATATTGAATGATTGCGTTCCAACAGTCATAACTCGTCCCCTTCCACAATGGTGAGAGACAAGGTCACGGTGGAATTAATAGCCGGCCGAGTTGCTAATAATCTATCACCGTGGAAACATGGCCGGACCTGGAAGACGCTGGCTGACAGAATCATTAATAAAACTCGTGGAAGAGCGATCGATCGTTCTGACGAATGATCCCACTATGAAACACCCTGACCAGAACGGACTGGGCAGGCTGGGGCCCTCCCTTCCTACGAGGGCAGACACACAAATTATGGACAGCCTGGAGCTGCCTGGCTAAAATGCAGAGTCCCTTATTAAAGTGTCCAAGTGTCAGGTGAGATTGTTACCTGGGCTGAGGTCCACTATGCCACTTTCACTGTAGTCTGAGGGTCAGAGCCAGTAACTGTCGACTACAAGACAAAGGAGTCAACAGCAGCTCTGCTGCTCTCTTGCTGTCTCGCACACAAACAGAGCAGAAAGATGGGAGGTCGCCAATTCATTATTGACATGCTCCCCTGATATTCCACTCTCTGTTGGTAATGTTTATCTCATCTACTTTCACTCTAACACACTCTCAAACACACACACACACTCTCTCTTCACTACCTATTCACTGTACTCAGCAGTTCATTGAGAGTCTATCAATTCTGTGAGGGAGAATGAGTTGAGGGGCAGTAGCTTCGAGGCGTCTCCTTGCTTTCGGCTGCCTGTATCAAGATCTGTACATTGATCTGGCCTTGCCCCTCATCCCCCATCCATCCAGTTATGGATTGATTTTCTCTGCAGCTCTGTGCAGGCTGACTGATAGGCCCAGTGCGGCCTGTCAGTATTGAACCCACTCAGACTGTTCTAACCCCTGAGCTAAAGCCTGGACAGTTTCATTGGGAGAGACTGTGTGTGTCGATGGGTACATGCGTGCATGTTGGACTATGTGTGTGTTTGTGTATGTATGTGTGTGTGTTGTGTATACGTATGTGTCGTCATCAGGGCGTGATCATAAATCAGTGTGTGAGGACCAACGGATCACCACACTGCTCTCCACATGTAATTACACAGCTGACATTTAAACAGCAGCAGCCATATTTCACTCTGGGCAGCATCAGCAGACACTGAGTGCGCTGTGGACAGAGTAAAAGTTATTTTCCCTAAAAGAAGGGCAGGAGAAAATCGATAGTAGGTAAAATGCATTCTAATGCCTTGTTAATGGGCTGCAGTATTAATTATTCAAAGACGGCCATTTTATCTGCTCGTTAAAGTGGCAGCTGGGAGGAGAAATATGCAGCAGTGTTCTGCCTGCTCCACCATTACCAGTCTCTCCTCTCCCACCAACGCTGGACAGACACACTAGTCCAGAGTTGTTCTCAGTCAATCATCCTCTGGTTTCTTCTGGATCTGTTTGTGTGGGTGTGTGGGTGTAGTGGGTGTAGTTTGTATAGCTCTGATGCAGGTTGACTGTATAGTCTTAAACACAGCCATAACCGAGTGCTGTGTATACGAATATGTATCTGTACCTCCCTCCTGTCTCTCCAGCCCCATCCATCAAGCCTAGCAGCTCTTTACAGGGAAGGCAGGGGGAGGAGGAGCAGGAGAGTTGGAGGAGGAGAAGGAAGGAGGAAGAGGGGAAATTTAAATTCCTCTTTGGCCCACTGTCAACCTGCGTAAGCAGCCTGCTGACTGGCTGGCCTGCGTGACAGGACTCCTAATGACACTGCAGCAGCCGCTACAAATTGCTTTGACTTGATTTATTTCTCCTTCTTTTACCACCAGCACCATCCCCTCTTTCCTCCCCTCCTCCCTCCACCAGGCCATTCAAGCACAAAGTCACGCACACACGCGCACACACACACACACGCTCTTTCCCACACATGCTGCGATATCTCCTCTCCAGCGCCATGCCAGTGGCAGGGAACATCTGTCTGTGTGTCCCCCTGCCACAGAGCGTTAGAGTCAGGGTGGCTCGTTGACTCGAGTGGCCAGTCTGGGAAGGCCTTTGGGCAGAGCTGGCTGGAGATGGGCAGTCTAGCGGAAACCTGACTGGAGGTCCATTCTGCCCTGTCTCACCCTTTGTGTGTGTTTCTTTTTCTGTGTGAGTGCATATTCACGTGTATTTTTTGTATGTGTGTGTGCATGTTCGAATGTATGCACGTTGTGTGTGTGTGTCAGGGGCGACCGTGGAAATGTGGATCATAGGGCACGTGGGTTTCAAAAAATAGCTAGGGGCATCTTGTCTCTTCAAGAGCTGGTGTGTGTGTGTGTGTGTGTGTGTGTGTTTGCGTGCGTGCGTGTGTGCTATGGTGTGTGCATGCACATATTTCACACCCGGCTCTTTTCAAATGATGAGTCCGTATGCTCAGCCTCTGTTTGGCCAGTTTTAATCTCCACGCATTTAGACTGTTTAAATTGTTTCAGTTCAGTTAAGTTTCTATTTACCTAGGCAAAGTGGAATGGTATCAGAGCTAGCAGTCAGCGGTGTGTCAAGGCTGCAGGTCGTTCATGCAGGAGAGATAAGAAGAAGAGGGGGAACACTGTTTAATCAAGCGGAGAAGGGGGAAGGAGGGGGGGGGGCTGGGGTAGGTTGGTTTAAAGGACTTTCTGGTTCCACCTTCACTCCTCCAGTTGTTGTGCTTCTCTGGCTCGCTGTCTGTTCTATCTCATCTATCTCTTGTTCTCTACTGTATCACCTCCTCTCTCTCTCTCTCTCTCTCATATCTATCTGTTTTCCTCTCTCTGTCTCTCTCTCTCCTCCTCTCCCACTTCAGTGGTGATTCGTCATCTTTACTCCTAGAGGTTTGACAAATGTGTGTGTGCGTGTCTGTGTGTGTGATAGATGGACCGGCCACTGATGTGCAGCAACCCCCGGGGGGGGGGAAACGAGACAGCTATTTAGAGTCTGAACAAGACAGAGGACACATTGCTTTGCTTTGATTGTTTCAAACCAGCAGGGTGGCTAGGACAGGAGGAGACTGAGGGAGAGAGCAGCACTGCGTGTGTGAGTCCTGTCTCACCCATGTATACAAATCACCATCTCCATGACCACGATGGCTGTGTTCTAACTGCAGTCTTCTCTCACTCACGCAGTCTTCCTCCTCTACCCTATCTCTCAGCGTCAGAGGACTTACAGCAGAGCAGCCAGTAGTTCGAAGCCTGGGGCTAGGGCACTCATAGGGCCAATCCCAATACATCCCCTTACCCCTTCCCCTTACCCCTTCCCCTTTGTTTACCCCTACCCCTTGGCCCTCGAAACCGAGGGGTAAGGGCTACATAGCCCTAGGAATTGGGACGACACTTGGTTACGTGTACATCATCTAGCACGTATAGATATCTCCAAAGCAAGTAGTATTATGCACTGATTTCAAACGAAATTCGCTGCTAATGGAGTTTACTTAAAACTGTAGCATGCTAGTAAGAAAAATGCGGGACTGTTGTGCAAATTAACACTGTTACATTATCGTAGCAAACTAGCGATTTTTAGAAACGTTTCAATTAGGAGAATGGTTGCAAATATATATGTGCAGGACTGTGTATAGCACAAAACAAGACTTTAATAATTTTTTTATCAATTAATTAAGCCGCAAATATATCATTTATCGGACTCTCGGGCTGATCTGGCCGCCATTGTTGCCGGTCGCGCAGTATTCGCCTACCCCTTGGTTTCAAGTAAGGTCTCGATCTCACTTGGTTTCAAGGGGTTTATACCCCTTCGTCTTACCCCTACCCCTAGCTCAAAAAGAGTATTGGGACACCACTAGGTCTCACGCGAACGCGCAAAACCAAGGGGTAGGGGTAAGGGGAAGGGGTAAGGGGATGTATTGGGATTGGCCCTTAGCCTGGAGGAGTGTGTGAGTGTGTGTGTGTGTGTGTATGTGTTGGGGGCCAGCATAGATAATAGATGAACTCTTTGTCAGTGTGTAAGTCAGTGTGAGTCTGACACATACTAAGGCCACGGATCTGTCTGAAAACACACACAGTACACACCACTGCATGACGCCTCAGACAGGGCTATGACCCATGCAGGAGTGCAGATAACAGCATGTACTGTGTCACGCTAGACCGCCACTACACGCCAAGCACAATGGGATCCCACTCCAACATGTGGAGACTAAGACGAGGATACTGTCCGCTCCACTAGGCTTATATTTGTACACACACGTTATCTAAGTGCGAGTGTGTGTGTGTGTGTGGGGCCAATCTGAATACTCATATTCAGTGAGTCAGTCATGCTCAGAGAAAAGCTCTGCATGTGTTCTTTCTGTGATTGACAGGCTATGTCGTAGCCCCCGTGGCAGGTTCTGGATGTGGGTCAGGGGGGTCAGGAGCAGAGCTAGGGACAGACGAGGGGGGCAGAGTGGGTCCATCTCACACACATGCCCTTCTGCTGTCATTGGCATATGGCCCCCCTGCTATCTAGGACACATAAACCTACTGTTTGTTCATCTGGTGTGAAGACACATGAAGAGGCTCACATACATTGATAGGCACGGGGTGCGTGGGGTGAAGACTGGGTGACGTTGTGAGCTTGTAATGTCTGGAAGACAAGACACGATCGTGGAATGGAGAGTAGGAGAGAAAGAGGGAGGGAGAGAAAGAGGGAGCAACAGCCGGGGAGAGGAGGAGAGACGAGCGGCAGGAGCGACAGAAAAAAGACGGAGGCTGCCTGTGTCCCTCCCTCCCATCCCCACCCCTCTCCTCCTCCCTCACACCCCTCACCTCCCCCCACCCTAGCATATGTGGACTGACAACATGACATTGCCAGTGGAGTAAGAGACTGGGGGGATAGGGGGTGAGGGAATTGAAGTAAAGGAGATGGGGGAGGTGGGAGGGGAGGGGCGGGGCAGGGAGGACGAGAGCGAGCGCCTCTCTGGCCCTGATGTCCCTGGTTCTGACAGCTGATGGAGGGAGATTAGGCTCACACTCGCTGCCAACTGTCAGCCCCAAAAAAGCCTCGGCTGAAACCCCCCCCCCTCCGCCCCACAGCCACACAGAGACGAGAGAGGGTGTGCACTGACCCTCAAACTGTCCTCTGTCTCCCCATTTCAACACACACAACACCTCTCACACACACACTCAGTAAATCACATTATTCATCCAAAAACTTAAGACTCTTTAAATGCATCACTTTTGAAGCATGAGTGTACAGTCGATTATCTTTCGAATAAGATCTAATGTTAGCATTTAGTGAGTCTGTGTTGACTCAGTATCTGTTACTGTCTCACAGTCATTCATTGTTCCTGCTTGTGTGACTTCTTATATGTGCATTGTGAAAGAAGAAAGTTGACATTTCCCTCGCTGACAGGCGGTCGACATGTGCACGCATGTATGTGTGTGTGTTACAGCGAGCATGTGTGTGGGTGTGTGAGTGTGTGTGAAAGCAGTCCGCCCAGGGACTGTGTGTCATCGATTGAGCAGCGGGAAGAGACCTATTATCTCTGCTCATGGTTCAAACGTGGAGTCAAGTGTGTCATACGTGTTGGCTCTAATTGGCCAGCCACACTAGCAGTGAAGGAGAAAGAGAAGGAGGAGGAAGAGGAAGAGGAGGAGAGGGATGGTTGGGGGGGCGGGGGGGATACTGTACAGTCCACTACTCCTCTCTGAACCCTCAGGAGACACCCTGTCCCAAGCCTGTCTGTCTGTCTGTCTTTGCCTGACTCCCCCCTGTCTGCTCCTGTGTTCAGGCAGGTCATTAGAGGCATGGACAGACAACTGGACTAAAGTCCCCAATGGACAGAAGGACTGTTCTGGTTGGATGGGTGCCTGGAGGAAGAGAACCTAGGACTCCATCCCTCCTCGGTCGTCTGGTGTCTGTGATCTGATGCAGTCAGACGGATCATGGACGCAGGGAGGAGGGAGGAAGGAAGGGAGAGACAGAGAGATAAAGAAACAAGGAGGATGATAGACAGTTTAAAGTAATGACCATTTTTTAAATGACAAAAGAGGCAACTAATACAGTAACCCAGATTCAACAGAGCAGGGTCGATGATCTATGGTTGTACTGTAGTGTTTTGACTTTATTTTATGGTGTTATACTGCCCTCTGCTGGTCACGTACTATGAGAACACACCCATATTCCTGCTCAACTGATAAGGGCAGGTGGAGGCAGTGGACTAGACAGATACAGACACACACACACACACACACACAATTAATCAGCTCCTCTCCTGCCCCCACAGTGACCTCCCACAGACTGACCAGTCGCAAGGGTGTTTTAATCAGACCACCTGTGGTGTTCCTGATAGCTCCATCCTGCTCGGTCTCATTACTGCTCTGAACCTCTGAGAGTATTAACCTGCATTGTCTCGTTAGCCAACATGGCTGCCACGGGAGGTGTGTGCTGGGCCTGTGGGCTGCTCTGTGTCAGTGTGAGGTGCTGGATCTACCCTGCTGGTGTCTCTTCCTCTGCCAGTCCTTATTTCCTTTCCCAGCAGGTCCCTGGGGCCACCTGGCTCCACTGTGGTCTCTCTAATGACTGGGAGAATGAGCCCACTGTAACCTTGTCTGTCTATTATCACCTCAGCAGGACCGGCCTTATCTTGCTCTGTTGGAGAGAGTCAGACAGTGGACTTTATATTAATGAGGATCAATAGCCACCAAGACCATTAGTGAGCTGTCATTGTCTCTATTTTAATGTGAAATAAAGTGCCTGTGATACAGCTGGTGATCAACATTTCAGTAATTGGAGTTTGTGCCATTCACACAAAAAGGGCCGTTCGTCACTGGTAGTGCTTTGCACGTGGTCTATATACCGTGACTGGTTGGTAGTTGTTCTAGTTAGACATTTCTCTTTTACATTTCCCTTATTTATAAAATAAATAGCAGATTTCGGAATTACACTTTTAGTTTGCTGGCTATACAACCCATAGTCATATGTAGTTAGTTAACGATAGCTTCTGAAAGGCATACTTTGTAGCAAGGTGGCTAACGCTACTAGATACAAAGAAATGGCCTCCTCATACAACAGGAAACATATCCTTGACTCTTTGACCCAAACCCTGCCCTCATTTCATTATAATGTGAGAAGTCTTGTTGTGTTTTCAACGTCACCTAATGCTAGGTTGCCCCTAGATTACATTACATGTATGCATTTAGCAGACGCTTTTATCCAAAGCGACTTCCAAAAAAGAGCTTGCTTTGCCCCAAACATTGCGGGTAGCCAAAACATGAAACATACGTTGTGAAAACTAAATAAGTCCCAAAGGAAAGAACCATAAGAGCATGTAGTTAAACAAGTTACAATTAAACAACATGAACCTCAAAAGTGCAAGGGTGTACCTGTGGAAAAAAGCAAGCAACAAAAATATATTACACAGCGAGTACAATAGTTTTATTGTATAGTTTTTTCTCTTCCTCGGACAGGCGAGAGAAAGAGTTTAGACATTTAGTTGGGTCAGTCATAGAGAGGGTGAGTTGGTAGGAAAGGTGGGTTCAGGGAACCGACTGCTAATGTCAGCAAGTTTTTTCTCAAAGAAGGAGGATAAGTCGTCTGCTGTCAGGGTGGAGGGGGGGGGGTTAAGAAGGGTGGAGAAGGTAGAGAAAAGTTTATGAGGGTTTGAGGTAGAGTTAATTTTGTTCAGGAAGTAGTAGGTTTCTTCATGAATAACATCCGTTAGCCACGGGCAGGAGGGAGAAGATTGTGCAGGCCTGGTTGACAGGGGACAGAGAGTGTCGAGTGATGCAGTTAATGTGGATAACAGGGTGTTGGTGGCTGTGTCAGTGGGGTGGGACGTGAACTCGTCAATGGGAGGGAGGGAGGATGTTACAATGGGGTAGAACTGGGAGGGGGATAGGGAGCGGATGTTGCGGCGGGAAAGTTACGAGGGGAGGGGAGGTAGGAGGAGTTGTAGGGAGAGAGACAGATAATTGGATAAAGTAGTGGTCAGAAATGTGTAGTGGGGTTACAGAGGTTAAGTCAGTGATACTGTTACGTGTCAGGATGAGGTCGAGCTGTTTTCCTGCCGTGTGGGTAAATATAACCCATTTATAAATGTATTTATATATACATCCCCTGTATCAGATTCAAGACCCTGCTACTGACCTTCCGAGCGGTGAATGGGACTGCACCCGACTACATCAAGTCTCTCCTCCAGCCCTACCCCCCCCCACCCGCCACCTACGGTCTTCTTCTGACAACCGTCTGGTGGTCCCACCGCTCAAGACCACCCGGTCCCCAACACAAGCTCTTCTCCTGTCTGGCCCCCCAGTGGTGGAGACACTGACTGTCTCCCCACCTTCAAGAAAAGGCTCAAGACACACTTGTTCCGGGAATACAACGGTACCTAGGAAAGATCTTCTGGACATGATGTTAGTTTCCTCCAGGATCACACGGACTCTTACTTAGAGACCTGCTGCTCTTGTTGGTTAGCTGTAACTGATTTAAATTATTGTACTCGCTGTGAGGTAGTTTACTGTTGCTTGCTCTTCCACAGGTACACTCTTGCACTTTTGAGGTTCATGTTGTTTAATTGTAACTTGTTTCACTTCATGCTCTTATGATTCTTCCCTTTTGTTTTTTTCACAATGTATGCTTCATGTTTGACTACTTGCAATGTTGGGGATATCTTGTTGTTGTGATCAGTGACCTATGCACTTTTGTAAAGCTCTCTCTTGGAAGTCGCTTTGGATAAAAGCATCTTCTAAATGAATAAATGTAAATGTAAATATATGCTGTATAATGTATATATATTGCTCAAATACAGAGATTCCTGCCATTCTAGTATGACAACAATACAAAGTGACAAGGTGGGGATTTAGGGTTACTAAAG
>CAEFZP010001112.1:0-40000 GCA_903064625.1 Mallotus villosus
AAACCAAACTGAAGAAAATAACTTAGCCACATCAGCAAAATGTAAGTGTGAAAGGAAGCAGAGAGAGAGAGTAGAGAGAGATACAGAAAGAGAGAGAGTAGAGAGGGATACAGAAAGAGAGTTCGTTTTTGTGTTTTAACATACCTTCATGGGTCCCTTAATGGCTGGCTGGACAGTACACTGGACAGTACACTGGACAGTACACTGGACAGTACACTGGACATTACACTGGACACTACACTGGACAGTACACTGGACAGCACACTAGACACTACACTGGACAGTACACTGGACAGACCACTGGACACTACACTGGACATTACACTGGACAGTACACTGGACAGTACACTGGACAGCACACTAGACACTACACTGGACACTACACTGGACAGTACACTGGACACTACACGGGACAGCACACTAGACACTACACTGGACAGAACACTGGACACTACACTGGACACTACACTGGACACTACACGGGACAGCACACTAGACACTATACTGGACAGAACACTGGACATTACACTGCACACTACACTGGACAGTACACTGGACACTACACTGGACACTACACTTTTCTCCATAAAAACATATAACATCATCTTGACCCACAAAGATGATAAAAGATGAGTTATTTCCTCTCTACGTAACATAGTGCACTCTCTCACCTGATTTGTACAAAGATACCCACATAATTAATTGCTTTATAGAGAGAGAGAGTGAAATAGATTCATAGAGAGAGAAATAGATAGAACAAGAGAACAAGAGAGGGATGGGAGGGACGATGAATATGAATGTGTTCAGTCAACAACCTTTAGAAGACGGATGTTTGATTCTCTCCCCTTTTGACTTGTCTCTCCCAGTGACGAGAGTCCAGCTGCTCTGGTTGATGGATGGAAGCTCTCATAGATTTAGGAGCCCTGTAGGAGGGACATTGCGATATGCAGATAGGCTAAAAACAACCCTCTCCACATAGGTAATAATGATTGTAGCACTCTCACATCCATCGAGAACAATCACTAGGGGGCTCTAGTGTGTGTGTGTGTGTGTATGTATGTCTGTGTGTTTGTTTGTGTGTGTGTATGTGTGTGTATGTATGTTTGTCCCCTTTAAGAAGATAAATCAATGTGTCACGTAATTGCTTGACTGACCTTTGCTGATAAGAAACGGGAGCCCTTTGAAATCTCTATCGGTCTCCGTCACTTTGGGTATCTCTACCCCTCTCTGTCTCTTTCTCTCCTGTCACCAGCAGGAGACTTATTCACACATGCACACACGCACACACACACACACGTGCACATATATAAAAGCACACACATGCAAGCACACACACACATACACACAGGTCATGTTCCATTGATCACACTCTAATGTAAGTAAACATAAGTGAGCACCAGATTTTTTCATCTCAATCTGTTGAATCTTGTCTCTCCATGGCCGACGACCCCCAAGGTCTAATAACCACAGTGCTCAAGGTATCCGGCAGCCGCTCATTCTTTATGTCCCTCCCTCCCTCTCTCTTCCTGTCATTGTTTATCTATTTATACATCTCCTTCCTTGCTGTCTTTTCCTTATCGCTGCATTCACTGTATTTATTTATCTGTGTAATTTTACCCCAGTTTACCCAGTGCTGTGCCAAGTCTCCCTCTCTATTATAGGTCAGCTAGCTGATTTCCACCTCCGGTGTTTCTCTTTTCAAGAGAGGAGGAATGAGAGGAGGGGAGAGGACAGGAGTGTAGAGGAGTGTAGAGGAGATAGGGGAGAGGAGGAATGAGAGGAGAAGAAAGGAAAGGAGAGGAGAGGAAAGGAGGGGAGAGGAGAGAAGGGATTAGAGGAGAAGAATGGAGAGGAGGGGAGAGGACAAACTCCTGAAGTTTGCGGACGACACCACCCTTATTGGGCTCATCTCTGGTGGAGACGAGTCTGATTATAGGTGGGAAGCGGCCAACCTGGTGACCTGGTGCAGCCAGAACAACCTAGAGCTCAATGCTCTTAAGACAGTGGAGATGGTTGTGGACTTCAGGAAGAATACAGCCACTCACCCCCATCACCCTGGGTGACTCCCCAGTCAACACGGTGGATTCTTTCCGTTTCCTGGGCACTATCCTCTCCCAGGACCTCAAGTGGGAACTGAACATCAGCTCCCTCACAAAGAAAGCACAACAGAGGATGTACTTCCTTCGGCAGCTGAAGAAATTCAGCCTGCCAAAGACAATGATGGTGCACTTCTACACAGCCATCATTGAGTCCATCCTCACCTCCTCCATCACCATCTGGTACGCTGCTGCCACTGCCAAGGACAGGAGCAGGCTGCAGCGCATTATCCGCACTGCGGAGAAGGTGATTGGCTGCAATCTGCCTACCCTCGAGGACCTGCACACCTCGAGGACCCTGAGGCGAGCGAGGAAGATTGTGGCCGACTCCTCCCACCCTGGACACTCCCTGTTTCAGTCACTCCCCTCCGGCAGAAGGCTGCGGTCCATCAGGACCAACACCTCTCGCCACAAAAACAGTTTCTTCCCTTCCGCTGTTGGCCTCTTCAACAAGGCCAAGGGTTCACACTGACTTAATGACTTTACTTTAATGACTCTAATATTCTGCACTACATTACTGCATCTTGTACATTTGTATTTTTTGTCATATTTGTATTTTTTGTATTTTTATATTGTAAATTAGGCAACTTATATTTTATTGTATATTTTATTTTAATTATAATTCCACTTCAGTATAGATAGTATAGATATATAGTATAGATATTTAGTATAGATAGTCCACATATTTAAATTTAAGGTTATATGTTTATTGTATGCACCTTCCTGCCAAAGCAAATTCCTTGTCTGTGCAAACTTTCATGGCCAATAAATCCCTTTCTGATTCTGATTTCTGATTCTGACAGGAGTGTAGAGGAGAGGACAGGAGTGTCGAGGAGAGGAGAGAGGGGAGAGGAGAGGAGAGAAGGAATGAGAGGAGAAGAAAGGAGAGAAAGGAGATAAGAGGAGGGAAGGGGAGAAATGATCTTCCGTTCCTGCTAGGTTATCCTCTGGGAAGTGTAATGGTGTAATGGAGTGAGGACCATCTGTCATCAACACTCAGATGTTACCTGTGTGTGTGTGTGTGTGTGTTTGTGTACTTATTTGAGTTTACATTTTCTTGATTGCTTAAACATTATGTCCAGGCTTTTGAACAAACATTTCAAAACCATAATGCTATTTATCAAAAAGCACACCCATATCCCTAAACTTCAAAACCATAATGCTATTTATCAAAAAGCACACCCATATCCCTAAACTATAAACACTAATCCCCTGTTTTAAGACATTAGTCAGATTTGTTGAACTATCACTTCAAAACTCTACACACAAATCCCTTCATTTCTCATTGCCTACACCATGTGGGTAATTAAAAATTACTAGCATTCAATATTGTTCACTCAAGTCAGCACAGCTTTAGCACAATACCCAGGGAGGTGTTCCATCAAAAGGTGCATTTGACATGGACTGCGGCTGCATGAAACGACCGGTGAGAGTAGCCGCTTGCAGTCGGGGAGGAGTTGAAAACGGCTCTGTGAAGTTGGACATTGCAGCTTCTCATGGTTTGCTGCGTTGATGTCAGTCATGGCCGATCAAGCGCTGTTTGCTTACGTTACTTTATTTATAATTAAACTAGTCTTTCCGTTAGTAGAAGAGGTGGGCCAAAACCCTTTCTTCAACAAATGTTTTATTCAATCAAATTGTTTGGTCCGGATTTGAGCATTGGCGAAACTGAAGGTGTCAGAATAATTACAAAACAAGCGTCAAAGTTGTCGTGTGTGAGTCTGGACAATCATGAAATAGCTGTGTCTTCATTTGAAGCCATGCAGTTGCTCTTGAGAAAATGCGCTCGGCTACACAGCCGGCAGTTCTCGAATCGATCTCACGGTACTTTGATGGCTACGTCACAGTTACCTAGCCTCGGCGCCGTCTCAAGTCGTACAAAAAGTCTAACCAGAATTCACTGTTTCAAGTCAGCCGCCTGCAGCCGGCTACAGCGCTGCATGAAGCGAGGTCATGTCAAACGCACCTAATGTCGATTAAGGAAAAGCGAGACTTATTTCGTCAAGTCTCACTTACTTTAGCGAGAGTTCCGTTTTGGCTCATTTTAGTTCAAGCTACGTAACCCATAGAGGTATCAGAGCCTGTTTAAGGAGAGCCTTGCCACTCCTCATTAAGCCCCATTGTACCGAATTTTGTTGCAGTTCCACCAGAGTTCCACTGGGAGTGATCGCGGTCGAGTGCAGAATGAATGGGAGTCTATGGAGCTAAACGGCTAAATTTGTCTCTTTCACCTGATTGTCATTTCAGATTTTATTGCAGTTTTTGCATGTTCAACATGGATTATAGGTCGAAAATTGGATGAACAAGTACTTATGTCCTTTCGATGTCTTACAGGTTGAGTCGTTGTTGCCCATAACACGCTAGCATTCTGCTAATGAATGCTGATTGGTTAGTGATGGACTGACTACGACCAGAGATCCAGCTTGATGGCATCCGAAGTGGAATCATAATGTCAGAGCATTAGCAACATTAGAACCAACATTAGCAAGCCAAAACTCTTTCTAGCATGTGTATTGACAGGGGGAGCCTAACCTGTCAGCTGTGTTGTCGATGCCTCAAGAAAGAAAATAAAGTGACCGGAGCTTGCCGTAATACGGTATCTCTGGTCGTACAATGTGTATGACGTCTCGGACATTGTAAAAGTCTTTTTAGAACAAATTAACTACTTTTAAAAAATCTAACACCCAGCAGTTAGTATTTTTTTTGCCTCCCCTTTCGAATTCCAAATGAAAATTACTAGAAAAAAAATTATATCCTGAGAAAAGTGGATTTTTAGGGGTATAGCTCCATAGACCTCCATTCATTCTGCACTCGACCGTTAGCGCCATCACATGGAACTAGTGTGGAACTGCAACCAGTTCAGAACCCGGAAGTATCCCGAGAGTGGGAGCAGAGCCTGTTTAAGGAGAGCCTTGCCACTCCTCATTAAGCCCCATTGTACCAAATTTGTTGCAGCTCCACCAGAGTTCCACTGGGAGTGATCGCGGTCGAGTGCAGAATGAATGGGAGTCTATGGAGCTAAACGGCTAAATTTGTCTCTTTCACCTAATTGTCGTTGAGAAATCTCAGATTTTGTTGTAGTTTTTGCATGTTCAACATGGATTATAGGTCGAAAATTGGATGAACGAGTACTTATGTCCTTTCGATTTCTTACAGGGTGAGTTGTTGTTGCCCATAACACGCTAGCATTCTGCTAATGAATGCTGATTGGTTAGTGATGAACTGACTACGACCAGAGATCCCGCTTGATGGCATCCAAAGTGGAATCATAATGTCAGAGCATTAGCAACATTAGAAACAACATTAGCAAGCCAAAACTCTTTCTAGCATGTGTATTGACAGGGGGAGCCTAACCTGTCAGCTGTGTTGTCGATGCCTCGAGAGAGAAAAGAAAGTGACCGGAGCTTGCCGTAATACAGTATCTCTGGTCGTACAATGTGTATGAGATCTCTGACATTGTAAAAGTGTTTTTAGAACAAAATAACTCCTTTAAAAAATCTATCGCCAGCAGTTAGCATTTTTTTTGCCTCCCCTTTCGAATTCCAAATGAAAATTACTAGAAAAAAAATTATATCCTGAGAAAAGTGGATTTTTAGGGGTATAGCTCCATAGACCTCCATTCATTCTGCACTCGACCGTTAGCGCCATCACATGGAACTAGTGTGGAACTGCAACCAGTTCAGAACCCGGAAGTATCCCGAGAGTGGGAGTTCTCTTAGATTATACATTCTCTGGTGGGAGTTCTCTTAGATTATAAATTCTCTGGCTAAACTAAAATGTGTTGCAAAGAATTTCAAACAAGCGGAAACAGAATCTCAAAAGACAGTTCCGTCGAGTAAATTCCTGCGCGCAAAACACTTAAGTCCGTGTTCGGAAAGTAAATTAAGACTTTTTGAAGTGCATACATGAACGATTTACGTGTTTACTTCATCTCCAACAAATATATACATTTAAATAAACAAGTTATGATGTCACTTTAACTGTTTTCAAAAGCCATTGGTTAAGTGACATCAAATAAGGTCTTAGAAACTAAGCAGAGTGTCTAGACAAGTTACAATCGCTTATGGCATATCCGTTCTTTGACAACCCTTTTATCTTAATAAATGCGTGCGGCAAAGTTATTTTGAAGTAATGTATTATCTGTGTTCAAGATGTGAAGACAAAAACATTATTAGCCCACATCAAGTTCAATTAACCATGGCCTTCTTCAGTGTTTTGAATGTTATCCTACAATTTTTTATTGCTGCCACAATCTTTTTTGGGTTATAGCCTATTCTCAATCTCTGGTTGAGAATATCGGCCATTGGCCAGCCTACTGTCAGAACGGATTCAAACAGCTCATCAAATTACGCTAATTATCAGTAAATCACTGAATACATATATGTTAATTTGGTGTGTCTACAATTTACGCTTGTTAACGGTCGTAATGGTTTGACAAGTTGTCTCCCATGTCATGTTAATTGCGGCAACCCTTTTTGGGGACAACTCCAAAAAAACTCTAAAAATCAATTTACGCTGCTGAAACAACACCACTCTGCTGGTTTACGCTTTGCTTTTTGCGACATAACTCCTCTTTTCGACGATCGCCTTATCTGGGCTGCACAGTCCAAGCTTATTGAGGTCTAGCTTGAGTTAGCGTTGCCTGTTAGTGGAACGGAACTATAGTGGAACGGCTTGAGGCTTAAATCTGAGTTGACGTTTACCCAAGTGAGACTTCTTCGTTTTAGCGAGTCTTGCGTTAGCGACGTTGATGGAATACCCCCCTGGCCATGGAAGAAGCCTGACAAGACATTTCAGTTGATGCGTGCCAGGGGTGGATCAGGCATGCAAGAGGATTTTACCTCCGCTGCCTGGCTAGGGCCAATATAGGCTGTGATGTTGACAAGATTCTCTGGCCTGACCCAGACCAAAGACGGGATGCTGGGGCAAAATATTTTTGTTGTTGTTTGGTGTATTTCATGTACATTACTAAGGAATAAAAATAAAATGGTGTTGTGTCAACATAACTTACAGTTGCACGCTAAGACTTATTTCTTGAAACAGTCACCCATTTTCTCAAAACAGTAAACTCAAAACCAAATCTTCAAACTCAATTTCCAAAACTTCTGACTTCTGGCAAAATCAAACTCGCCCGTAAACCATTTACATATAACTTGTGCTCAAAATCAAACAATGCTTTAAGATAATAAACACAGCAAATCAACATACAAACAATATGGAGCAATCATGAGACACAACAAAAGTCGCACTGTACTATAAATCGCATTTATTTGGAAATGTATTTGTTACGTACGTCTCTTGGAAGAGGGAACGCAACACCCCGCTGCTAGTAAGCCCCACCCGTAGTCAGAGGTGGAGTCATAGGTGTAAGGAAAGGACACAAGACCGAGGTACCGTTTAAGGAGGCAGTTTATTTGCCAAAACGCGGTAATATGGGGGGAAAGGGCTGGACGGAACCAAAGCAAAGAAAGTAAGATAAGTCACACCCCTAAGTGACACGCCAGCCGGCGCACGAACCAAAAATACAGGTGGTGGTCCGCCCAGGTCTTACCTAGTGTGCATATACAAGGTTACAGCTACAGGTGATGTATGCCCATGGGTCTCTTGCCAAGCACTCCCAAGGCGCTTTCCCCTTCCCCCTAGGAACAGAAAAACATACGGGTTAAGTATCTCACAGACCGATATCGAACGAAAGTAGGTACCAGCAACACAGCGCAGACATCCTAACCTGCAGAGACTCAAATCCGGGAGGTGGTTCCTTCCACCCCCCCCCACTCTGGCTCAGACAATAGCACTTTTTTTCTCCACCAATCCCTCCCAAACCAAACGCTGCATCTCTGCCTTTACAGCCTGTTTCAGAACAACGGGGCTCTTGCGCATGAATCAACCTTGTGACACAAAAACACAAGAGAGGGCGCATTACAATTTTTGACAATTGTTAAAACACTTTTCTCAAAACAATAACGTCTTTCTCAAAACTGCACACACAAAACTGAAAACCTCACACACACAATGCTAAACCTGACACTTCCTTTGCAAGATGACTCTTTGCCATCAAATTCAAATGACACACACATAGCATTCATAACAGTACACACAACTAAGCATTTGCTGCACACTACCAAGCATTCACAGCACACTGTAGTGCAAAATTGAAAACAAAATTATAGAAATGGAACAAACCATATGAATGACAGGGACTCTGGAACCATTTCTCCTTTTGTAAAATGTCTCAATGTAGGCCTACTTTTTTCACAGTCAAACATAAAATAGCACACAAATATGCAGCAAAAAAGTTTTATTTTGGTACACACAGAGGTAATAGGTTGATGCTTCGAGATTTTACTTGAGAAATGTGTGCAGCAACTGAACAGTGTGTGAAGTGTTTTGAAAACAAGGTGAGGTGTAATTGACATCAGTGTGTAAACAATGAAAGTCAGAGTCTAATGCAGATAAGGGAGTGTGAAGTAATGCCAAATTGGTTTGAGCAATTGGTACATGAAGTTAAGGTTGTGAAAATTGTGCCAAATTTTTGCTTTTTGTGTTTTAACAATTGTCAAAAACTGTAAAGAAACCCTGCACTACCAGGGTTGCCATTACACAGAAGATGACTAGGGGTGATCCAATACTAAAGTCTCCCACCAATCTTAACACGTGTGGGGTAACAGTTTAACAAGTTGTCGGGCGATCCCCATTTGCTACATATCCTCCCCCAGAAAAGGGTGTGGGGAATGTAACATGCTGACACACCCGTACAGTAAGGTAAAAAAAACGGTAAAGATGAAGATCCACAGTGCCAGTCCCCTCCTACCTCCCTCCACCAGGGGGGCCCTTCTTCTGGCCTCCTTGTCACATCCCAGCAGTCTCTGTACCTCTCTTCCCCTGTCTCTCTAGACACACCTTCATCTGTGCTCAACATTATTTCTTTCTCAAACCATGTAGACATTGAAGAACTCGAAAACATGTCAGAGCTAGATCTCCTGCCATCATAAGAGTTTACGTGAGGATTTTAACACAACCAACAAAACGTATTTATCCTTGACTACAACTAGCAGTACTAGTACACTATTACTATACATATCTGGGAGCTGTTTAAAGTCAATAGTTGATGAAGACTCTTGACAATAAAGATCAATTATACATGTTGAAGAGCTTCAGAGGAACAAGCCCTGGGAGTTGATGAGAGAGTGACTTGCTTTCTTAGATACCAGCAGGTCATAGTGCACACACACTCGCACACATGCATACATGCAAAGGGCACAGGGAAAGTACAGTGTACAGGCACACACAGTGTCTCACACACATTCACGTACACACACACACATGCACGTCTGCACAAAAATGCCCCCGCAGGAAGTGCTCTAAATACAGGCTTCAATTAAAACAGTTATTGGGTCAGCATTGTATTATCCCTTTAGAGAGAAGGGATTTGGCTCTGAGTGCCAGAATGCAGCTTGAATGCAAAACTCACACTCCATAGCTGACCACAGACCAACTGGCTGAACTGAGTTGGAAAACATCTCTCCCCTCATTTAAAAACACAGACACACATACACACACAGAGGTAGAGGGTTAGTGAGTGTCTGCGGATGGAGGGGACGGGCAGAGGAAGAGAAGATGGCGATGTGAGTTTGTCATCCCTCGTTGCCCGTGTGTCAGACATGACCTCGATCAGAAGCTTCTGATCAAGAAGTATGGTGGGAGACAAAAGAGCAGGAGAGAATGGAACACCTGCTTTTGGATCTCTCAAACACACACACACACAAATGCTTACACCACCTGTCCAGGAGACAAGGGGACTTTGTGCAGCGAGATGAGCAGAGATCTGTCCCATTCATCTCAAAAGTAAACAAGGCCAGTTGCTGGCAGTTACTGGAGTTCTCCTGAAAAGCCCAGGAGAGCCATGGCAGATGTGTGTGTGTGCTCGTGTGTTTCTGTGAGTGTGAGAGAGAGACAGAAAAAGAGTGAGAATTAAAGTGGCAGATTGGATCAGAACCAGGTCCACTTGGACAGGTGGCTAATGTGTGAGATATACACACTCACAAACACACACACACACACAGATCATTCTCAGGAGTTTATATCAGCTAAACCAATGGTACCTTTTTGGTGTGCTCTGATCCACCCTCTCTCAGAGTAAAAATTACAAATAAAAAATCACAATTTGTTTGTGTAGCTCAGTTCTTCTGGTGCTTGACTCATGTTATCATGCATTGCTGCCCAAAGTTCAACTCGGTTAGCAATTTGTGAAGCTGCAGTCACTCAGCAGAGCCTACTGTTACACATAACCTAACAGCAAAACCATGAGCTGGAGGAGGAATAGGAAGTGAGAGCTGTACAACAGGAAGTGAGAGCTGGACAGCCCCAGCCATGAGCTGGAGAAGAAGCAGGCTTGACAGCCTGCCTCTCTCTCTAGGCCTGTGAAACAAACACACATGTAGAACAAGCCAAGATATGTGCATATGCAACAACTGCCACCCTCACCAAAACAATATTAATCTGGTGAACCATTCACAAGAAAACACAAAAGACAGTTTTCTGAGAATACAAATAGAAAAACACGTCTGGTTCACACACAGCCCACCTGAAACAATCACTCTCTCACACACACACACCCCACTGCACCTGCCAGAACTCCTCATAGTGATGGAACAGGCAAATCATGGAGTCTCGCCCCAGTCAGGCAATACAGCTCAATATGGAGGAGAATTCTCTATCCGTACCACCCCCCCACACCACACACACCCACATACAGGCACCAATTATTCCCTTCAAGCAAACACAATCACTCATTAGAGGAAAATATTTGTTTGTTCATAAAGACAATTGTGACAACGTTTTTATTAAATTGTTATGTTGCCCACATGCTATTTCCCTTCAAGAAATCACGACATTACTCCTAAATAATTTAATCTGTAATTATTAGTGTGTTTGTTGGTAATTTAGTTAACATCCCACTTTTAAAATTGGGTGTGGATGTGGGATCAAATGTCTTCAACTAGCTGTTGAATGTGTAATAAAAAATGATGTGACAGCGTAGGGTAAAAGAGTTTTGACCCCATGACTCGGAAGTGGTGGGCGTATCCTTTCTGAAACACTCTGGATTCTGACCAGGCAGCCTTTAAACAGATCCACCACAAGGCACAACAACAGGGAATAGGCCAGATTACATTTGGGAGCTTTTGAGAAAGAAGTCATGAACGAACAAAGCTGGTCACTGCGAATGTGACCAGCCAGGACACCATGCTCCTTTAGCGTCCTGCAGCTGCGCTGGTATGATGTCACACATCCACTTTTCGTTTCAGCGATCCGCGAGGGTTGTACTGTTGCATGCCACACTGGAGGGTTAGATCAGAGAGTTCCCAATGCTCCTCTTGAGGACAAAGCCTGACCAATGAACGTGGCTTGTCGTCTCTCTGCCCAGCGTGCCATTACATCAGATATACTGGTACAGATAAGCACTTGGAACAAAAACATTGGAGATGATGACTATATTTCCTCTCAAGAAAAGAGAATCAGTTGGATGAAAATCGTGAGGAATCATTTTTTGAACACTTCTTGTGTGGTACAACCCTTACGAGTTGTGTAAATTCATGACTCTGCATTGTCGTCACAGTCAACCTTGAAGGAGCTTTCTGTCTCTCTTTCATCTCCTTCATTCTCATCTCCACTGCACTAAGGACAGAGAGGGGAGGGGAGGAAGGGAGGGGTTGGAAGAAAAAGAGAAAAGTTTCTTTCAGAAGGGATCCTTAATGTTTATGGAACTTTGTTGGTTTGAGGTAACTTTTTTACTCCTGCTTGTTTAAGTGGGGGGCTGAGCTGAAGAGGACAAATTGAGCAGAAGAAGGTGTTTGTGATGTCCTGCCAGTGATAATCTGTGTGCATGCAAGTGTGTGGGTGTCTGTGTGTGATTAAGTTCAGACTGTGTGTGTGTGTGTGTGTGTGTGTGTGTGTGAGAGAGAGAGAGAGGTCATCAGTTTTGCTCTCTTGTTGATGGATGGAGCACTGGCCGGCAGGTCAGTACAACACCGGCATCACTCACACCTCATCCCCATACACCAAGATCAATAATAACCTGGGTGTGTGTGTTTGTGTGAGTATGTATGTGGGTGTGACCATCCAGCCTTTAAAGTAAAAAACAAACAATTGTAATCTGTCTTGCATAAGTGTTGGTTTGACAGACTGTGCGTGTGTGTGCATGTGTGTTTGTGTGTGTTCACCCCTGACTCTGACTCCCATTCCCCCATGCCAAGACGGAACCCCGGTAGCAACCCTCAGGCGGGTTAGCCGAGCACACACGCGCACACACACACACACACACACACACACACACACACACATACACACACACACACACACACACAGTGTCTGTCAAGAGACAAACACACACACCCAGGGGAGACAGCAAAGAGGTTTGGGCTGTGAGATGCAAAGGCAACACCTGCTGTTCTCCAGCATGTCTCAGCAAGCAAGAAATACCTTGGAGAGTCCCCTCTCTCTCGCTTCGTTCTTCTCCTCTCTCTCTCCCTCTCTTTCTCTCTATCTCTCTTTCTGTCTTTCCCTCGCTTCCTTTCTGTCTTTCCCTCGCTTTCTTTCTGTCTTTCCCTCTCTCCATCGCTCCTTCTCCATCTTCATCTCTCTCTCTTTGCTTGTCCCCTCTCTGCCCCCCAATCCTCCTTCACACACGCACGCACACACACAGAGCTCTGCTTGCGGTGGTCGTGTTTGAGAGAGGCCCTCAGATTGTGGGTCTCCGTGGTCCCTTCGGAGAGGTCACACCAATGACTCAGTGCCTCGGGCCAGAATACTAACACACCACACACACACTCCTGCAGTGCCTCTCTCTTCAGAGAAAACACCCTCCACGATCACCCTCCATTTGCTGCCTTCCTGACTTGGTCAAGGGTTTAAATAAAGTTGTTTTAAAGCATTGGACACAGCACCGCATCTGCACTGACCTTTGGGAAGGCAAGGTAGGAGGAAGCCATGTTTGTTTTATTTCTGGTGGAATGTGTTGATTTGACAGGCTTTACTAATACTGTGTCTTTTCCAAGCATTTGTTTAGACAAGTTTGGAATGGGGAAGCTTAATCCAAAATAGGAGGACTGAAAGAGTAAGTTATAAGAACATTTAAAATGTGTCAGGGAGCCTGTTCATAATAAGAATCAGATTCTCTGTTTACCATAAAAGTGATATTAGCTAAGCCATCTATAATGAATATTACACACCGCCACACTGTCATCATTAAAAGTCTGGAGGTTTTATTAAAACTGAGGAAGTCGGAAAGGCCACATGGATTGCTACACACACACACTCAAACTCAAGCACGTACGCAATCACAGACACAAGCACACACAATCATAGAGAGCCATGCATACACATCCAAACACACACACTTGTCGTGAAAAGGCCATATTAATATCTTAATATGTAATTCTTGTGTGATTGCTCTTGAGATCCATCGTTGATTGTGAGTGGGAACATAGATACACACACAAAACCCATGCAACAAAAACTTCTCTAAACTATATACATTCATGTGGTAAATACAGTAATACATAAATAGACATTTTAACATAAGCTGCAGCTTGTTAATAACTGTACAATGCCACCAGTGATGCCGGTAACGCGCTACTTAGTAACGCGTTACTCTAATCTGACCACTTTTTTCAGTAACGAGTAATCTAACGCGTTACTATTTCCAAACTAGTAATCAGATTAAAGTTACTTGTCCAAGTCACTGTGCGTTACTATTTTGGCATTAATAGTCAAATATATATTTGATTTCTTCTTGTGTCTCTGGGAGTGAAGTCATGTAGCATATGCGACAATTTAGTCACGTTTTCAGCATGAGGGTCACGTCACGTGTATAGGCTACATAGACCTACTACGCAGTGATACAAACAACGGAGGAGGAGAGAGAGAGATGCGAATTTTCGAGTTGGAAATACAATCACTATTTTGAGTATTTGTCAGCTAAAGATGGAAATATCAAGGTTCGTTGTACTCTGTGCTGGTGGCGACAACGTGCTATCAAGCTACAAAAACAACAACGTCAAATTTGAAGAAACATTTGGAGTCGCAGCACTGCACAGTCAAATTTACAGAGCAAATCCCGTTTCTGTGACTAAAGTACAACCACGGGATACTCGCTCCACTGTTTCACTCATAACATGCAATTCAATATAAGATTAGGCCAAAGTTACAAATGTAGACATGATATCAGCCTACATGTGGTGTTATAGGCCTACACTTGTTTTGTTTTGTAAAACCACTCCTTGCTTCTCTAATGCTGTGAACAACAGGTACAATGTGCATAAAACATGTTGGAAATAATTTAATTGTTACATTTATAAACAATGTAGATCATAAATAGTAAGTTTTGCCATTACAATGTTAATATGTCAGGTCAAGAAAGACTGTCATTATCGATTTTTTTATAAAAGCATGTAGCCTTTTGTTTTAGGAAATCGTTTTTAAATTCAACTTAAAATGTCAGAAAATACTTTGTACATTGTTGTTGTGTACATTACTGTTAAAAATTAACTTTTAATGAAGTGAGTGTTGGCAAAACCGGTTGTCATTTTTATGTTGAGGCGGCAGGGGTGTTGTTGGCAGCTGCTGAATGTAACTAAAAAAGTAACTTGTAATCTAACTTAGTTACTTTTGAAATCAAGTAATCTGTGAAGTAACTAAGTTACTTTTTAAAGGAGTAATCAGTAATCAGATTACTTTTTCAGAGTAACTGTGGCAACACTGAATGCCACTAAGCCAACCGAAAACACTTTGTGTCCCCTTTTGTCCCCTTGTGGAGAGGCTAGCTAAGTTAGCTCTATGTGTGTGTTTTATGTAGATGAGTGTGTGTGTGGTTCTTCAAACTAATAGTAGAGTGACTGAGGTCAGACAGGCAGATTAGAGAGATTTAAAGACTTTATAAAGGTAGAGCGAGAAATAAGTACTTTTTTATCCTCATATTTCTGATACAATTAACACTGTGTCCTAACTAGATGTCCACACTGAATCCGTAAAATTCACTTCTGTTATGTCATGTACACTAACCACGTTACTCTGACTTCATGTGCTACGGAGCTTTCAAGTTCAGCTCGCGTCGAGTTAGGACAACTGCTTTTAGTCACGTCACTCTCGTCCCGTCGCTCACGTAGCATCCAGTTAGGACACGGTGTACGTTGGTTTAGATGATGCGTGTATGTTTTTTGTGTTTGTAATGTGCGTGAGAGAGAGTTCAGCGTTTTTTTGACAGTCTGTAAGACACATACACACACACACACACACACACAGAAACACACACACAGAAACACACAGAAACACATAGTATCATGAGTAAGCATCTGTCCAGAGCAGATGTGTTGCCCTCTGATCATCAGGTTTATCTTAATGTCACCCCCAGAGGGGCGGAGTGGATCAGCGGGTCCCGCCTCTGACAGCTGCCTCTTCCTTCTGTGCTATAACAACACTGCCACACATCTATATGCTCTTCTTGTGTGAGGAACATTCGCCTTCTGCGACAGGAACATACACTTCCTGTGTGAGGAACCTAGTGGAGAGGGCTAGCTCTAAATGAGAGGTGCATGGGGAGTGTTGTTTGAGAATGGGGGTCAACTTTGTCCTCAGTGTGTTTTTTTAATTATTGTGGCTGTTGTTAGTAATCTACTTACATTAGATTAAAGAGAAATATCCTTGGAGAAAATAATGAATTTGTCCAATGCTTGTTTTTGAAATCAATACATTTCATCCCTACTCCTACCTGCAGTCAAATAACAGGCCTCTTCTTTTGATGGCAATCCAATCACAATCACACACATAACTATGCACAAACTCTCACACCCAGGTTCAAAACATAAACACACACACACACAAGCACATTATATGACAGACATATATACATATAATAGAACAGTACTGGAGTGAATTACTGTAAAAGCTCTTCCTCAATCAGAATAGCTACAGAGTGATTATTGCATCTCCTTCACGTGTTGTGTTTTAATTTGACTTTGAAATTCTACACACATTTGTAAATTACTCTGCATTATTTGCATATGGCATATATTTGTGTGAGTCTGTGTGTCCACGCACACACATATGCAAATGAACTTTTAAATGACTTTTACGTAACAGAAAATATATTGCTTTTCCATCAGGGCAATATTGAGAGTGACTCACCAAGTGTAAACATGTCCTTCTGTGTGTGTGTTCCCAGTGCAGAGACAACAGCACTGATTTCATTTGCACCACATGACCTTGTAACTGGGGCTCACCAATAAGACTTATCTCCCAAACCAGGGGACGGAAAACGAATAAAAATGACTTTTGGCAACCCGCCAAGTCAAAGTTATGGACTATGAATACAAGGTAATAATGTGTTAGTGTGACACAGAATATGGAAATAAAATCCATTCGGAACTTAGAGGTGCTTTCCATATTTTTTCTGTTACTGTTATATTCTGTTTAGCTGCATGATTGTAACATATATTTATCGGATATTTTGACTGTTTCTTTTTAGATTTATAATTTTAAACAATACATTGAGTAACTTTTCAAGTTTTACGTCACAAATATTTATCAGAAATAAATCCCCTGTTTCTTCTATGAAACAGTTCCAGAATAATTTACATTCTTTTGATGTTTGCTACTTCCTTTGTGCCTCTTTCTTGCTCTCCTCCTTTCTCTCTGTCTCTGTCTCAGCTTTCCATATTCAGAAAAAGTCATCTGTTATTCCACCTCTATCTTATCTTCAGCGTGGAGTTCTTCAGAGAAACTCCTCCCCACCACCTTTCTCCTGCAAAAGTATAAATAGGTGATCTTCGACAAGTGAAAAGGTTAACCAATTAAAAGTAATTGCCGGAGCAGCAAAATTCCTATTTCTGTCTTTGGATGGCTACAACAGAAGCCCTGAAGCATTGTTCCTGCATTATTCAACATGGCGTCTTCCCTGTCCCTCTCCTCCTTCTCTCCTCGCCTGGCAAACACACATCAAAGCTTCGAACAACTTAATTTGACTAAATGTGCGTAAGGTGTAAATTACATAATAAAAAAAAAGTTTGAAAAAAGTAAAACCAGCTTCACCTTCCAACAGTTGAAATCATAAAGGGGAAGATGAAGATGTTGATGGTGATGATGATGAATGTCTCCACTGCCTGAATCCATATGTCCAAACACCACCAGTGACTATAGCAGTTGGGAAGCGCTAGTGGGAGAGTTGGTTCTATATAATTGAGAGGGAGAATCTTAGAGAATGGTTCAGCATCTGTACACAGCCTCTCTTGGGCCTCTCTTACTCCATATTTAACATGGCTGCTTTTCATGTCTTCCAGCCGGACGTTTGTACGCTTTCATGTCCTCCATTGAGAAACGTGTTTGTTTATAACAGCGGCAGGGTCCCTCCACTGTGACCAAAGACAAATCAAAACACGCAGCATGCGCACTCACATACACAAACACATGCACATGCTTAGGCAGCAAAATACACACAGTACACTCACACACACACAATTACACACACATACATGCTCTCTCAGACAGACACACACACATACTTAAATCAAAACACTGCTCAAAAGGAAAAAAATAAATGGAGTTTCATATTTTATTCACCACTGAGCAGTTAGCAAATGAAACATCTGACGTGGGGATGGTCTCAGGCCAGAAGGAAGAGACGAAGGATAGAGAGAGGGATAGGGAGAGAGAGAGAGAGAGAGAGACAGGGAGCGAGAAAAAGAAAGAACGATAGAGAGAGCGAGAAAAGCATAGAGAGATGCAGAGGCTGAGAGAGAGAGTCAGAGAGAAGGAGCATTAGTGACACAGAGAGAGGGAAGGAGACAGAGAAACACAGAGGCAGAGAGAGATATAAGACACTGATAAAAAGAGAGGTGGAGGACAGACATGTCCTCTCATCTGTAGTGCGCCCCACCCCCAAAGCCTGTTGCATAATTCAAGCTATCACCCCTTCTCCCCACCCCAGCTCCAGATGTCAGAGTCGAGGAGCATGACAAGGAAAACCACACAACCGGGAAAGCGCATCCTCGCCAAACATCCCCCCCCCCTCCTGCTCACGCCCCGCCCGTCTCGGGAGCAAGACGGAGACAGCGAGTAAGGGAAGGGTGGAAGGGGGTGAAAAAGAGGGAGGGAGGGAAGGAGAGAAGGAGGGAGGGAAGGAGGGAGGGGTGCATGGTCATGGAGTCAGGAAGCGTATGGTCTTTATCTCGGTCTGCCAGCTGGCCGTCTGTCGCACGCTCCTACAGGTGAGCCCCGGCAGCAACACACTGAAAAGAGACCAAATTTGATTTGGAAGTGGTTGGTTTTTTTGAAGGCTTTGTCAATAGGCTACTACAGGCCCTCTATGAAGATTATTTCCCCACCTAAGTCTCTTTGGGAACTGAGTTAGTCTCTAGGATTGTCCGACATGAAAGCGCCGGGCGCGAGGTGATGTTGTCACCTCTCTGGAGTGGCAGGAATGCTCTTTTCGCGGTGCAAACACACACACGTCCTATAAGCCAGTGGGTGAACTCTGTCCAAGACTGTGAGTTAAGCTGCTCTCCTGGCGTAGGCTCAATCATGGGTACTGGGCACGGTTTTAAAATGACAGGTTGTGTGAGTGAGTGTGCATGGGTGTGAGTGAGTGTGTGAGAGGATATGAGTGTCAGCGTGTGTGAGTGTGTATGTGAATGAGTGTGTGTGTGTGTGTGTGTGTGTGTGTGGATTGCTCCAGCGGCTTAGCGATCAGGCCACCAACTCCACCTCCTGCGAGTGACAGGTATCAGAGAAACAGCCCTGCCCAGCTCTACCCACCCTCTGTCACTAGGGACAGGGGTGAGGACCGGGAACCAAAGAAGAAGAAGAGAGAGAGGAGAATAGAAGGATGAGCAAAAGGAAGACGGAGGGAAGAGGAGGGAGGGGAGGAGAATGGAGCGAGAGGAAAAAAGAGAGAGAGAAGTAAGAGAGAGAATACCAAAAATAGAGACAGAAAGCGAGTGAGAGAAAAGAATGAGACACCTAGAGAGTGAGAGAGAGTGCATGAAAGAGAGACTTGCAGTGGAGAGACTGGCAGAAGGTGACAGCGGGAGGTACTGTTCGATCGTCTGTGGTGTTCCTCAAATGACTCTTTGATGAAATGACAGCATCTCTCTCTGACACAGGCATGAGCACAGCTAATTAAAGAGTATGGGTAGTGGCGCTGTTTTAATTGGCCTCCAGTGTGGTGTGTGTGTGTGTCACCTTCCTTCAGCGCCCTCTTTCCTCCTTCTGTCATGTGGATAGACCCAATTGTATCTTTATTTGTAGACGTTGTTGTGATAGGTAGGTCACATAACCAACTGGTTAGCTCAGTAACCAATAACCGTCAGGGTTCCTGGGTATCCCGAGTTAAGACCTTGCTGTCGGTAACATATGTTTTACTTTCTGTGTCTGCAGGAGAACACACACACACATGAACACACACACACTTTTACAAAGTATCAGAACATTGCACATATGGACCACCCCAACAGAAACACACACACACACAGAACACATTCTCACAAAAAACCCACACGCATAAACACTCACCTGCAGGAACGTCCTCACCTGTTAAAACCGCCCACAGTGCTATGAGTTCACACTTTCTGTCTACATAAACATATTGATTTTGGTTTATTAGATGCCTACGCCATGTTTTCACATCGTTGCAAAACGAGTGACAGCCAGATGGCTGGAGTGGATGACTAACAGTGACATCTAGGAGATAAACAGAGGGAAAACACACTAGGAAAGGAAAGCAGACTAGATGAACAACCTCAAGACGAGCGAATCAGAGAGAGAAGGGAGGAATCAAAGCGTTCATTAGCTCCTCATTACGGTCACGGAGCTTCTCAGAGATGAAACTGTGTTTACATAAACAAGGGCACGTTTAAGATGAGAGGACATTGGCGGAGTGCGATGTGATACACCGTTAATGATTCTCCTCTATGGTAGCAGTGTTATATCTTCTTGTCTTGCGTCAGGGTGAAATCAAATAACTGTTTGCAGTTCAGACTTGAAAGATATACTTATACACTGATACATTGTTTAGGCCAGACTGTGGGTGATTCATGGGGGAGATGCACTAGGTTGAGGTTGGCCACTAAACATGCCTTCACACAGGGTGGATTCGTTTTGATGTTATTTTGTGGAGAGGGCTCTCGACTGAAACTTAAAACAATAGCCGATGGAAACTATAGATACTAATCAAACACCCCCCACATTACGACTTTCCAAACTAGCAAGAAAAGGAAAACAGTAAAAAACTAAAATGCTGAATGCCGACAACGGCACCTTTTTACCAGACCCCATTACAAAAGGCTAAACCCAGAAGTTTAGTTGTTAAAAGTGTTGTTACTGATACCTGGCTGATGCCATACTACGTTTAATATTTCATACAATACTTTGGTCCTTCTCACTCTCCCCCCACTCTTTATCTCTCTCCCCCTCTATATATTTCTCTCTAAAACACTTAGGGAGAGTCCCTGCTGTGCTGAGTAATCCCTTAGAACACTGCTCTCGCTGTCCCTCCCCCTTTCCCTCTCCTACTCTCCCTCCATCTTTCTCTCTCTCTTTCTCTCTCTCTCTCTCTCTCTCTCTCTCTCTGTTCACTCTCTTAATGTGTTTAAGGGAGCAGAAGTTCTCCAACAGACTGAGATCTGCCTAATGAGATGTTAAAGTGGGATGGACGCCAAAGCAGGTTAAGCACACACGCACACACGCACACACGTGCAGTACACATGGTGTAAACACACACACACTTGCACACACTCTTACGCACATGCAGTAGAGATTGAACATACTGTACAAAGCACACATGTACATGAGCATACATACACATATATACACACACACACTCATACAGAACACATGAACGCACACTGGACACACTCAACACAAACTTCAAAGCTTCAACCAGTGAATCACCAGGAATGAAATCACAGCTTGATTTCCTGAAGACAAACAGACAAACTGCAGAGAGGTGAGTTCTCTACTCCTCTCCTCGCCAGCCTCCAACACGTCATGGGAGTCTAATCACTATTTCCATCATCCCCCTCTCCCCGGCATCGCCATGGTAACCCTGTGGGTTGTGGTTCGGGGCTGAGAGGGAGGTTAGGTAACAGAGATGAGATGGGATAGTCTGCCGGGGGAGTGATGGAGTGATGGAAGCTTCTGGAAGCATCTGTGGGAATGGTGGCCTCAGGGTAGGAGAGTTATATAACACAGGTGATAAATGATGATGAAGCGTCTCAGTGTGTACGTGTGTGCATGCATGTGTGCGAGTGTGTGTATCCCATCCATCCCTTTCTGCCTTGCTATCTACATGTGCAGAGTACACAGTCTCTACCTCCATTCTATGGTCCTAAGACACATTTAAATTACCAGACTTGGAGATCCCCTCCCCAGAGATACAACATGTTTTCACAGGTTCCCCTCCCTCTGGAAGGTTCCTGAAAGACACGGACTCCTGCAATATCAAGCTGTTACCCCGTAGCTGCTCCTAAAGGTCTGCCCCCTTCTGAATCACCTCTGAGAAAAGGAGCTCTCTCTCACGGGGCAGACAGAGTGATGAGAATGAGTCTCCTCTGAGAGAATCACTGACCTCAATAAGAGGCATTCTTCTCTCTCTCTCTCTCCCCGTCTCTTTATTTCTATGATTCACCACTTTCCCTGCACCTTTCACTTTCTCTTTCAGCTGTGCCCCCACCCCTGTCATTTGTTTATGCGGTGTGGGTGTGCAAGTGGTTACACCAGGGTATTTAGTGAACCGGTCGGTTGGACCATTGGAAAGTGCACAAGAAAAAAACGAGAAAAAAAGAACAAGAGGAAAATAATGGCGTTACCTCGGCAACTGCAGCCAACAATAAAGCAACCTGACTTGCCTCTGGCCCTCTGACATGGTCCACTACCTGACAAATGAAGATGTATTGGAAGGCGCCACGCTTGTGTGGATGTAACTTTTCCTCAAGATTGAGAACTGATTCAACCTTTGGGCGGGTGGTGTTTAAGGTGTGCTCACTCCTGAGGTCCTTCCTCCAGACGTTACCGTGGGGACCTCAAGGTGTTATTTTGTTCTCAGAGTGTACAAGAACAGCTGCCTAGGGATGTCCTCCTTATGCTGACCAGGTGGGATGGATAAGAGTAGATGAGCTTCCCCTCGACCTCCCTTGTGAGGTCACTTCCTGTCAGGTGGTGCAAGATTGTACTTCCTGGAGGATAAAACCCGCCGCCGCTCCTCCAGAGGGGGTTTCGTTGGCTCCACTGACCCGGAAGGGATGCAATCGCACCCGCACCATCTCCAGTGATATTTAACTTGTTTATCGCATGGATGGCCCTGCCAATTGGCGAAGCACTGTCTGTGTGCCTGTGCGCCTTGTTCTGATTTGATTTGTGAGGAACGCTCGTGTGAACCTGCCTCCGTGCGTGCGTGTGTGTGTGTGTGTGTGTGTCGTTTTGATTTGTGAGGAGGGGCGCGAGCAGCCACCCTTCAGTGATTAATACACAATCTGCTGTCTGCCGGGAAGGAAAAAGCCATCTAGCTTCTTTATCTCAGTCACAGCCAAGCAGAAGAGGAATATACAGGGAAATGGATCTGAACTAATTCCAAACTGAATGTGTGTGTGCTAGTGTATCATCCATCTGTGTGGGTTGGTCCAGAGCCATAGGGAGAAAGAGTTGCGTCAACTGAAGCTAGGTGGTCACATGGTTCATGTGTCTCGAAACAGTTCAAAACAAAGCAGAGAGGGAGATTACAATGAATGGAACAACTCACGGGAGCAATTGCGGAGCTCTCCAAAAATAGTTATTTGGTAACTACCGAACAAAATAATATACGTATTGGTAGCTAAATATTTGGTCCGACTTGTGGCATCTCTATAATCTCCTTCATGGGTTATGGTAAAATAAAGAACAATTAAGTACTTATTTTTGAGACATACAAAATTGTTTTCCATAAATATAAATAATGCGCTAAATTACACTAAGCATTAGCCTACATAATTTGGCAAACTGACTTTGTAGTAGTACATTGTTTATTTTTAGTTTTAATATCTGTCAGTTCTCTAAACTAACAACATTACAGTAAATGTACTAGATGGCAGAAAATGAGCTTGGTTGTGAAAATATTTAAAACAAATTAAACATGGTGTGAATTTCCCTTCTGAACTTGGAACAGCGCTTGTCATACAAACAGCAGTTTCTCAACGACGCGGCTTCTTTGTTTGGAACTTTTCAGGTCCAAAAACAGTCTCATTGAAGGCAATGGAGTTGACACAACTGTTTCTCTCTGGAGCTCTGGGTTGGTCAACATATTGTAGCTGCTTTTGATGGCTGCGTGCTGTTTCACATCTACACATGATGTTGGAGATCAAAACCGAAGCAAACCAAGAGATCACTGTGAAAACTTACCGGTAGTATAACCTGTCCCTACTGGTACATATGTTATGTGTACGTATCTGTGAGTGTATGTTTTTCTGTGAGTTTGTGTATGTCTATTGTATGTGTGTATGCATATGTGAGTGTATGTATTCGTTTCTGTGAGTATGTGTGTGTTAGTGTACTGTATGTGTGTGTGTGAACATGTTTCTGTGAGTGTGTGTGTGTTAGTGTACTGTATGTGTGTGTGTATGTGAGTGTGTATACCCCCACGCTCTCTTTCCCTCTGGTCTGACACGTTTGCCATAGGGCCTACTCTTACAAAGGTACCTATTAAAAACCAATGATTACAGTCACAATGGAAATTAGAAGCATGATTATGACTGTGATTATGGCAATGATAATGATGTCATGTCACCTGAAGAAGTCTTTATGAGAGCAGATGTGCTTTAATGAAGATCAGTAATTACAGTCATTCTTCTCATATGGAGGCTTCAGGAGTAGGGTAGCATCACATCCCAGAACATCTGTAAAAATGTAGCCCCTGGACGCTGATCCCAGACCAGCATGGCATACGTCCTCTTAATCACTGGATATGTGTGAGGTGACTGGTTCTGGATAGTGCACAAACGTCTGGCATCTCAATAAAATCTGTCCTGAGATCTACTGAGTTCTACAGCCCAGACTCGACCATCCAATCAAAAGCTCCCCTGTCACCCACCAAGCTTTGATTCACCAATCAGCAGGTCTCCTGGTGGCTTCTGACCTACAGTCATGGGATTGTACTGTATTTTTCATAACCACGACAACTCTTAACAAATCTCTCTCCTCTTATGCCCCCTCTCCTCTGCCTCTCTCATCTCTCCTCCTCTTCAAATCAAATCAAATCAAAATGTATTTGTATAGCCCTTTTTACACGCAAGCATGTCACAGAGGGCTTCACATACGCCCATAAAACTGCCCCTCAACCAACCTAAACCCTCAAGGAAGACAAGGAAAAACTCCCAGAAAAACTCAATGCAAGAGAAAAAATGGAAGAAACCTCGGGAGGAGCAATTCAGTGAGGGATCCCCTCCTCCAGAGACGGTTGGTGAAAGAGAGGAGCAGAACACAGGCTAAACATAGTAATTCAACAGGGAAGTGCCAATGGGTTTAGAAACACCAAAATCCATTGTCCAGCTTGGTAGATGTAGGAAGGGATCGGGAAACTCGCTGTTGCCCGTCACGGAGACTAGTTTCCGGTTGGTGACCAGGTCCAGCTTTGGCGGACCGACGACCAGGCAGGTGCTGACAGCTCAAAACCCCCCACACCACAGGGGATGTGCGGAGGGGGGACAGAGAGAGGAAAGCAGGGATTAGAGAATTCCAGGAGCAGCTAACAGTTACAATCATATTAGAATGAGATCCCCACCGGTCAAGTGTGGACTAATGCAGTGATTTAAAAAAAGGGTATTTGATGCAGCCCTAGACATTAAGACACCGCCAGCCCCCCTCGGTTGGAACATAAAATCTGTTCCAGGGGAAAGAACTCTAAAATAAGTTATTTATAGAATAAGGGTGAGAATGCCCCGTCCCCGTCGACACCAACTAGTAACGGGAACTATAACAATTTACAGTAACAGGTTTACTTACATTTGGGGCAACGTGAACATATAGAAGCTTTATTTGCAATTTAAAATTGTAAAAGTTACATGTAATACACAGAAAGAACACACACCATAAGTTTACATTGAAAGTACATACACACATACTTACCTTCAGCAGCCATAGACTTGACTAAACAAGAAAGTTTTTAACCTAATTTTGAATGTCGAAACAGTATCAGCCTCCTTAATTGAGACAGGTAATTTGTTCCAGAGAAGAGGTGCTGTATATGAGAACGCCCTGCCTCCAACAGTTTTTTTATTTATTTTGGGAACCACCAGAGGTCACCAATCTTGAGATTTAAGTGACCTTGTGGGGCGATAGGGTGCAAGGAGACCAGAGAGGTACAGCGGTGCTAATCCTTGCAGAGATTTGTAGGTTAGTAGTAGAACCTTGAAATCAGCTCTGGCTTGGATAGGAAGCCAGTGTGAAGAGACGAGAATAGGAGTTATGTGATCAAACTTTCTGGTTCTAGTCAATAGTCTAGCAGCAGCATTTTGTACCCGTTGTAAATTTTTTATGTAGGTATTTGGGAGGCCAGAGAACAAAACATTGCAATAGTCCAATCGGGATGTAACAAATGCATGTATTCGTTTTTCAGCATCATCTTTTGAGAGAAATGTTCGTACTTTGGCAATGTTATGTAGATGGAAAAATGCAGTTCTAGTATATTGCTTAATATGGTACTCAAACAAAAGGTCCGGGTCCATTGTGACTCCTAAATGTTTTACCAGTTGGCTTTGAGAGACTTTGATGCCGTCCAAAGTCAGATTGGATAAATTATTTCTGTTTTTTTTTGACCAAAATTTTGAACCTCGGTTTTATCCGAATTGAGAAGAAGGAAATTTGTTGCCATCCAAGCTCTCAACCCAGAAACACCATAGCAAATGGTAAATCCCCAGGCTTTAAAGACATATAAAGCTGAGTATCATCTGCATAACAGTGAAAGTTTACCCCATAGTTTCTAATTATGTTTCCTAAAGGCAACATGTAGAGTGAAAACAACAGAGGGCCTAGAACTGAACCCTGTGGTATTCCGTATTTTACAGTGGAGCACCTGGATGAGCAGCCATCATAATGGACATATTGTGATCTATCAGATAGATAGGATCTAAACCACTGAAGTGAGGTACCAGAAATCCCAACATAGTTCTCCATACGTTCCAGAAGAATCGCATGATCCACCGTGTCAAAAGCTGCACTTAGGTCTAAGAGAACCAGCACAGAGATAGAACCCGCGTCAGAGGCTAATAGTAGATCATTGACTACCTTAGCTAAAGCAGTTTCAGTGCTGTGGTGAAGACGAAAGAGAGGTTCATAAAGCTAATTTGAGGAAAGGTGCTCAGTAAGCTGTTGTGCCACAGCTTTTTCTAATTTTTTTTAGAGAAATGGCAAATTGGCCTGTAGTTGCTGAGACAACCTGAATCAAGGTTTGGTTTTTTAAGAAGGGGCTTAATAATTGCTTGTTTGAAATCGTTAGGGACTTGGCCAGTTACAATAGATTCATTAATAATACTAAGCATGGCTGGTCCAATAATAGGGAGAAGTTCCCTACGAAGTTTGGCAGGGAGGGGATCGAGAAGGCAACTGGTGGGTTTCGATGAATCTATCAACTCGAAGAACGCTTCCATAGAAATAGGGTTAAAATGAGAAATAGGGTTAAAATGAGTGAGAGCCTCGACATGTAGCATGCTGGGTATAGAGGAAGATTCAGTGTCGATGGCCACTCCTCCAAGACAAGTCTGCAATTTGTCCCTTATTGCAAAGATTTTTTGGTCAAAGAATTCTAAGAATTCCTCCTCTTCTCTCCTGCTTTCCTCTCCTCTCCTCTGCCTCTCCCATCTCTCCTCCTCTTCTCTCTTCCTTTCCTCTCCTCTCTCCTCCTCTTCTCTCCTGCTTTCCTCTCTTCTCCTCTGCCTCTCCCATCTCTCCTCCTCTTCTCTCTTCCTTTCCTCTCCCTCTCCCATCTCTCCTCCTCTTCTTTCCTGCTTTCCTCCCCTCCCTTCTCTCCTCCTTCTTCTCTCCTGCTTTCCTCTCCTCCCATCTCTCCTCCTCTTCTCTCCTGCTTTCCTCTCCTCCCTTCTGCCCTCCTCTTCTCTCTTCCTTTCCTCTCCTCCCCTCTGCCCTCCTTTCTTCTCTTCTCTTCTCATCTCTCTCCTCTGCCCTTCCCATCTCCTCTCATCTCCTCCTTGTTTTCTCCTGTCCTCTCCTGTCCAGGGGTGAGTGGTACCATAGGCAGGTGAAGAGAAGATTGGGCAGCTAAGCCTCCAATGTCACCATGTGAAATGGCTCGTGACTATCTGGTAAGATTGTGCCTGTAGGTGTGTTTCCGGGTGTGTGTTTGAGAGAGAGTGCGCCAATGACAGTGAAACCACGTCCGTATGTGTGAGTGCGTGTCTGTGTGTGTCACGCGGTGAAATTGGTCGTAAGGATTTGGTGAGACAGGGTGTCATTGGGCTGTCAGAGGTGTAACTCTGAACACGCTGACAGGAAGACAGACGCATCTCAATGTGCATGCGCATGTGGGTGCGTGTGCATGTGTGTGCATGCTTGAAGGCAGAGAGAGAGCAGCAGAGAGGAAAAGAGAGAAAAGTAAAGGAATAACAATCATATTATCTCAGAAATCCAGTCTTTGTCTTACTATGTGAATGCTCACATTTCAAAACAGAACCATCCAACAATTTTGCTCCTTGTGCACCACAATGACAGATTTGCATCGAACCTACAATATCTCCTACTTCTCTATCTCTCGCCCCAAAATCAAGAGAAAAAGCCAAGAATAGCGCAAGCAGAGATTGATTTCCATTTGAAATGAAGAATGATCTTGGTATCAGAGACAGAGTTTAATAAAACAATAAGCTGAACATTTACACAATGCAGCAAAGGCAGAAAAGGGAAGACCTTCAAAAACTAGTTTTGTTTAAAATGTGTTTATTTTTTAGCTCTTTTTGAGAAGATGAAGAAATGGAATGATATCAAAGGAGAATATTTATCTTTTTTGGAACTTTTTATGAAATTCATTGTACTATAGACACACACACACACACACACACACACGCACACACGCACACACGCACACACACACGCACGCACACACGCACACACACACACACACACACACACACACACACACACACACAGACACACACACACACACACTGTACACATATGTACTGTACACACACACACATACTGTACACACACGTACTATAGAGACACACAAATACATATATACACACACTCGCTCATACATTCACAATGTGATATCAATGGCTGTGACACTAAGTGGATGAGCCAGTTATTGAATACTACAGTTATTTACCATCCCTGTCAGACTGAGTTAGAGATCCACTGGAATCTCTAGATTGGCTGTCCAGCCCATGATCCTCACTGCTGTGCTGCTATTCACTAACCGTGTGTGTGTCTGGGTGTGTGCAGTAGGAGTGGTGAAGAAGGGAGTCAATATATTGTTCTCTCTTTCTCTATTTCTCTCAATCTCCCTCCTCCATTCTCTCTCTCTCAGGATTGGGCCCTGTGGTTTCACCAGTTCACGTCTTGTCAATTAACAGAATGGAAGATGACAGAGCCCTTGACAGCTTACTGTAATATCCATTACGATAGCACCGACCACTCACAAACACACACTTATAAACACAAACTCACAAACACACACTCACAAACACACACTCACACACACACCCTCACAAACACACACTGACAAACACACACTCACAAACACACACTCACAAACACACACACACTCACAAACACACACACACACACACACACACACACACACACTCACAAACACACACACACACTCACAAACACACTCACAAACACACACACTCACAAACACAGTCACAAACACACACACACCCAAATCCACCCGTTTGCTGATATCTCATTCCGTCCTGCCTCTGACAATGCGCTCTCTGACTGAGGCAATGTCCCAACTGTTTATGCAAGAAGGAAGTCACATGTGTGTGTATGTAAAATTATGAACACACACACAAAACCCTTTGCAGAATAGACACAATGTCTAGGGTTGTGTACACAGATGCGTGTCAGGGATGATAAGTTCTACTGAGTGGGCCGAACTTCCAATACAACACTTTGATGTGGTCTGAGTGCTTCTCCCCACTTTCATGTTGCTCCATTCTTTTGTCATTTTCTCCTTTTATCTCCAGCTCGTCTGTCGTTTACTCACAGCAACAAAGACACATTGTTCTTGCTGTTCAATCAACATACAACATTGTCTGGTGAGATAACACTTCTTTCTATACCGTTGTACAAATATAGAGTGTACACTTTTATTGTCTCAATAGATTTAAGGAGATAGAATAAGCAGTGAGTTCTTCCCTGCAGTGCCCCAGTGGCTCCTCGGATAAGTGTATGCCAAGCATTACTGCAGAGGCCTGTGGGTTTGTATTCAGCCTGGGTCATTTCCTGCATGGCCAACCCTCTCTCTCCTTCCCTTACATCATGCTCTTCACCATCTCTGTCCCATAAAAGCCAAAATGCCATTTATTAAAATGAAAAACCATGTTCTTCCTATAGCATTATATAAGCACAATCTGTAATATGAGTGTGTTGCTTTTTGACATGGAAGGTTTGAGATGTACTTTTCTTAGGCTGTTTGACATTCCAGGTTAGCAACATATAGAGTAAGAGCACTGTAGGTGTGTGTTTGTGTGTGTATGTGTGTGTGTGTGTGTGTGGGTGCTTGACTGAAGGGATAATGATTTGGGATTTCCTGCAGGAAGTGAAGCAGAGTCAGATCACCTGTTCAATTAAGACTGGCTATGCTGTGGCTTGCAGATCCCTCTCTCACAGACAGGCTGTGCAAAATGGATTACTTTGGTCTGGGTAAATCACACATTGGCATTTCAGCAAAGACATGGCTGGGTGACACACACACACAGACACATCCACTCACATACAGATGCACACTGCCGATAAGAGCAGAAATCAATCTGAGGTCCCCATGGCTAAATTGATATAATTATGTTTACTGCAGAATGAATAATTGATTATTGTAACTTTATATGGGGGGGGGGTAATGACTCGTACACAGGTAGATGGCTCGCCGCAGGTGAGAGTCACATTAATGTCTGATTTCTTTCACACACACACAAACACAAAACACACACATTAAGTTGTGAAGGCACTTAGTTCCTCTTCAGTTGTTTGCTTCCGAGGGACATCTCATTGGACAAGTATTTTTTCCTCTCTGTCCCCTCCTCTCTTCTCCCCCTCCCATCCTCTATTTTCTTCCTCTCCTCCTCTCTTCTCCTCCTCTCCCTCTCCTCCTCTCTTTTCTTCTAATCTATTCTTCTCCTCCTCTCCTCCGTTCCTCCATCCCACGTAGCACAGCAGATTCTATCTTAAGAATCAGTCTCGCTCTCTGAAACCCAGGACTCCAAAGTCACACAAACAACCACACAGTCGTAGAATTTTACTCCTGTTACTTTATTTACATCACACGATCCACAGTGAGAAACAGAAACGCTCTTCAACAGAGCTGGACGAGCATGTCCCCAAAGCCAGCACGGCAGCTTGCCCAGAGACAGCGTCGAATATGGAGCTAATAAAAACTGCCTCTTGATTACAGACTTATACCATTCCAGCACATCCTCAATGACACGGTAGCGTGTTTGAAGGCCACTCCTACTCCGAGGCTGATTGGTCGACAGCATTCTACTGAGGCGTCCGCATTCTGACGCTGGTCTTCCAGGTGATGGTAAACACCTGGTCAACGAAGACAGGTATGGTGCTGGCGTCTGCGATCAGCTCCTGGAGGTCCAAAAAAATACAGGATGAAGGGAGGGCGGGAGACACAGAGGAAGGGGAGGGAGAGAGAGAGAGAGAGAGAGGCACACAGGCATTTCCATGTGCATACACACACATACATGTGCTCGCACACAATCCCAATGTCCTGAGACTGACAGAGGATGCATGAACAAACAGTGAGAGTGTATGTCAGTGTGTGTGTGGGTGTGTCTATAGCCATGCAGTGTAGCCCTAGAGTAGCAACTGTTAAAGCATGTCCACCATTCATTCAGTTATCTCCATTTTACTCTCATGATGTCTTGGAACAAGGACAATGGCTAAGTGTATGTTTTTCAGTCTTCTGTTTTCAGAGACCGAATCATGGTTATTACAGGCCCATTTATTGTGCCTGAAAACAGCAAAAAACATGATCATTCTTACATCATAATGGTATCCATGATCGTAGTCTACGTGAATGTACGTGTGAATGGCTGCTAACAATACGGACACGCTTACAGACAGTCAGCACTCCCTCCCCCTGCCTCTCACACGTGGTACTGACATGTAAAACGGCGTGCCGATGTGAAGTGTTTCCAAACTCACTGTGAATGTCGGCGCAGATGAATGGATGGGTCAGCTCTGAAACACCACTTATTCAAATCCAGACACACTCTGCCTCGACAAGGTCTCCGACTGTGCTTTCATTCCCTGAAATGAGTCTACCTCTTCAGCTCCCTCCAAAACATGGCTGTCTGGGGTTTCTATGGGTTACCAGCGGATGCTGGCGTGGCTGACTACATGCACGAGTCACCCAGACAGTCAGATGATGTCATTAGCGTCAGCATAATCACCCTAGTCTGGGATTGACTGACTTTCCTGCTCCTGCTTCCTCCTGCTGTTGATTGGTTTTGTCTGATATTTAAATCAGCTCCTGACCTGCACGTACCACTGCCGTATATGCCAACACCATTGCCTGTTTGTAGTATTGTCTGTGCAAATCACTGCCTGTGCATATCCCTGATCTCAACTTGAACAAACACTGATGTGGGAGAACGAGAAAGTAGATTCTTCACACACACACACACACCAACACACACACACACCTCTCACCAGCCCAGTATTTTTCACAATCAGTGGAGATCAAGGAGAGGACCAAACTGAGAGGAGGCCACTTAAGTGGATTGAGATGCACCCCTGTGACCCTCTCTGGCTGGCTCTCCCACCCATAGCTCATATTCATTAGACCTGCAAGGTGACCGCAGTGTTCAGAGCTATTAGACACAGCCACGGGGCTGGGAGATGAGGTGGGTTAATATTAAGTTAACGTGTTGAATGGTCATGGATTCATTGGAGGTTACGCTTTCTTCTAAAAGAACATATGAAGCAGCCGTTAGTATGTGTTTGTTACGCCTACTGGGAGATCCGGGCCACAACGCTCCCTCTCTCCTGAATACTGAGGGAGGCGTAACGACGCACACCTGTGTTCTTGTTTGTCCGCGGCTGTAGCCAATTATTGTTTAGTATTTAAGGTGCGAGTTTGTGTTTGTCATTTGTCGGTTATTGTCATGTTTTAAGTTCAGAGTACATGTTTGATTTATCTTGAGAGCTCTGCTGGATGCGAGCGTTATATTTTGTTTTGCCATTGAACATTCAATTAAACTACCACCTCCTACATCATACCTCTCCGTTTTTTTTCATTCGACTCCACTACACTGTGACAGTGTTGTGTTCGGTGTGTGTGTGCGTGTGTGCGTTGTTCTAACGTACCTGCGTGGTGGTGTTGTGTGTGTGGGGCAGATTGTGTAGCCTGCCCGTCTCGTCCTCCAGTGTGACCTCTGTGATGGGCACAGCCCCAGACCCCCACACCTTGACCTGGCCCAGGACCAGCCGGTCAGCCGGGGACAAGCCCTTGTGGACCACCCGACTGAAGAGGGTGTTCTGGTGGAGAGGAGGACCAGGGAGGAGGGAGGGAGAGGAGGAAGAGTGAATGAAAGAGAAAGGGGTTGGAAGGGGAAGGAGGGAGGGGTAAATGAGAGAGAAGGATTGGGGAGGCAGAGAGAGAGAGTCCTATAGCCAGCAGTTGGCATTTGCACACACACACACACACACACACACACAGACACACAGAAACACACAGAAACCAGAGACTCCGTCTCTTACTGGCAGTGAGACTGTACGTCTGCCTTATCGCAGTGTGAAATTGCTTTGGAATGGGTCTGATGCTAGGCAGAGGACGGCCACAGATGTTTGGCAAAAAGTGTGTGTGTGTGTACGTGAGCCTTTATGTGTGCTCGCGTAATTGTGTGTTTGTAACGTGTTTGTGACGTGTGTGTGTGCATATGTGTGTTTGTGGAGCACTTGGCTGCACAGAGGGTGGACTTGGCTATTCCCATTAGTCCTAGTGGTGACTCAGTTTCTGTCCAACCATGCACAAACACACACACACATCCTACTTGTCCCGTATGAAGGGTTACACACGGTCTGACCACTCTCGGGGAAAAACAACACAAAAGCTGCTGAGGAAAGCCCTTCATTTGACCCTGCTCTGAAACGCCACTGATCTGATCTGAACTGACAGGTGTAAGTAGTGGGGTGGAACCACAGATTTTGCCCATCCATATGTGTGTCAGTTAGTTAGACTGGTTGTGCGTGACCCTTGACCCCTAGGGCTAAAGCTCTGGAGGTGCACCATGCATGGACTCACCGAGGAGGCTGTGAAGGAGGTGAGCAGGTACTGACCCTTCTCATAGGTGTCTGGAGAGAGGAAAACATGAGATGGATTACTGTGCGATGGAGGGAGGGAGGGTAGGATAAAGAGAGAGAGAGCGAGATGGAGGGAGACAGAGAGGGAAACAGAGAGAATGTGTAGGAGTGAGAAAAATAGTTGGAGAGAGGGATAGTGGTTGCAGCTTGAACTGTGGAATATTAGGAAAGGGTGAGTGGTATTTAGGGAGAGAGGGCTGAGACCGAAGAGGAGAGAGAAGGGGGAAAAGATCGAGACAGATGGAAGGAGAGAGAGAGAGAGAGAGAGAGAGAGAGAGAGAGAGAGAGAGAGAGAGAGAGAGAGAGGAGATAAAAGAGTGATTGATGGAGAGCATATTTACAGGCAGAGACGAGGGGCATTACAGTAATAGTTTCTGTCACTCCTCTTCTTTGCCATCCCCCTTCTCTCTCTCTCTCTCTCTCTCTCTCTCCTCCCTCTCTCTCTCTCTGACACTTTCACACATGCTCTTTCTCTCTCTTCTCTTTCTTTCTCTTTCTTACTCAATGCAAAGAACCCTTCTGACAAAAGATACAGTCACAAACACACTTCAAACAGTACTCACCAATCCCCTCGCCATCATCCCAGAACAGTGAACCTTGAGCTCTCCCACTGTCGCTAAGGGCAACGATTAGCCCTAAAGGATTCCTCCGACTTGGACAGAGGAGAAAGAGAGAGAAAGAGTGAGGGAGGGAGGGAGTGAAACAAAGAGTGGGAGAGAGATGGAGCAAGAGAGAGGGTGGGGAGAAAGATGGAGAGCAAGAGGGGGAAAGATGGATAAATAGAAAGAGAGGGGGGAGAGAGAAGGTGATTGCAGACTGCTGAAGGACAACGGCAAGTGTAGCTGCAGTGCACTATGGGAGTTTATTTATACCTCTGTCTGAGGACAGTTCATATGTAGGCTGCCTTGGTAAGACTAACCCCAACTACAGTCTAATGAAGGCCACTCCGCAGAGAACTAACACACACACACATACACACACATACACACAAACACACAAACGAACACACACCTGTAGAATGTGTTGTTCTCTGGTTTCTGCCAGGGGAGGATATAGCCTCCCCTCACATGAAGGTTGATGTGGTTAAGAGGGGTTGGCATGGTTACCATCTGGCCCCTTATCTTCACATCTGTTGCCTGAGGAGGAGGAGGAGGAGGAGGAGGAGGAGGAGGACGAGGAGGACGAGGACGAGGACGAGGAGAAAGAGGAGAAAGAGGAGAAAGAGGAGAAAGAGGAGGGGAGGAGAGAAAGATGTTTCTCCTATGTCACACACAGCTCATTGTTTCATTGAATCAAGTTCTAACTACAGGGTATGTGCATTATTTTGTATAATGTGTGTGTGTGCTTGTGACTCACCGTGTGGAAGTCATACCAACGAGCATCGGGGACGTATCCCTTCACCTCCCTGACCCCCTGTCAATAAAGCACACAGCTTCAGGACAAACTCACTACTTATTATTCTCATAGAGGTCAACAGGAGAGGACTCCTGAATGGGTTTATTTGTAGGTGCATCTGTGAGTGTGTGTGAGTGTGTGTGTGTTACCAGATCCAGAGCAGGGGTAATGAGTAGAGCTGGACCCCAGAGGAACTGCTTATGGATGTCCCAGGTCTGTCTGTCATTCACAAACCTGGAACCACATTGCAAACACTGTTATACATGAGAGTAATGGATGTGTGTGTGGGTGGTGTATTTGTGTGTTCCTGGGTGTATACTGTCTCAACATGTGTGTGTGCACGTGTGTGTGTGTGTGTGTGTGTACTCACTCATGCAGCAGTGGTCGAACCACAGTGCTTCCTTGTGTGTGAGCTTCAAACATGAGTGTGTAGAGATAGGGAAGGAGGGTATAGCGGATGTTTAGCACGTCACGAGAAGCCTCCGAAAATGCATCATCCCAGGCAACCGGGTCTTGTCTCTGTAAAACACACACATGCATATACACACACACAAACACACACCGCAAAGATTATAAGAGACATTGAACCCCTGCTACAGTGAATGCACATATGTAAACTTAATACACTCAAGTGCTTCAGTCAGTGGTGTTGTGGCGGTGTAGTTATGGGGGCATAACTAATGCATCGTCTCACTCGTGTTGGAGTGAGAACATGAGAGAGGGCAGGAAACACACTTGGTGTTCCTCAGCAGAACTGGGACATACTCTGTTCAGATATAGCTCAGTTTATGGAACATACTGTAATGAGGACAATAGACTCGCACACGCAGGCATGCACACGTGCGTGCATACACACACACACACACACACACACATACACATAAGCACGAGCAAAGCAGTTTCTCAAATGCAGCAAAGCAGATGGAACCAGTTATACTAGGGCTATGTGTGTGTGTTTGTGTGTTTGTGTGTGGAGGGGTGTCTATATTTCAAGTGCACAACAGAAAAAAGCCCAAATGAGGCGGAAGAATCAAAACAAAGGAGGAGCAGGAGAGAGTGGAGGGTTGCTAAAGCTGCAGCCATCAGGGCACTGGTGTGTTTAATGGGCTCAGGTACAGGAAGAAGACAGCACAGATCCATTACCTGGTGAACCATGACTCGTCTGATTTGATCATTTCATCTCCAGGAGAAAAAAATGTCCACTATTATAATCATGTAGAGACTGGGGCGGCTCTGTCTGCCTCGCTCCTCACTTAGCCAACACACTTCCTCCCGTCTGCGAATGCTGGGTTGCTATGGCAGGTAAGTGTGTGTGTATGACTGTGTGTGTGCATGAGTATGTGTGTGCGTGTGTGCATGCACAGCATGTGTGTGTATGCATGTACAGTATGTGTATGTGTGTGTTTTGGGTCAGCTCGCACCCTCAGTGTGGACGTCCTTAGCCCACAGCTCTATAATTAACTCACTTAATTGAAGGTGCAGGGTGGCTAATCTCCTCCCAGCTTAGTGTGTGTTCGTGTGTGTGTGTTTGTGTGTGTGTGTGTGTTCTTGTGTGTGTGTGTGTGTGTTCTTGTGGGATAAGGGCAACATAAAGGGGGAGGAGGGAGGAGGGAGAGAAAGAGAACAAGAAAGTCACCACCTACCATCTTCTAAAAGGTGTTTCGAAAAAACTAACATTGCATTTATAAAGCTTGAGAGACACAGTGCATTGCATTCTCTCCCGGCATCAAATCCCATGCTTATCAATGATTCCATTTTGTTTCTGGTTGGCATATGTAAGCAGTCAAGACTTTAGCAAGGTCAGCTACATTATGACCTTGGGTAGCTTCATGTGTCATACCTGGAACTTAGTCTGAAAGTGGGACTTCTTCTGGAAACTTCATTGACCTCAAAATTTGTGTTCCCTCTCTGCCTGTTTGTGTGTGTGTGTGTGTGTGTGTGTGTGTGTGTGTGTGTGTGTGTGTGTGTGTGTGTGTGTGTGTGTAAAAGAGAAAGAGAGTGCCAGTCTGTGCAGAGGCAGGACAGAGAAACTGTAATGAGTATCATATTTCTGTATTAGAGCGATGAGTTCCAGTTACCCAGCAGATCTAGATAGATACTTCTAGAAGCTGAAGGTGTGTCTGTGTGAGGGTGTGTTTGTGAGAGAGAGTGGGTGTGTGGGTCTGTGTGTGTGATTGCGTGTGTGTGTCTGTGTGTGTAGGGTGGGCGGGCAGAGGGAGTGTCACTGGAGCTATTTTGATTATAACAACATGTGAACCCACACCATCAAAGACACACACACGTGCTGAGTCATCAACTGATCAATTGCACAAAAACACAAACTTACACAATCAAAGTTACATAATGTTGACTTCACATAAAGTGAAACACAAAAACACACACACACACACACAGCTGGGTGATGACTCAACCCTAACTCTGCTGTTTGTGCTTCCCAGGAGATATTTCAGTTGGGGGGAAAGCAGGTGAAGATACAAGACCTGATGAAAGGAGTGTGTGTGAGAGAGGGACCAGTCCTCTAACCCTGAGACTCGAGCAGTCTGCTACCTGGTCTCTTTCTCTCTCTCTCTCTCTCTCTCTCTCTCGCTCCCTCCTCCCCCTCCCCCCTCTTTCTCCCTCACCCTCTTTACCTCCCCCCTTCCTCTCTCCCCTCCCTCCTGTCATTTCCCTCCCTCCCTCCTTTATTGTATTGCATCCTTCCTTGTCATCCACCTTCCACTCGCTACCTCTCACTCACCCTTCAAACTGTCACTAGTTTACATGGGAACATGCAGTCACCTGTAACTGCCTCTCTTTGTACACACGTCTCTCAACACCCCCTGCCTATCCCACCTCCTTGTCTCCTGTGGAGTGTACTTTTCGCTCAATTTTCTCCTCGTTTGAACACCCATTTGCGAACCATTATTAAATGATTGTGGTTGTGTGTATGTGCGGTGTGTGTGAATCGGTGGGCCTTAGATCACCTTGAAATTCAATTATATCTCACTTCACACACACACACACACACCCCGCCACTTTGTGGGTGTCGTATTCCAACTTGCGGGTGCGAGGAAATCTAGCCCCGCCAGATCGATCGCCGGACGCCCGTTATTGGATTCTGTCAGATATGTTCCAACACTCGCAAAGGTCACCGTCGCAGAGAACGCCACCGCCACACTACTCTGCAGGGCGAGTCCTAGTGAACACAAGGTGTGTGTGTGTGTGTGTGAGAGTGACATATATAAAGAGGAAAAGATAGAAAGAGAAAGACAGGTTGTGTGTGTCTGTCACAGACCCAGAGAGTCAGAGAGTGAGAGAAACATAGGGAGAGAAACAAAGGAATGGCTGGAGTGTGAGTGTATGGATGCAGGCGGGTATTTTCGTGCGGACATGTGTGTGTGTGTGCATGTTTGTGTGTACAGTGGGTAGGCTGACTCACAGGGTTGCCCTTGCCGTTGTGGTTGCGGGAGTATGGGTAGAAAGCTCCGAGCTGCATCCAGCGAAGACACATCTCATAATCAGGACGGTTGAAGAAGCCACAAATGTCTGCTCCAGTCTGGGAGACAGAGAGAGAGAGAGAGAGAGAGAGAGAGAGAGAGAGAGAGAGAGAGAGAGAGAGAGGGAGAGAGAGAGAGAGGGAAAGAGGATGATGACATGGAGAGAGAGATGATGGGGAGATAATAGAGGGAGAGGGAGGGATAAAGGGAAAATGAAGGAGACAGACAGGGATAGAGATAAGGTTGAGACAGAGAGGGGTTGAGACAGAGAGTCAACCAACAACAGAACAGATTGTTCAGAACAGAACTGTTATCTGTTGATTTTAATACTCGTTAAAGCGTTATACTTGACACCATGTCTATAGGTAGAGGAGATGGCAGATTCCTGCTCTAAGAGACATGTGGGGTCATATAAAAACTTACATAAGGGATGCCAAACAAACTGAACTCCATCATGCCTGCGAAACAGAAAGAAACTTAATACCCGACCACACACAAACACAAGCTTCTTTATGAGGACGTTAAACCTTGTGTTTGAAAAACACGTACGCACCTATAATGGATTTGAAGAGCTGATCCCAGCTGGCATTGTTGTCTCCTAGCCAATGACCCGACCATTTTCCTGAGGATGGATATGTCGACCGGGTCACCACAATGCCCCTCTTCCCTGTCGTCTTCAGGAGGGCACTGCAAGGCAGAGGGTCATCTGTGTTACCACACACACACACACACACACACACACACACTTCACTGATACACACACATGCAGTGAACTGATGAGGACCACACACATCCATACTCAAATGTAGCAATCAACACCCACACACACGCACTCACTCATAGGTGGGTTTGGTGTGGGACCATCCATAGAGGCTGTGGACATCAAAGTGTTTGACTGCAGTGCCGTCACTCAGGAACTGTTCACTGTTCATACACAGAGTCTTGTGGTTCAGGCCCCTTTCCTTTGATTCCAGAGCTTCGCACACACACACATACACACACACACACACACACACACACATACACACACATACACGCACAGACACACACACACAAACATTTATATTATATTTATTGTATGTACACTGCACATACAATCTCAGTCTTATTACCAATGCAATGTGCAGTGGATGATTTTCTGCATGATTGGTGTGTGTGTGTGTGTGTCTTACGTGGCATATAGGGAGGCCGTTCCAAGAGTTGGTTTCCCTTACAGACCTCTCCCACTGTTCCATGGACAAAACTGGCAGGCTCATTCATGTCCTTCAAAAACACACAGACAGACCATCAAGGTTCAGTACCCTGGAGACGGATAGTGTGTGTGTGTGTGTGGGTTCTTGGTCCCAGATCCCAGTGCCACTCACAATCCAGATCCCGTCAAACTTCATGGTGTTGTTGTAGAACTCTTCAATCTCCCGCTGCCACCACACTGCAGTCTGATTCCGGAAGAAGTCAGGGAAGGCAGAG
>CAEFZP010001112.1:45000-166284 GCA_903064625.1 Mallotus villosus
TACATGGTAACAGGCCTGCACTTGTCTGGCTGCAAGTAAGAGAATGTGTGTGAATGACATACCGTGCTGGGGTCAAACCAGTGAGTTATGACGTGTGAGAGCGTATGTTTGTGTGTGTTTGGCCACACTCTGTGTCTACGCGTGGCCAAGCTTTTCCATTGTCTCCACGCGTGCGCGTGTGTGTTCGGGCCCCATGTGTGCGTGCTCCTCTGCCACCCACCTCCCAGGTGCATCCCCTGGACCGACACTTGGCCTCGTCGCTGCCCTCCTCGGGGTAACAGTCGAAGCGCTGGTGGTCAGTCTGGACCTGGTCCCAGTTGACTTTGTACGTCTCACCCAGCTGCAGAGCCAGGCCCCGCAGGGACAGCACCTTGGGGATGACACAAAGAGAGAGAGTTGCATGTGCGTGTGTCACTTTTGCGTGTGACCATCAAAGTCACCATTCCTCATATTGCAGTTAGAGTGTGTTGGACAATCAGTCCGGATAAGGTGCTTAGCTTGACAAGGTTATGGCAGCCTATCCAAGGCCTACTGTATACATTGAACCTGTGTTTCATTCTAACCTGTTTCTAGACTCAACATCCCATTAACCTTCACACTGCCATTGAGTCTGGTATAACGGCAAGAGTCATTGTGTGCATGTGTGTGTGTCATAACAGGGAGACCTTGAGAACATTCTGAATAAATATGCACGAACATGTGGGGGTTCAAATGGATACAGGACTGCACAGACACACACACACTGTCTCTCTCCATGAGAGCATCTTTATACATCACATACCCCCGGTCACATTCTGGCCTTGGTGTGTCACTGTATGAGACATGACACAAACACACACATACATACATGCACACGTACACACATGCACACATACACACGTACACGCTAACATTCATACTCAGGCATAAATCGTTATCCGCGGTAACGTCCTAAAAAAAAATCCTGTCATATTTCACACTTACAGACTAACCTTGAGAAGTAACAGTCTCTTCCTCTACCTTATTGAAACAAATGGCATCAATCTGTGCTCTCAGTCAGCCATTAGACTGTGAGCCAGTCAGGGCCTGTCTCCCAGCCTTCCTCTGCTGCTGTTGCAGAGCAAGAGATGAGGATGAAGGGAGGGAGTGGAAGAAGGAGGGATGGAGGGAGTGATAGAAGAAGGGATGGAGGGAGGGAGGAAGTGATAGAAGGGGGGGTGGAGGGAGGGAGAGATAGATAGATAGTAGGGGGGATGGAGGGAGTGGTAGAATGGGGGGATGGAGGGAGTGATGGAAGGAGGATGGAGAGAGGGAGAGATAGATGGAGGGAGGGAGTGATTCAAGGAGGGATGCAGGGAGGAAGTGATCGAAGGGGGGGATGGAGGGGGTGATGGAAGGAGGATGAAGGAGGGATAGGGGTCTCTCCATTGCTATTGTCTATGGCAGCCTGTCTTTGGTGAAATGTGCTCATATTCAAAGTTTAAACATGTCATTGTGTGCAGAGTTTGAGACGAGCATGTGTGCGTGTGTTACCTTCTTGGCTGTGTCGTACTGGAAGTTTGCAGCAGGCAGTTGGGTGTTGTTGTTGTTGTGGACTACAGAAACAGAAAGGGGCGGGGCTGATACACCCAGAACAGTGATGTTCTCAAACACCAGGTTGTTGGGGTCCTTGTACCCAGAATGCACCACTTGCATGGTCAGTATGCCCTGGAGAGGGAGAGAGAGAGAGAGACAGTGAGAGAGAGAGAGAGAGACGTGAGAGAGAGAGAGACAGTAGAGAGAGAGAGAGACAGAGAGAGAGAGAGAGAGAGAGAGAGAGAGAGAGAGAGAGAGAGAGAGAGAGAGAGACAGAGAGAGAGAGAGGGAGACCAGGCTTAACATATACCAAATCTACCAAATCCCCAATGCCTAGGTACTGTATATTCACCAACAAAGCATCAACATAATACATGTTAAAAACATACATAATACATATGAGGAAATGTATGCGCTTGTTTGAAGCTGATCGCAATCGCTTGGGCCACTGGCTCAATGGCCATGTAAAATTACTGAACTGTGTCTCGGATCAGAGACTAATCTTCTGGTTGAAAATTATGGAAGCTTCAAAAACTGTGTTTAAGTGTTGAAGTGACTTACATAAACCGTGGAGAACTGGTAGTGGATGTGATTGCCCGATTCAACAGTTTCTGTAAAAGGTCAAGACAAGATTAGTAATTTCCCCTCATTTCTACTGTGTTTCTTTGTTCATGACTCCATCAAATCACCTTTCTGACAGCCCCGTGGCTGTTTAACACGTTATAATTGTCGCACGCACATAGACACACGCACGCATGCACACGCACGAATAATACCTCGAGAGTCTCCATCATCCCAGAATAGCTCTCCTGCTGCTTGATTATTGTCATCGAGAGCCACGATCAAACCCATGGGGTTTCGCCGGCTGTGGGAACATGGATACACACACACACACACACACACAAAGAGGCATAGAGACACACTCTGCTTTTAGGAACACAACAAAAGGTGAGATGACATTTTGTTCTTTGAAGTTTTTGCATTTGTGATGCACATGCATTGATGTGTGTGTTTGTGTGTGTGTGTTTGTGTGTGTGGATATGTGGGTGGGTGTGTGTGTACCTGTATGTGGTGGTGACATCAGGTTTCTGAGTAGGAAGAATTGCTCCACCTCTGATGTGTAAACCAAGCTTGTCCGCGGGCAGGTACATATCAACGTGCTGCCTGCGTGCTGTCACCTTCTCCATCTAATTGGTCAATGTGTGAGCAGTGAAAATGCTGTTGTTAGTGGGTGTGCGTCTCTGTCTCTCTCTCTCTCTCTCTCTCTCTCTCTCTCTCTCTCTATGTATCTCTCTCTCTCTCCTTCTCTCTCTCTCTCCTTCTCTCTCTCTCTCTCTACAGCAGCTCAGAGACCGTAAGAAGACAGATTCCACACCACAATTAATTTCCAGAACCCCTCAGGACAAATTCTTCGGACCAGGACAATTTAAAGCTTCCCCTCCTCTCTTGTGTCAGCATGTGTGTGTGTCTCAGTGTAAGTGTCAGTGAGAGTGTGTGTATGTGTGTATGTGTGTGTGTGAGTGGGTGTGTGCGTGTGACTATGCTGTATTTGTGTGTGTAAGAGGGAGTTACTGGAGCGTCTATAAGCAATTTCAGATCTTATCTATACTTTACTGTCAGCCTTAAGGGGAGCCCTTCCCCACGTCCTCTTTTCCTCTCCTCCTCTACTCCTTTCTTCTTTCAAGTCCTTTTCTTTGTAAATCTACACCTCTGTCCCTCCTCCCCAATCACAGGGGACCAACCAGGAGAAGGGCCAGCGGCGAGGGGAACAATCTAATCGCCCATCTAATCAGACCGCTCTTTACAGCTCCACACCGCGCCCAAATAAGGTCCCACAGGAAATCTGCTCCTCTTTTATCTCTACGACGGCAGATATTCTCTAGCTTTCACCTCGCCTCTCTGTTCTTACACTTCTATCTCTGTGTCTAATCTCAAACGAAGGAAATACCCCATAGATTCACAATGCTGGTTTCGATAGGTGTCTCTGGACTTCCTTCTCCCTTCAGAAAGAAAACAAGCCATTTACACTTCCAAGTAAATGCCTTAATGGGGAGACTTTCTTGCAAACCATCTATCTTAAAGTGAGCTTTGTTTGCTAACATGGCATTGACATTGAAATGACGGCACTGTTGCAGTTTTACAAACATCCAGTCAGGTAAAATAATTGAAGACAATGAATTTAAGGCAGGATGACAAGCAGGTTGGGCAGGAAACAATTTCTGGTCAACTGGAAATGCAAATCTCACCGTCTCGTAGTCGTACCACAAAGAGTCTGGAATGTAGGCTCTGATATTTTCCACCCCCTGTCAAAGCAAAGTTTAAACATTCACGTCAGAAATGAAAAAAGGAATAAGAAAAATAATGTGGCAATTATTGATCCTTAATAATAAAAACACTCATCATAGCTTTCTGTGATCTCACAAAGTTTCTGTGATGTGGAAGTTGAATGTGGTGAGATGTAAGAGTTGCTACTTTGGGCACCAGTTAGCATCAATCAAATGACAATTGCTTTTCATGGATTGAGGGGGACAAACGAGAGCAATCAATAACACAAATATTGTTATCAGCAATGATCATTTATCAATTCTGCGCCCCCCTTTTCAAGATGACTCACAGAGATATGTAATATGTTTGCTGACCCCCTTCCTTCCCATTCAACCCAAATACTGACATTTTCTTTCCATACCAGCCATGTTGGTATCCCTGCATACCCATCACTTTGACAAAGGGTAAACACCACCCACATGTATGCAGATGGCTAGCATTATCAGTGAAGCTTACAGTGAATACGGCTACCATTCAATATGCTAAGTAATGCATGAGGATGGCTAGCGTTAGCGGTGAGGCTAACGGTGACTGAAGCAGCTCTGTCCTCATTTACAGAGACGCAAAAAATCAGAGTGGCAGAGCGCCACTACATATTCCTAAAGAAGGTTTAACTGAGGTTGATCAGGTGTAAGGGCTTACAAAAAGGAGAGTGAAGGGGAAAGAGAGAGGGAGATGAGGAGATCACAGGGGTCTGGGAGAGCAGCTGATTAAGAGAATGCAGATGAGACGAGGAAGCCAGCGTTTGATGAAGGGAGGAGAAAAAAAGAAGTGTATGATGGACGAAGGTAATGGGTAGAGGAAAGGAGGAGAGGAGGAGGTTCAGGCCTGGGCCCAGGGGGGACGAGGGGGGCAGTGCTTCCCAGCTTCGCCATGCAGGCTGGAGATGAAGGTGGAGAGATCTGACAGATAGGCCTCAGACATGATTAGAGAGATGGAGAGTGTAATGGGTGAAGAGAGAGAGGGGGGGGGTGGCAAGGAGGGAGGGAGAGTGTAGGGGGAGAGAGGAGGAAAAAGAGAAAGAGAGAGGGAGAGTGTTGGGGGAGAGGGGAGAAATAGAAAGGGGGAGAGACACAGATAGGGATGGAGAAAGAGACAGAACTAAGAGTGGTAAGGAGAGCTAAAGCGAGCTAAAGCGAGCTAAAGCGAGAAAGAAAAACAAGCCCCAGTACCAGTGAAAAAGAGAGAAAGTCAGGTGAAGGGAAAGTTAGACTGAGGGAAGTAAAAGTAAACAGAAAAGTAAAAAGGGAAACCTTTCTAATCAGAAGATTATGGTTGGGATCAGACCCTTAACCCACCTCAACACCCTACGCTATGTCTCTATGTCTCTCTGCGGTAATGTCCGGAGCTCTGCTCTCGTAAGCTGGGGCGTGACGGGCATGCGTAGAATGCGCGCTAGTCAGGGAGAGCGTCGAGATAGAGCTATCATGATACTCCTAGCGATCTAGCTCTCTCTCTCTCTCTCTCTCCTCATCTCTCTCTCTCTCTCTCTCTCTCCTCTCTCTCTCTCTGTCTGTCTCTCTGTCTCTCTCTCTCTTCTCTCTCTCTCTCTCTTCCTCTCTCTCTCTCTGCTTACAAAGGAAACTTTCTTTGACAATTACACTCTGATGAAAGTTATTATAATACCCCAGTCCCACTCTGAATCCATTTCACTCTGGTTTTCTGTAATTCGCAAGGGGCCATGCTAAATTGCTTATTAATCAGGCCACTTTAACATGACCGCAATCTATCTAGTCACACACACACACACACACATAGACACACATGTACATACGCACACACACACTATGTATCTACACTTCTAATCTCCCTGTAATGAGGTCAGTGCTCTCATTAGAAGTGAGAGAAAGGAGGAGGGGTGTGAAAGACAGAAGAAAGAGGAAGACAGAGTGAGAGAGGGAGGAGAAAAACTAAATCCCATGTCATGCTCCCATCCCAGCGGAGGTCAACTACTGTGCATCTTCACGTGTGTCTCTTTGAATGCATGTGCCTGATGCCTGTGTGTGTGTGTGTGACAAGAAGACAGTGTCTGTGTGTGTGTGTGTGCCAGTGAGCGAGAAAGACAGACACAAGGAATGAGAGAGAGTGTGTGTATGCGTGTGTGTGTGTGTACGTCAGTGGAAGAGAAAAAAAGAGAAAGTGTGTGAGTGTGTGTGCATGTGCATGTGTGTGTGTGTACTGACCGGGTCTAGTACAGGAGTGATGAGCAGATGTTTCCCCCAGAGAAACTGGCGATCCACAGTCCAGGTGTTACTGTCTGAGTAGAACCTGAGGGAGAGAGAGAGAGAAAGAGAGACAAGGAAAAAGAGAGAGAGAGGATTAACAAGAGCGAGCGACATCGAAGACAGAGAGAGTGAGACGGAGCGGGAGCGAAAGGTTTACATCAACAACAAGGCACTGTGTGCGTCCACAAGCAGTTTGTTCGTATGCACAACAGGCGGTGCGTGTGGACTGTGGAGTCCGTTGAGCCTGCTAGCTCTGATGACACGCCACTGACACGCCAGGGAGCTGTGACTCACTCATTCATCACCGGCCTGACGACAGTTTCTCCTGTGGTGTGGGCCTTGTAGAACAATGTGTAGAGGTAAGGGAGCAGGGTGTAACGGATGTTTAGGTAGCGCCTGGATGATTCCACCAGTCTGGAATCGGCACCAAATATTGCAGGGTCTTGGGGCTGGAGGTGGAAGAGGAGAGGAAGGAGGCAGAGGTGGATTAGGAGGTGGAGGAGGAGAGGAAGTAGGGAGGAGGGGAAGGAGAAAGAGGGAGGAGGAGATGGATGAGGATGAGAAAGAGAAAGAGGCTTTATTGGCATGACAAGGAAAGATGCAGAAATCATTGAACGCAATACACATCTATTTGATTCACATTATTTCACAAAAGTTCAACTGGATTCTTTTCATACATTGCAGTGTTCGACATCAAGTATTTGTTAAGTGGAATAAAAGAAAGAAAAAAAGAGGAAAAAAGGGGTGAAAGAAAATAGAAAGAATGGAGAAATAGAGCACATCGAAAAAGATGAATAGGTTCAAAAAGAGTGAGGGAAAAAAAGAAAGTGATGAAGGGGCTAAAAAGAGAGTGAGAGACTCGCTGATAGAGGGAAATAATGCTGAGAGAATAAAGAGTAGGGCAGACTGATGGCAGCGAGCGAGTGAGTGAGACAGAGAGAAAGAGCGAGAGAAAGGAAAGAGAAGTAGGTTTTAATCCCATAATTGTGGAGTCTGAGAGGATGATTAGCAGCTGAAGGGCCTTCCTCCTCTCATCAGGCTAATCATTCATGCCCTGAGTGTGTGTGTGTGTGTGTGTGTATGTGTGTGTGTGTGTGTGTGTGTGTGTGTGTGTGTGTGTGCGTGTGTGTGTGAAAGGGAGAGAGTCTGCGTGAGAGTATGTGTGAGTGTACAAATATGTGTGAGTGTGTGTTGTTTGTGCACTTGTGCATATGAGTGTGGACTCTGCCCTTCTGATGAGAGAAGTGATTAGGGCAATGCAAAGGTCACACATTTGCCAACTCATTTACTGATAATCTTTTTTTCTATTCATCATCATTTTCCTGTCATCCCGCATGCAGCATAATGCTCTGTATCTCTTCTTCCCCCTCTCTCTGTCTCTCTCTCTCACAGTCGGTCTGTCTCTCTGTCTCTCGCTCTCACTATGTCACTCTCTCTGTCTGTGTCTTTCTCTGTATGTATACATCTTTGTCAGTTTGTAATTAACCTTACTAATAAAAAAGCTTGACTGGGTTAGGCTCATCTAGAACGGTACCTTGTAACCTTGGGCGTTGTGGTTCCTGCTGAAGGGGTAGAAAGCCCCCACCTGCATCCACCTGCGACACAACTCCTCTGATGGTTCATCAAAGAAACCGCAGATGTCGGCCCCGATCTGAACACACACACACACACACACACACAGACACATTCATGAATGACAGTTGACATTTTAACTTAAAGAATGGGCAGTACAGGCCACAAGGCCCACCGTATTGAACTGACTGTATAACAAAGTGATATCTGCATGCTACATCCGACCATGGAAGGGAAAAGATAACATCACAAACGATCCCAGGCTGTGTGTTTGAAGATTCACAGTGGCCTGTGTGGTCCTAAACATGTTCATGAAAAGATGCTCCATGACTGAGCCTGCACACGTCCCTTAGAGGTGCATTTTACCGTTGCTATTCATTACCACTAGGCTGTAAGGCTGGGTGTCAACCTGCTCCCACTTCTCATATGCTCAAATCTGGAGTTACTCGAGGGTTTCAACTTGATGGCTCTCACACCTCATTGTGTAACTTCCTGTAACATCCTGCTAGTTATATGTTGACAAGTAAGGGTCAATATTTGGTCTGATTGGTTGTTCTTGTGTATAAAAGGAATTGCGAAGCATTGTTATGTGGAGTCTTGATCTCCTGAGACCTTCTCCTCAGCTCTGGCTTGTCATTGTTCTCCTTCTCCTAGCTCACCTCATACCAGGGACGTGCACAGGTTGTGGCTAAGGTTGACCTCTTCGAGTCAAAGTTCCCCTCCGAGGGTAAATCTAAACAGCTGCAGAACTTCATGTAGATCTAGATGTAAAGAATCGCCACCCGAAACATTTCAGAAAGTAGCCTTATTCACTTCCAATCGATGAGCCTATGGGCAACAAGAGTGGAAGTCAGAAGGGGGAGGAGGGGTATGCCCCCTACTCTGTTTACTCTGCGGTACTGCACGCGACCGCCACCTGGATCTTCTTGCCCTTAAGAGACGGTCACGGTTGTTTTCTTTTGTGTCGTTCTGCTTTGACGTTGTCAGAAAAGGTGAGTTTTAAATTGTAGAAATGTATAACAAACGAACCATTTTTTTCAGGCCAGAGCGACTGCCCTTCAAAATTCCTGTGCACGTCCCTGCCTCTTACTGTCTCTCTGGTTTACAATAATCATGGTAGCGTATAGGTAAGAGTTAACCTTCATTTTGTAACATGTTTGCCTTGTAATTGATTTAATTCATTTGCAATGTTATTAACTATTTATTTTATTTTACTTATTTATTTTACTTTGACCATTCTTGCTCTGATTTAACCCATAGAGTCAATTACTGTAACTGGAATTCAATTGGTATTAGCATTTGGTTCATGCTAATTCACTGTTCAGTTTTCCCTCGTCCTTTCATTTCCCACAGGGGAATTAGTTTTGTTTGTTTGACCAATATTTAACCCCCTACAAGGCCACTTAAGAACATGTTCAATAAGGAAGAAATCAAACCAAATCCCATTTACCTGGTTTTCAGGGCTTTTGGTATGGTCAGTTTGTGTGTCTGTGTGTGTATGTCCTCGTCAAAGAATTGGAAAACCTCTCCAACAGAGTCCCTTTAGGACCGAGGTTGGCTACTCCAAGTCTAAATGGCTGACACAGCTGGTGAAGTGTGTTTTTAGTGTGTGTGTGTTTGAGTGTGTGTGACTCCATGTTGGCATTTTCCCCCTGTTTGAACAACGGTAGAACACCAAGCCAAGCTCCTCCCAGTCACACAATCACCATGATGAAACAGCACCGATAAGCCTGTCACTCCTGAGAAGGTAAACTAAAGAACGAAAAGTAAGGCCCAAACTAAACCACCCTCCAATCCATAAAAAAATATGAATCAAATTATCTTTCAAGAGACCTAGTGAAATATTAATCGAGGGAATCCAACAAGTTTAAAATTGAAATCGAAACCAATTAAACAAAGCCAGGGCAAGCCAATAAAGACAGTCTAAATCAATACAGAATATCAGCCAACCAAAATAGACTAAATTTAAATTGATGGGTAGACCAGCCACTGAGAGAGCAGGTGAGAGAGAGTTGAACCACTCACGTAGGGAACGCCAAACAGGCTGAACTCCAGCATGCCAGGGATGGCCCATTTGATGTCATTCCAGTTGGCGGCGTTGTCGCCCAGCCAGTGACCCGAGTATTTACCCACTCCTGGGAAGGAGGAACGGGTCAACATGAGAGTCCGGTTCCCCCCAAACACCCTCTTCAGAGCCCTGAGAAAGAGAGGGAAAGAGAGGAAAGGAGAGCATGCGAGTAATGAGAAAGTAGATGTGGAGTGAGAAGGAGAGTAAGGACGAAAGAGATATTGAGTGAGAAGATGAGGGATAGGGGAGGGAGACGGAGAGTGAACAGAAAAGGCAAAGGTGAGAAAAGGGGAGGGAGAGAGAGACAGAGATAGAAAGTAGGTGGAGGAGAGAGAGAGAGAGAGAGAAGGAGAACAAACAGAAAAGGTAAGGGAGAGAGAAATAGAGGTTGGTTTAGAAGTGGTTTAGAAAATGTAGAGATGTGAAATGGAAAGCATTGTGGATGTCATTTGTAGTCGCGATTGTTCTGTTGGTTTGCTGAAACGAACTACCATTGATTTTTATGATAATGGCAAAAAGCTAATAATGTGGTACCAAAGCTGTATCCTGCCAAGAGAGAAAACAACTGTGGAAGAGAAAGAGACAGAAACAAATCTGAGAAAGAACGGAGTGTGACTCAGCAAATCAAGACCTCCCTGAGCGCTTGTTACTCATGTGTGTGTGCCTGTGTGTAGGTGTGTGTGTGGGGTGTGCTTGTGTCTGTTGTTACTAAGAAAGAAAGTGTGAGAGTGAATGACGTAAAAATCTAGATGGAAAAAGAACTTCGATTCACTTTTTCACTTTTGAGACCTGAGGAATTCACATCACCTTCTCAACTCAGTAACTAGGCCCAAGGCTACAGAAGATGTAGCCTAAATTCAAAACCAGTGGACTGAACTCTGAACTCTCCATCCAGAGAGGGCTGCTGTGCAGCAAAGCTTATGCAATGTTGATCATCTGAACCCACTTCTCTGTAGCCAGCACCATGGAGTAGCCATAGAGACTGTGGACATCGTAGTGGTTGCCCCAAGTCTGTTTGGCGTCCATGCACAGAGTCTTGCTGTACATCAGGTCATCCAGAATCCCTACGGACAGACACGAGAGGGATAAGGAGGATGGAGAGAGAGACAGGAAGGGAGAATGAAAGATGTTGGGAGAGAGATAAAACAATGAAATTGTTTACTATTTACTATTTACTATTTTGCACACTCACTGGGGGTGTAAGGAGGGTAGTTGAGGTTGTTGTCAGCACAGCCTTTGTTCGAGCCCTGCTTGAAGTTCGCCACCTCGTTCATATCCTAGCAGGTGACAGAACGTCAGGAGATGGAAGCCATGTTATGGACCTCTCAACAGCCAGACGAATGAAACATCCAGCTCATTTGTCAACCTCGCTGACATTCAAGGCGCGTGCACAGCAGTGTGAGATACTTCCACGCAGGCTCTCCTCAGAGTTATTGGACTGTGATATGTGTAATACATATTCAGACGATCGATGGCTGCGCGTGGGCGTGAAAGACGAGGCGGACTCACAATCCAGAGGCCGTCGTGCTTGACCTCCCTGGAGAACCTCTCGTACTCGTCCTCCCACCACTCGATGCAGCCAGGGTTGGTGTAGTCAGGGAACACCGTCTCCCCCGGCCACACCTGGGGGTTGGAAGAGGGGTGTGGAGGAGGTGGTGGGGATGGAGGGGAGGTAGTGGGGAGGTGGAGGAGGGGTGGGGGGTTGAGTGAAGGTGGTAGAGAGGTGGAAGAGAGGTGGGGGGTTGAGGGGAAGGTGGTAGAGAGGTGGAAGAGAGGTGGGGGAGGTGTTGAGGAGGGTTGGGGGTGGGTAGATAGGGGGGTTTGGTTACTGAGAGGAGGAGGAGGAGGGAGAGGCTGTCATGATGGTCATTGTAATGATGGTGAGAGGGTGATACATTCAAAGCCACAGAACGAGAAAAGAGGGGATCAAGGACAGATGGTTGGGATTGAGCGAAGCGAAAAGAGAAAGGGAGCAAGGGAAAGAGAAGAAGAGAGTGAGGATAAAAAAGATTAGAGGACAGAGGAAGGAGATGGGAGGGTAGTCGGAAAATAGAGAGAGCAAGTGTAGGAGAAGGATACAGAAATGTGAAAGTAGAAAAGGGGACAGTAGAGGAGAGAGGGAGGAGAAGAGAGGAGAGCAGAAATCGATAATGTAATAGAAATCTCCAGACGTGGTGTTGTTAGAAGCTGTTGATAATGACACGCTTTGAGAGTAATGATTAATCCACAGATAGAGACATGAGAAAGCTAGACAGGTACTGACAGTGCTGTGTGTGTGTGTGTGTGCGTGTGTGTGCGTGTGTGTGTGTCTCTGTGTGTTTATGACCTTGTATAACAAGCTAAAGATTAAATCTCAAGGTCCAGTAAAACACTCTGGTTACCATTTTACCTTTTATTTCATTGCTCTTCTGCCTTTACACCCAAGAACAGAGAAAGCCCATGAATCATGTTCACACCCAGACACAAACACACAATCACGGGCACACACAGTGTGGGCATACACAAACACACACACGCAAAGGAACAAAAACATGGGCACATGGGAATACACAAGCACGTCAACACACACGCACATACACATGCTATTAGGATTGACCTCTCGTGGGATCAGATTTACAGCGCTGCCTGTTCTAAAGCTCAAGGTCAAGGTTAATTGATTGTCAGACATAGTTTCCATCCTTCTCTCCGTGTCTGTCTTTTCATCCTTCTCTCTCCATGCTCTCGCTCCCTCCGTAACTCTTCACCCATGTTCCTTCTTTCTCTCCTTTTCCTCTTCCAACCATCACCCTCTCCCCTCCTCACCATTGACTCTTTTTCTTCACAGTGTCATCGTTCTTCATAAACACTGGAGTTCTCTATGAACATCTGTGATGCGGATGTTTTACCCAACCTCCATTTTCGTAGATGGAAGCTTCCAGAAATAGCTGTTCCTTTCATCCTCTTCTCCAATTACCCCACTAATGTATCTAATAAATACAAGACTACTTCTGCCTGCACCACCAGCACCATCAGCCCCACTTCCCCACTCCAATTCAGAGGCTGTCTTTTTGTTTTCACAAGCAGAACACACACATTCACTCTAACACGCACACACATCCCAACACACACTCGCACACATCCCAACACACACTCGCACACATCCCAACACACACACTCGCACACAGATATGGAACGGGTGTAAGCACAGTCTGTGATGCAGAACAGTTTGAGATTAAACATTAATGTGAAATCGATGCATATGTTTGACCCGATAGAAAACCATAAAAAAGAGATTAGCGTAACGCCTGGCTTAATCGCAGAGCTAATCACAAGAGACTTCGTAACCCGTGTGATACGTGGTTTACCACGCTTCGAGGGGTCCATAATACTTTCCCTGTAGACAGCACTCAATACAACAGAGGACTGACACAAATGATGACACAAACACACGTACACACCCACAAACATCGCTAACACTCACACAAACACACACACACACTAACTAAGATATATTTGCTAACACACACACACACAAACATACTCTCACGCACACACAGCTCACCTCTCCCACTAAAGGTGTGGTCCCATCATCTTCAGTGACCCAAGCTTTCTTCTGGGTTCCTCTGTCATATGACTCATAAGGCCCGTTGGTCCTCCTACTTGTGGCCACTGCAGGGTCCTGCGAACACCACTGGCAGTTAGGACACACACACCTCTCGCACACCTCACACACACCTCACACACACCTCACTCACACCTCACTCACATCTCACGCACACCTCACACACATCTCCCACACACCTTACTCACACCTCACACACAACTCCCACACACCTCACACACACCTCACACACACCTCACGCACACCTCACACACACCTCATACACATCTCCCACACACCTCACTCCCCTCTCACACACATCTCTACAGCCTCCCACATTTGCACATGATCACTGGTGAATTCATTTGAACTGGTCAAAAAAACATACAGCTTCTACCATATTTTAGAACATTCATCTTGTAGAACATGATGGTTTCAACAAGTATCACCAAGTTGTTTGGACTGTGTGTGTGAAGTGCTTTTCACTCACAATTTGCACTGTATGAAGAATATGAACTTCATTAATGAGAGATTGTGTAGGTTGTGTTAGAGTTTGCGGTGTGTGACTCACCAATATGAGAATGTATCTCTGTCCTTTCTCATGGAGATAGTCAGCAAACTGAGGAAGCTCTTTGAAATTGACCAGATCATAAGTGAAGTCTTTCTTATCCTCCATGTAATCTATATCAGTGTACTGGATGTCCTGAAATGAGAAAAAGGAGCAAACTAGTTTCAAGGGCACTTTAAAGCCATCCTTTCAAGTTTGACTCGATCAGGTTGGTTAGGTGCCTTCACACTTACACGACATTCAAGTTAATTTCATTCAACATGTCACACAACGGTTAAGGCTTCTATAGAGCCTTACTGTGAATTCTACCGTCGCTGTCTGTTCCCAGGCCGTGTAACATCCTCGTCTTTGCTTGACCTAGATATCCCTAGACGTGCCATGCTTTCTGGTTGCACAGTGACTCCAGCCCAACTCTGGCTGCATCTTATAACACATTTAAAGCCTACAGTATGTTAATATGTTAGCGTCTTGGCATGACTGAAACGCATTAAATGCACATTTGCATCCAAGTCTGAATTGAATGTATTTAGAAGGGCTTTCAAGTGGGGCTCAAACGCATTGGTTCACGGCTGCCTTCCCAATGCATGACTTAAACGTGAACGCACTTGAAAATGTGCATCTTAAAGACAAATTTAAAGTACCCTCTTCCTCACCCCCCGCAAACCCCCACTTGCACACAAATATATTTGCATCTTACTATATCTAATAAGCGCAGGCCCAAGAGTTAGTAATTTAGCATCACTCCCAGGCATCTGCTGTAGTGTTAGCCTGCTGGCGAGCCCGCGAGTGTTACAGACCTTGATGTGAATGCCTGCGACTTGGCTAATGTGCAGCAGAACCTTGGGAGGATTTTAAAGTGTTAGCACATTCTGTTTCTGGTCTGGGCCCTGATTTGCTCGTCTGTCAGTCCCCCCCCACGTCCCCCAGCACCTCCCCACCCCCCCCAGCACCTCCCCACCCCCGCTCCCTCACCCCACCCCCCCTCTCTCTCTTTCTTTCTCGCTGGAACAGATGGTTAGGCCTTCCTGCCAGTTCCTTCACTAATGTTGCCGGGTTCCAAACGTATTAGGGTAATGTGATAATGCCCTCTGTGGTCTATCTGATGGCAATCAAATGCACGGCGCCATACATCTCCAGTGAAACCAGCTGTCATCTTGTGTCTTTTGGGGCGGGAGGGGCTGAGGGATATCTAGATATGACTCGGAGTGCGGTTTTATGCATTTCTCGATCCAGCCTCTGCTGGAGCATGCCTGTCTTATATCTTAACCACAGTCAATGTTGTTACTGGAGGGAGGGGTGGGGGGAGGGTGGATGGGGTGTTGCAGTGTGGTTGACCGCTTGTTTTCGGAGTTCCGTGGTCAGGTGGTCAGGTGTGGATGAGGTCTCTCTGGGTGAAAGGATTGAACCAGCTATCAGACTTTCTCCTGGTCCAGATCCAAAAGGCCAGCCTCTACATTTCATCATTTTGAAAACCTTCCCCAAGCCCTCACCACCCCACCCCAATACACACACACACACACACACACACACATGCCTTATCCGGGCATGTTGATCTCTGGCAGCTTCATATCGCTGAAGGAGAGCTGCCAGGGTGGAATTGATGGACAATGATTCCAAGTCGGTGATAGCTGGATTAGCTCACACAGCCTCACTGCTAACACTGTGGGATCAACTGATAACACTCCTAGCACAACCATGTGTCCTTTGTGTCTGTGTGTGGGGGCGTGTATGTGTGTGTGGGCGGATCACGACTGGATGAACGGACCCTATTAGGTCAGCATTGACTCAAGTCTCCTTCACTATCATTCTTGTCAGGCTAACTCATAACCAAGCTGTTCAAACCGCATTCCTCCTCTGCCTACCAAAACAGTGTTCTGTGTTCCTGCTGTTCCCCAGGGACTTACATATGGGATGCCTATGGCGCGGTTCCTCTCCACTGTTCTCTTGACCTCCTCCAGACTGCCGTAGTCCCACCTGGAAAGTTGGAAACCCAGGGACCAATAGGGAGGGATCACTGGCCGCCCGACCAGCTGCACACAAATGCCACACACACACACACACACACGACACATAAACACACACACACACATGACACATAAACACACTTACACACACACACGCACACACACGCCACACACACACATACACACACATGACACATAAACACACGTACAGACAAACATACACAGATAGATAGCATAAAAAGGACATTGTTAATTAAGAATTGATGCAGAGATGCACACAAACACACATACAGACGCAATACACACACATGCACAAATAGGTAGGGTCATAGGTAGGGTCATAGGTAGGGTCTCACCAGGACAAACTCCTGGACGACCTCTTCTGGTGTGTCTCCAAACAGGATGTAGAAGTCCAGAACTCCACCAATGGTTCTGTATGTCACGGCTGGTGCAGGCTGGAGGGTCACCTCTACACCAGGTCACACACACACACAAATCCAAAAATAAATGGCTTTGACTCATTTCAAAATGAAATCAGAGCCATTTATTTGTGGATGAGTGTGTGTGTATGTGTGTGTGTTTGTGTGTGTGTGTGCTTTTCAATTTACCCATAGCATTGCTGTTCATCAAAAAGACACCAAAAGACTTTCCACTCTCATCTTCCAGACAGAGAAAGAATGGATAGTGCCCATAGAGGTTGTGTGTTCCCTAGGGGAATAGAGGAAGAGAGAGCGAGAGAGAGAGAGAGAGAGAGAGAGAGAGAGAGAAGAGAGAGAGAGAGAGAGAGAGAGAGAGAGAGAGAGATCGAAGTTGAGGGGGCGACTGCACTACCTAATCAGCTTACAAGACATTCAATTATATGCCCTTTGGGAGGGAGGGTACAATGTGCACATACTGTGAACACACACAAGTAACCCACTTTCCACCATTACACAAACATAAACACACACTCATTCACTCACTCACACAGTAATACCAAGTGGCAGACCGATTGGGACTGTAACATTCGAGGCATGGTAAAAATGTAGATCATTGTGCGTTTGTGTACTGTATGTGCTGTATGTGTTTATGTGTGTGTTTATATGAGTGTAAAGTATGTGTGTACAGAATGTATTTCAATGTGTGTGTGTGTGCATGGGTACGTCTCTGTGTGTTTGTGTGCGTGTGTTTTCCTCCTCACCCCATTAGGAAACGAGTCTCTGGCAAATATGGGCCACGTTCTCCAGTTGGTGTCATGGCGATAGTTTTGATGGACGTGTTCCCCCAGCCCATAGATATTATGGGATGGCAGCCTCGCAGAAATCTGCAGGTACTGATCAGCAAACACCAGCGGCCCCATAGTGGTGTCAAACCTGTGCGTGTGTTATAGTGTGTTTGTATGTGTGTGTATTTTAGTGTGTGAATTGAGGAAAAGACAAGAGAAAAATAAGAAGACATTCCCTGGACCGTGACACACACCAACATACAGACACACACGTACAGTTACGTTTTGATCGGTTATTGTTAGAGAGGAAAACATTGTGTTAGAGAGGAAAAACATGGATGATAGGCCAGGCATTCACGCTTGAACAAGCACACGTGTTTGTGATATCCCACTGCCACTCAAAAAAAGATAACTTCAAATATAGCCTCTCTACTCTTTCTATCTCAGTCCATCCATTTCCAGTTCCCCATAGAGACTATCTGACCCTGAGTAACAGTCCCACCTGTGGAGGTTTACAACTAATCATTTTTATCCATGAATCTCATGGTAGAAAATTGCAAAGTTAATAGGTTCAATTGGAAAGAGTGGATTGTGTTGGGCTGACGGGGTTCCTTTCCTAATAGACTTCATTTGGACACAGAACGACCCAAAGACATGCGGTTAGAGTGCAGAGTGATACGATCATAACAATTATCTACGCGGGCAATGATTCTATGTGTAGCACGCTCTGTGCACATGGCCCTGCCTCCCCTCTGACTCTCTCTCCCTCTCTCTTTCTCTCTCTCTCTCTCTCTCTCTCTTACACACAGACACATTTGACATAGTGTGCCACAAATAACAAAATTCTTCATCTGAACAATATCAGTTAATCAATCTCCAGATAAGACCAGTTATTAGCAGTACTGATGTAACCCTCAAATTTCCCATAATTTAGAGGGCGTATTTTACAGTCATCGTGCAAATGTGTAATGTTACAGTTCTGCTCAAGGCCAGGTTTGCTCAAGGCAGCTATTAAGAAACCTTGTCTACAGTGAAAAGATCAGTTTGAACTGTGCGGAGACGGTACATTTGTCTTAGCCTAGACTCAATGTATCTCATCCACTCTGAACCACAGCAATATTAACAGCAGGTTTCACACCCAGTCCGTTCACATACAATGCTCATGCAAATGTTCTTATCTTGGAGACCGGAAGGATCGATTGATCGTGGTTTATTTGTTTACCTTGTAGATCATGTGATGATCACACACACACAAACCCACACACATAGCAATCACAGACACACACTTACACCAACTTGTTGGTTTCCTTCCTGCGTACTTTCAGCCCAAAGGGCTTTCTCACCAGCTCCAGGGTGTTGCTGAGGGCATCAGACGGCTGCTGGTTAGGGATGTTGACATGCTCATGGGGCACCTCAAACCTCTGCTTCTTAGAGTCGGTGATCTGGTGGGGCCACGAACCACGTGGGCACAAAGGTCAGAACAGGGTGTGTGTGTCTGTGTGTGCGCTAGTTTGCGTGTGTGTACATTTCCATACCTTGAATCGAAGTCTCTTGTTTGACTGCATTTCGACATGCAAGGACAGCTCTTCGATGTCAGCACCAAACAGGGAGGGGGCAGGGTTTCTGGTCAGACGGGCATCCAGTCCTCCAATGAAGAAGAAGAAATAGAAAGTTGGACGGAGAAATTGTAAAGAGAAGCGATTGATTTAGATTCGAAACATTCCAAGCCCAAACAGCTAAAAAGGTCTTCAGGCAAGGCTAAACAGGTTTAAAACCAGCATTTTATTTAGGAAAAAATGATTTCTTGAAGGTAATGGAAAGTTTGTATCTCAAAGATTGTGTCAGAAATGGTCAAATATTGCAGTCTACTCCATGGCAATATCTGAACCAGTATAAGCAAGCTACAAATAGAATGAGGGGATTACTGTTGTGTTCATCATGTTTTGCCAAATGCCATACATGTTTCTGACAATATGAATCAAGCCTCGAGTTGAGTAGGAGAAATGTGCAAACATTGAAATATAAGAGGACGATGGGGAGGAGGAGGAGAATGTGGAAAAGAAGAAGATGGTGAGAAGGATTTAAGGTTCTGGTCATAGTTTTATTTTTGGGATTTTTACCTTATTTCAAACCTTTTACTGATGTAGTTGAGTAGTTTTCTATGTTTACATTCTAGGTTCTCTGTTTTTATGTTCGGGTTTGGTTGTTCATTATAGTTTATGACTTTCACCTGCCGCTCGTTAGAGCAAACTATTTTTTTTTCAGGTCAGTTTCTCGTGTTCTTTATGAGGTGTTGTTTTGTGTTTTCACAATGGACTAAGTATTCTACTAGTATTTCTGATAGCCATTTTGTGTTTTGACTTACTGAGCATATTTGGACTTAGTCTTGCTTGTACCTTCACTCTAGTTGTTTTATACCAGCCTTGATATTCAGCCTGATCACAAGTCAATATTTTTGCCTCCTTCTTTATACTTTTTGCTTGGATTTTCCTTCTATAAGGAGTAGAACGAGGAGGATGAGGAGTAGAAGGACAAGGGTGGGAAAGAGGATGAGGAGGAAGGTCAGAAGGATGGAGATAAGAAGGAGGAGGAGGAGGAGGAGGAGAAGGAGAAGGAAGAGGATAGGTAAATGGGGGTTCTTACTGTAGGGGTTAGGGGTGTCTTCAGCAACAACAGAGTATCCATGATTGGTTGAGAAGTAACACCACGGAACGTTCGTCTGGTCCAGTGGGCTCCAGCAGCACCCTCTCTCTTGACATTTCAACTACAGACATCACCATCATCAACACCATTAGCACCATAACCATCAGCACCATAATCATCAACACCATCACTACCATCACCATATCACCATCATTGTCACCATCATCACCACCACTATCATCATCACCATCATAATCATCATAACCATCATAACCACCACCATCACAACCATCACCGCTGTCACCATAATCAACATTCTTATCATCATCATCATTATCGGCAACAGGCATCCTCTATCATGTTCAATTGTCCAAATGTCCAGCTATGAGACTACAGGTCTCCGTGCATACGTACCTTGGAGGCACCAGCGTCAGGGAAACAATCGACCCTCTCACTCAGCGGGATGATGGGACATTGTGGAGCATCCCCTATGACCTCTGTCACATGGTAGACAACAACCAATCAGTTGTCAGTCAGGAGAGGGTAAGACCAATAGCAGCTCATTCACCAAAAAAGAGCAGTGATTATAAAGATTATGTCATTGTCATCATGACATCATACCCCCAGAATGTTTGTGTGTTATTGACCAAGGACAGAGAGCAGACATGAGCAAGAGTGTGTGTGCATGTCTGTGTGCGTATGTACAAGTGTACAAGTGTGCAAGTATGTCTCATTCAGACAGAGGATTGAGAATGACAGCAGTCAAAACATGTGTATCAGTGTCTCATCCTCTGCCCCCGGACAACCTCTGTTCTCCTTCATGTAGTGCATCCCCTGCTTTTCAACAACTCCCCTCATCTCTCCCCTCTACACCTCCCCCATCTCTCCTCTCTACACCTCCCCCTCTCTCCTCTCTACACCTCCCCCATCTCTCCTCTCTACACCTCCCCCATCTCTCCTCTCTACACCTCCCCCATCTCTCCTCTCTACACCGCCCCCATCTCTCCTCTCTACACCTCCCCCATCTCCCTCTACACCTCCCCCACCTCCCCCACACCTCCCCCATCTCTCCTCTCTACACCTCCCCCATCTCTCCCCTCTACACCTCCCCCATCTCCCCTATCTCTCCCCTCTACACCTCCCCCATCTCCCCTATCTCTCCCCTCTACACCTCCCTCATCTCTCCCCTCTCCACCTCCCCCATCTCACCCCCTCTAAACCTCCCCCATCTCACCGCTCTACACCTCCCCCATCTTACCAATCTCACCCCTCTACGACCTCCCCCATCTCACCCCTCGAAGCCTCTCCATCTGGACCCTCTACAACCTCGCCCAACTCCCCCATCTCACCCCTCCACAACCTACCCCAACTCTTCCAACTCACCCCCCTACAACCTCCCCCCTCACCCCTCTACACCCTCCAGCACCCCTTTACAACCTTCCCCATCTCCCCCTGTCATTGCATGCTTCACTGCTTTCACTGGCTCATTTTTTCTGAGATTTATGAGACAGTTTGTGTATCTGTGGCAGACATTGTGTTATATTATGGTGGCCAATTAGTGTGCTTGTTTTTTGGTGTGTGAGAATGTGTGTGCCTGTTTGTGTCTGCAGGCCCGTGTGTGTGTGTGTGTGCAGGGACACTCACCATCTTTAATGACCGCAGGTTCACCGGTGGCCAGTAGAATGACGAGGGCAAGAGCGACCACACTCACCAGCACAAACAACACTATCAAGGAACTCTCCAATCCAGAGAACTTCTTCTTCCCCATCTAACACACAAACACACATATTGTGATCACAAAAACGATATTCATTAGCAGTCTCTAAATGACAAGAAGTTCACACAAGGCAGAGTTTTTCTCTCCTTGGCTAATTAGGCCCTTTGGCAGGACAAAAAAGACCACACACACGCGCGCACACACACACACACACACACACACATACATGCACATACACACATACACCCACACTGTCTTAGATTGTATATATACCCTTGGCACGAGCTAAGTTGTTGATACTAAAGTTTTGGTAGTTTGACAGGTTGAGGTGAAAGAAGCCAAAAGGAGGGAGAGAGGAGAAGAAATAGGAGGAGGGGTGGGGGGGTGGGGGGGTTTGTTTAGCGGCCAAAAACTGTAGCCAGAGTCGAAATCTCAACCATTATATACCGCACCCTCCCATCCTATCATCCAGCTCAAACCATTAGACCCCAGTCCTAGCACTGTGTGAGATGTAGACAAGGTGAGTGTGTGTGTGTGTATTGTGTGTGTCTGTGTCTGTGTGTGTGGATTATCGCCAGCTTGTTTAATGTGGTGTGAAGAGCAAGCGAGGGCATACAAACAGACAGCCGGTGAAAGTGTTTGCCCTCATGCGTCATAAATGAATTACACAGCACGAATAACTGCTTTACACACATCATATATAACACCAAAAACACACTCCCACAAACCCACACAAAGCATATTCAAACATTTGTCATTGTCCATAAACATGATGAAATAAGGATTCCTGAGGAAAATCTTTCTGCGCAAATCATGGCCCATTTGCTTAGACATGTTTTCCGACAACCCATCAACATTTCCTAAATGTTCTTAAGTCTAGAATACACATACATACACATACATCTGGCACCATCCAACACACACAAGTATGGCTATACAAGGCTGCCCATTCAAAATGTTTGAATACCTGCAGATCATTCTCAAACCACCCTCACATAGACAATACCACCACTACAAGACAGGGTCAAAGTCTATCAGCTAGAACACAGCCAGAGTATCTCTGCCTGGATTTCACTTAAAAAACCCAAAAAGAAACAGACTTCTGAATTGTGTGCACTTTCAAGTATTTGGTATCAAGTGTGTGCATGTCCATAAACAGGAATATGGACATGGATAATCCTTTGAATCTGTCCCTTTTCAACTTATTTTATAATAAATGATGACCTAACTTTGACCATGTGTGGTTACATATTTTCTGAATGTGTGGAAAGATTCACAAACGTGAACAAGCTTACCGTGTTTCTTCTTGTCGTTGTAAGGAGTGGTTACTGCTTCTCCTCAGTTTAGATCATGCCTTTGACTGTTCTCCAGGGTTAGAAGGTTTGAGCTCCAGTGTAGCCTGGTTGCAGATGTGTGCAGCTAAACTGCTAGTGCGATCACTCATTCATGTATTTATGTCTTTCTTTGCAAGGAAGGAGTGTGTCTTCTGTGAGTATATGAGGGAGGGTGAGTATGTGAATGATGCTGTGTTTGTTTGTGTGTGTGTGTGTGTTTTACAGCCCCACCTCTGAGCTCGGAGGCTATAAAACGTGAGATAAGCATGTACACCAGAATCAGAATCAGAATCAGAAAGGGATTTATTGGCCATGAAAGTTTGCAGTCAAGGAATTTGCTTTGGCAGGAAGGTGCATACAATAAACATATAGTATCCTTAAATTTAAATATGTGGACTGTCTATACTAAATATCTATACTATATAACTATACTATCTATACTAAAGTGGAATTATATTTAAAATAAAATATACAATAAAATATAAGTTGCCTAATTTACAATATAAAAATACAAAAAATACAAATATGACAAAAAATACAAATGTACAAGATGCAGTAATGTAGTGCAGAATATTAGAGTCATTAAAGTAAAGTCATTAAGTCAGTGTGAACCCTTGGCCTTGTTGAAGAGGCCAACAGCAGAAGGGAAGAAACTGTTTTTGTGTCGAGAGGTGTTGGTCCTGATGGACCGCAGCCTTCTGCCGGAGGGGAGTGACTGAAACAGGGAGTGTCCAGGGTGGGAGGAGTCGGCCACAATCTTCCTCGCTCGCCTGAGGGTCCTCGAGGTGTTTAGGTCCTCGAGGGTAGGCAGATTGCAGCCAATCACCTTCTCCGCAGTGCGGATGATACGCTGCAGTGTGCTCTTGTCCTTGGCAGTGGCAGCAGCGTACCAGATGGTGATGGAGGAGGTGAGGATGGACTCAATGATGGCTCTGTAGAAGTGCACCATCATTGTCTTTGGCAGGTTGAATTTCTTCAGCTGCCGCAGGAAGTACATCCTATGTTGTGCTTTCTTTGTGAGGGAGCTGATGTTCAGTTCCCACTTGAGGTCCTGGGAGAGGATAGTGCCCAGGAAGCGGAAGGACTCCAGGAAGCGGAAGGACTCCACAGTGTTGACTGGGGAGTCACCCAGGGTGATGGGGGTGAGTGGGGCTGTATTCTTCCTGAAGTCCACAACCATCTCCACTGTCTTAAGAGTATTGAGCTCTAGGTTGTTCTGGCTGCACCAGGTCACCAGGTTGGCCGCTTCCCACCTATAATCAGACTCGTCTCCACCAGAGATGAGCCCAATAAGGGTGGTGTCGTCCGCAAACTTCAGGAGTTTGACGGATGGATGACTGGAGGTGCAACTGTTCGTGTACAGGGAGAAGAGCAGAGGAGAAAGGACGCAGCCCTGAGGAGATCCGGTGCTGATGGACCGGGAGTCAGAGACTTGTGTTCCCAGCTTAACGCACTGCTTCCTGTCAGACAGGAAGTCTGTGATCCACCTGCAGGTGGAATCAGGCACGTTCAGCTGGGAGAGCTTGTCCTGAAGCAGGGCGGGGATGATGGTGTTGAAGGCAGAGCTGAAGTCCACAAACAGGATCCTGGCGTAGGATGCTGGGGAGTCCAGGTGCTGTAGGGTGAAGTGGAGGGCCATGTTAACTGCATCGTCCACAGACCTGTTGGCTCTGTAGGCAAACTGCATGGGGTCCAGAAGGGGGTCTGTGATTGATTTGAGGTGTGCCAGCACTAGGCGCTCAAAATACTTAATTACCACAGAGGTCAGGGCGACAGGTCTGTAGTCATTATGTCCAGTTGGCCTGGGCTTTTTGGGCACAGGGATGATGGTGGAGGCCTTGAGACAGGCTGGCACATGGCATGTCTCCAGGGAGGTGTTAAAGATGTAGGTGAACACCGGAGACAGCTGGTCAGCACAGTTCTTAAGGGTGGCAGGGGAGACAGCGTCCGGCCCAGCTGCTTTGCGTGGGTTCTGCCTCTTGAAAAGTCTGTTTACTTCACCTTCTTGAATGGAGAGTGACGTCACAGAGTTGGTGGGAAGGGGGGGGAGGGAAGGGATAGTTCAGGGGATTCCAATTGTCTTTCAAAGCGACAGTAGAACTCGTTCAGGTCGTTGGCCAGGCGTGAGTCGTTAGTGGAGTGGGGGGCTCTGGGCTTGAGTGTATGTGTTTGTGTCTACATGTGTGTTTGTGTTATTATGAGACGGTGTGTGTGTATGTTGCAACAGTTCATCCGGGGAGTTCATCCAGTGTGAGATTTTTGAAAGCAATGACATTAGGTATCAGGCCTAACACAAAACCTAAACCCTAAAGCAGGGGTGTCGTTAGACCCTCTTTACTGTGGCACATGCCCCAGTATAAATCTTCTGTGCCCTAGTCAAATCTAAAGCTTGAGTTTTATAAATGTACTTTATAGTCAGTCCATTAGTTTAGATTGATAATCCCGGAAAAAATAAATGCAGTATTCCAATCAACGCTGGTAAAATCAAAACACCGAAAACACAAACTGATGCCCGCAGAATTCCATTTCAGCGCGCTCTTCTGAGCTTGCCAAATAGTCATTGCAGCACGCACACAGAAGTCCAGGTGTCAGACTCGGCACACAAGTCAGAATTGAGGTAGGCTAAGAAAACATTACAAAACTAAAGAAAGTTTCTAATTTTGACTAAAACATAAAAACACTATTACATGAAGCTCAAAAAACTGTATTTGCGCTCAAATGATAACGAAAAAATGTGCGCGCAAGCATTAACTATTGATGTCCCTGCCAAAGCTGATATCAAACTTGAGATCCTGAACAGTGTAAAATGGGTTAAGCAAGGAGAGTTTCTATAGCCTAGTAGTGCACTGTGCGCAGCAAGCTTGAAATAAAAAAGGGATATGAATAGGGGCCTGTGCCCCAGTAAAGTTTTATGTCTATCAATGTCTCTGCCCTAAAGCCAACATCTTAGTCATTCACAAGCAATCTCTTTCACGCCACATGACAATATAATAATTTATTCAGATCAAAGCTATGCAAAATCAGTTCTGTTATCATTTGATGACATTCATAAAAGTTTACGTCTGTGTTTTAGGCCATGGCATGTTAAAAGATATGTGATATTCAACGATAGACAGTAGATTACCATCAATCAATCAATCAAAATGTATTTGTATAGCCCTTTTTACACGCAAGCATGTCACAGAGGGCTTCACATACGCCCATAGAACTGCCCCTCAACCAACCTAAACCCTCCTAAAGGAAGACAAGGAAAAACTCCCAGAAAAACTTACTGCAGGATAAAAAAAAATTGAAACCTTGGGAGGAGCAATTCAGTGAGGGATCCTCTCCTCCAGAGACGGTTGGTGAAAGAGAGGAGCAGAACACAGGCTTAACATAGTCACACAGCAGGGAAGTGTCAATGGGTTTTGAAACACCAAAATCCATTGTTCAACTTGGTGGATGTAGGAAAGGACCGGGGAACTCGCTGTTGCCCGTCATGGAGACTGGTATCCGGTTGGCGACCAGGTCCAGCGTTGGCAGACCGACGACCAGGCGTGGAGGGGGGAAGTACCAAGACGTTTATGGTTCATAATGGTTTTATTATAACTACAGTGGACATTATAATCACATCAAGTAAAGACTGTTGATAAGGCCAGATAAGGCCGCATGAACATTGTGTAACAATGTGCTCAATTGAGTGTGCAAAATAGTAGGTTTCCTGTGACTCAGCAGTCAGAGGTGAGGCCGTCTTCATGCCGTTGGTCTTGCATGCAAGGCCATCAAACAGAATCCTGTTGACAGGTTGAACTAAAACCAGAAGCTCGTAATGGACTTAGCTCAGAGAGCTAATGCAGTCCTCAATGGGTCATCTACACAGACAATATGGAGGATTGCCTGAGACAGATGTCCACACATTCATACGCATGCACACACATACACACACACACACACACACACACACACACAAGCACACTCACACACCCACAGAAGAGAATGCCGACTCTGCTAATGGGCTCATCTCACTGGACACCATCCTCTCCTCCAACACAAGAGCCCTGATTGCTCTATACTGTACGATCGAAGAGTGAGATGAGGTCCAAGAAATGTGTGTGTGTGTGTTTCTGTGATGAGTGTACATTTGTCTGTGTGTGTGTTTGAGTGTCTATCTGATTGTGTGTCAATTCCTGATCATTGTGTCCACTTGTTTCCCCCTCTCTCTTTCTCTCCCTCCAAATTCAATTCCACTCAGTCCTTTCCAATTGCAGGTCCTCAAAATGCAGCTCAGGACCATTCCACTGGCCCAAACTGGAATTGGCAATTCAGTCCTGGGTATCGATCCAGTCACTTTACACCAGGACTCTTATCACTGATAGCTGCCAACCAAGAGTGTGTGTGTCTGTTTGTGTGTGTGAGTGTTCTGACACAAACAGCCTTAAATTAGGCCTTAAATTAGGCCGTTTTGTGGAGACTACGACATTGCTGACCATAGGCAGCAGGAGGCGATGCACTGTATGTGTTTGTGTGTGTCTATGTATGTGTGTGTGGGAACAAATGAGAGCGTAAGAGAGAGAGAGAGAGTAAAAGATAGAGATGTCCAGAGATAGAGACAGAGAGAGAGAGCGACAGACAGAGATAAAGAGAGTACTAGTGAACATTTCATGTAAAGACTTGACTTCACGTAACAGTTAAGTGAATAGAAGAACTGTGCCAACATTAATCTTCAAATCCAAAAGGTCCCTCGGTTGATCATATTTCAACTGCCATGGTCAGTATGTCTTACAGTAACAGCTTTTCCCAACTTCTTGTGGCATAACACAAATATGACATAGACGCTGATAAAAAATGTTGGACATCGACTGAAATCAGGGTAAAACCAGCTCATATGGTTGAAGGCATCAGCTGTTTTTATCGCCAGCTCCAGCCCAATCCCCTTCGGTGACTGTGGTGGCTGTGCCCCAGCTGTGTGAGGTCTGGACAGGGGCCGGATGGATGGAGGTCCAGGCGTTGAGGACTGGCTTCCTCATGAGCTCCCAGTGATGCTTACCAGCCCTGGGGAGAAACAGCGTGGACACACACATATACAAACACACACACACACACACACACACTTATGCATGAAGGGATACTCGTGCACATGCACACACTTGCAGAATGGAAAACACACACACACGCACTCACACACCTACACGTACTCACACACACGCACTTGCACACACACACACAAACACACACACACGCACTCACAGCAGGAGTCTGCTGTCACCTACCTGAGGGAAACAGCTTCCACCCCTACTGTGCCTGCTGTGATTTGTGGCTGGAACACTCTCAAACACACAGTGCTCACACATCACGCTTAACACACACCACGCTTAACACACACAACGCTTAACACACACACACCACGCTTAACATGCACACCATGTTTAACACACACAACATGGTGAACACATACACACTCCACACTTACTGAAACATACATTCACACCTTGCTATACACACCAACTTGCTGCATGCCACACACCGACACAGACTTGTGTGAAACATTTTGAGTTCTCAGCCTTGATATCTGATTCTACTCTACTGCGGATTAACAACGTAAAACATTTCACCTGTGTGTGGGTGTGTGTGTTTGACGGTTTGAACCCCAAGTTCATGGCAAGGTAATTATTCATAAGCTCTGGTGTAAAACGGGTCAAAGTAACAATCATCTCTTCCGATCTGGACTCTGACCAGCAGCAGCAGTGTTAGAAAGGTCTAGAACCTTCAGTGAACTCTACTCATGATCGTAGAATGCTCCAAATGCCTTTGAAGTTATATGTTTTCAGTTTGGTTTCTAGAATATAGCTTTCTCTCTCTCTCTCCCTCCTCTCTATCTCTCTATCTCTCTCTCTCTATCTCTCTCTCTCTCTCTCTCTCTCTCTCTCTCTCTCTCTCTCTCTCTCTCTCTCCCTCTTCCTGACATTGTCTCTCTATCGCTCCGTCTCTCTCTCATTGCTCACTGTTATTTTGAGCATTAGTGTACTTTGGCAGCTAATTATCTCATGCATCACATGCTGACAAGGGAAGTTAGAAGTGAACACACACCACAAAAAAAGCCCTCAAGCATAAACACACACACACCTATTAAAAATCCATTGAAAGTACATTTTTCTCTTTCCACTCTCCCATCAAAACACCAGCTGTTGAAGTTCACTTAAGGTCCGACTATTACGGCTCCTTAAAGCTTCTTCCTGAAAGCTAATCTCCTCCCTCCTCATGCCCTCCACCCCACCTCTGCGAATGCCCTCATCCGTGAGAGAGGGTGTGCCGGGGCTAGGGTGTCAGAGGTGACTCGAGAGTAAACCAGGCTTGCATCATCCACGTCTGAAAAGTGAGCCTGACGTGTGTCTCCAGTCTCCTCCTCCAGCCAGTGCCTCCATGCTGAAGGGAGGGGAGCAGCGACCAGTGCTAGAAGCCACTTCCAGCCACCAAAAGTCACACTGGCAATGCCGTTCAGATCAGATTTCCTTGCTTCGCGAGCACAAGAGCCCTCACAAACCTTCACAAACATGTCACCCCAAAGAGCATGACCCACACTCTATCCAACACACACACACACCCTTCTGCTTCCTTTGAGTCAGAACAGGGGGGTGTGATGTGGGGTGAAAGGTGCGCATCGGGTGGTGGAGGCCAGCTGAGCACCTGTGGAGGCAACAGAAAGAGGGGTAAAGGCTCATCCTTCCCAGGGGGAACGCCTCCTCCAGGTTCTGATCAAGTGCTGGATGTCCTCAGCTAACAGACAAACACACCCTGACTCAGAACACGGCTGGCAGCGGGCAAACCAATCCCCCCGTTGCCATGACAACACCGGAGCTAAGCAAGTGAACTTCTGTCAGGTGCCAAAAGCTCGCTGCATTGGCCTTATGCTTGTGTGTGTTTGTGTTTGTGTGTGTGTTTGCATGTGTGTGTGTTTGCATGTGAGTGTGTACATGTGTGTAAGATTTATGGAGAGAGAACAGTGTGCTTTACCAATTGTTAACTGTAACCAACCACAAATAAGTCCCAGTCTGTTTGTTAGTTTTCCAGTTATCCAGTCGGTCTGTCGGTCTGTCGGTCTGTCGGTCTGCCACCATGTTCTCTCTCTTTTTCATTTGTTCCCTCACGGCCCTTCAGCATTTTACTCACTTGGTGTCCTCTAACCCTCCATCTTCCTTCTCTCACACATTCACAGCTATCTCATTCCCTGGTTCACTTTGACCTCCTGTCCATCTCTCTCTCTCTCTCTCTTTCTCTCTCTCTCTCTCTCTCTCTCCCCTGTCTCTCTCTCTCTCTGTCTCTCTCTGCCTCTTTGTCTCCCACACTCTCTCTGTCTCTCAGTTCTGTACATGTTTTATTTCTTCTCTTATGCTGGTGTTGAGGTCTCAGAGTCCAGACGGTATCGATCTTCCTCTCCTTTCTCCTCTATGCATCCATTATCCTCTCCTCCTCCTCTCCTCTCTGTTCCCTCTCTCTTTCTCATTAGTGAGTGGATATGCTGATTCAGGCAGCCCTTTGTCTTGAAGGAATGTACTGTCTGTATTACTGTAAGAGTTCTCCAGCTGTTTTCTAAAACCTAATAGTCGGGTGGGGCTGTGTGTGTGTGTGTGTGTGCATGTGTTGTGTTTGAAAGAGAGCTACTGTGCATGTGTGTGGGCCCTCGTGTGTGTGTGTGTGTGTTCTGGTGTGTGCCCAAGTGGATGGAGCTAGGTGAATGTAGTTCTGCTGCTATGGCTCTGCCTGCCAACAGCAACGCCCCCTCCCTTTCTCCCCTTCATCCTGATTCCACTGCTGATCACTGTCCTTGTGTTTACAACACACACACACTTCTGAATCTAAATTCTGCTCCCAACAGGCTCCCTTGTCCTTGTAGTGAACATACACACAATAAAGGAGTATGAGAGAAACATGGAACTTGGATACAGTCCAGAGTTGAGCACACACGCACATACACACACACACACACACACACAGGCATGAATTATATTTCTCTTTCTCTCTCTCTCTCTCTCTCTCTCTCATCTCTCTCGTCTCTCTCTCTCTCTCATCTCTCTCTCTCTCTCTCTCTTTCTCTCTCTTTCTCTTTCTATCTGTCTCTCTTTCTCTCTTCTTTTTTTTTCTCTTTTCCTCTCTGTATCCCTGTTTATGTTTATGATTTCCTTCCTTCCCTCCCTCCTTCTTTCTTTCTTTCGTTCTTTCTTTCATTCTATATCTCTCTCACTCTCTGTCCCACACATACCCCCACACACACTGTGGTGATAAATAAAGCGTTGCTTTCTCAGCAGTAGTCTTTGCCATGTCAGGGCTTGCTGACGTCTAGTTCAATCCAGGGGAGTGCCTCTCAGTCCCCAGGGATCACTCTCATCCACACACACACACACACACACTCACACGCACACACATATGTACACACACACATGCACACACACACACATATGCATACACACAGACACATGCATTCAAGAAGAATAAAGAACATTATTTTGAGACTCCCTTCATCAACCATGTCTGGGCCCTTCAGTCAGACCTGAGAGAGTTGGGTCCAATCACATCAGGCTGTGAGATGAGCGAGCGGCTCTAGACTGCTTGTCATTGGACAGCCAAGATTATGCTCTTTTAAGTGTGCACTTTGGGCTTCTGTTCCAATCTGCGACTCTGAATGCAAACTCAAACTTGGCAGATTGCTGGTGTGAGATGGACAGATGAAAGCAGAGAGAGGAGAGAGAGAGAGAGAGAGAGAGACAGACAGAGAGAAAGAGAAAGAGAGAGAGAGAGAGGGAGAGAGAGAGAGAGAACAAGTGTAAACAGATGACTCTGATGTGGTTGTGCAGCAATGGTCTCATAATGCAGGCTAGTCACGGTGTCATCAATAGGCTATGCTCTGACCCCATTACCACTCACTGCATGGGAAAACACACGCACAATCAGTCGTGCACACACGCGCACACACACACACACACACACACACACTGACAACCACTTACTGCGTGGGAACACACACACACATCCGTGCAGGCACACACAGACACACGCTCGCACACTCTCATGGCAAACTACGTCAGAAGTCTTCAAAGACAGAGTTGACAGGATAAAGAGACCAGGGAGAGGAAGAGGGGAGGAGGAATGGAGAGAGAGAGGGAAAGAAAGAGAGAGAGGGAAGGATGAAACGAGGGAGGCTTGGGAGAAAAGGAATTTTGAAGAAACATGAGACCGATGGTGTGTGTGTGTGTGTGTGTGTGGAAGAGTGTAGAGAGGGACAAAGTAGTGTACGGAAAGGGTGAGAGGAAGAAGCAAGTGAGGAGGAGAGAAAGAGGCTGAGGAAGGAGGGAGCTAAGGGAGGAAGAGGTACAGAGCTTTTCTTTCACTCTTTCTCTGCCTCTCGCTCCCTCTTTCTTTCTCTCCCATCAGCCTGCCTGTCAACTCTGCAGCTCTGGACCATTCATCACCCTCTACCCTACCTCCACTGCTACCTCCTTCCTGTCTGGACCTGGGAGGGGAGGGGGAGGAAACGGGAAGGGGGAGGGAGATAGCTGAGTGTCTCTTCAAGCAGGCAGGCAACTAAAATAGCCTCTTATGAGACAGCAAATCTATGGTCCTCACCCCTATCTGTCTCTGTTTTTCCCTGTCTGTCTCTCTGTCTCCATCCCTCTCATCCTCTCTCGCTCTCTCTCATCCATCCATCTATCCATCCGATTCACATTGCCTGTCGTCATTCTTAATGTCAAATTATTAACGGTCTACCAGAAAAAGTTTCATTTTAAACTATTAAGTGTGGTCATATATCAGATGTTTAAAAATATAGACTTTAAGAGTGCTCCCTCCCCACCTTCATACCTTCCCAGAGAGAGAGAGAGAGAGAGAGAGAGAGAGAGAGAGAGAGAAATACAGAATGATAGAAAGAGCAAGCTATAGAAAGAGAGGGAGAGAGAGAGAGAGAGAGAGAAAGAGAGAAAGAGAGAAAGACATACTGAAATAGAGATAGGGACATTCCATCACCCAGAGGGAGGTGAAGGGAGAGACAGTGAGTCGGTGACTTTGCCTGCCCCTCTTATGGTGTTGGGAGGGCCTCACAGCGGCCTGGAATAAACTGTCTCCAAACAGACAAAGACTCCGTCTTTCTTGAATGAACATGAAGTCCTTTCTCTCCTCAGTTTGCCTCTAAACATACATACACACACTTCACCACACAGTCTCTGCAGTCATCTCTGTTGCTCTCTGTCTGAATGGATCTCCCTCTAGGCTACCAGCATCTCTCTCTCTCTCTCGCTCTCTCTCTCTCACACACACACACACACACACCGACACAGCTGAGATCTGCCTGGTGCTGCAGTCAGTCCAGACAAAAAACACACGCACTCACACGTACACACACACATAACTATACGGACAGTAACACACACAGAGACATGCACACACACAAACACAATTGAATCCGAAACATACGCTCGCTGAAGCCTTTGTCCGGGTTGAGACCATGAATCAGCATTCTGTGTGAATTGTGTAGCGCCATTATGGATTCTCTCTGCATCCCACCTACCCTCTATACAATGGGCTGGGACAGGAAACGCACACACATTCATAAATGCATATTCATATGTACTCAGTATAGCAGAAACACATTTACTTTTTAAGCGAACGACCTGGCACACACTGGGAGCTCTCTCTCCCTCTCTTAATCTCTCTCACTCACACACACACACATACACACACATATACAAGCATACACACACACTGCCTTCATCTAAATGAAATCCATCATCATGTGATATGACAATCACCACAATGCATTGTTGACGACGTCAAACAATGTTTTCCTCTAACAGTTCACAACACCAGATTACACACACACAGAGGATCCACGTGTGCACACCAGTGTTCCACACACTGATAATTACGGTCTCCAGACATAGAGAAAGGCTCATATAAGCCGACTCATTTGGAAAGGCATGGATTTTGTTTTGTGTGTGTGGACTCACCAGGGTGAAAAAGGTCTACTTTACTCAAATAAACATTGAAATGGACCCAGCAGAAAAGTAGACTTGAAAATCTGTTGCTTGGCTCTGGGCCGGACCAGAGCCTAAAGTATGTGTGTGCTGTGTCTGTGTGTGTGTGTGTGTGTGCACATCACTGTAAAAGTAGGAGAGAGCTGCGGGTTCTGTGTCTTGTGTGTGTGTTCTCTCTCCTGTGTGTGTGTTCTCTCTCCTGGGTGTGTGTGTGTGCCCACTGATCCCATTAAAGCGGTCAGGCCTTAATTAAGCGAACTCTTGTTTTGTTGAGCTAACACTAACCATGCTGAAGCCTTATCCTCATTAGTGAAAACACTACAAAACTTTCTCTTTTCTCTCACCCCTTCTCTTTCTCTCTTTGGTGTGATAGCATTAGTCACACTGCACTCTCTCATCAGCACAACAGATACACATCATTACACACATGCGCGCACACACACACACGCAAGCACACATCAGCACTAAAGCAGATTCGCATCATTATGTTCCCTAACCACCCAGAAAACGTTGGTCTAACGTTAGGTCAGAGAATCAGCTGCAGGACTTTACTGGCAGAGAGAAATTCCTGTTTTGAGGAGAGACACACACATGCACACCAAAACACAAACACACACACACAAAGACACTCAGCACAAACGTACTTTGAGTCTACACTTTCAGTCTATATACTGTATTGCCTATTTTGAGGCCCCACATCAATCTTTCCTATCATCTTCCCCTTCCAGCTCCAGACGCACACACACACATGCTGTGTCACTTACACAAGAGAAACAGAACACCAACTGGAACAAAACGAACCACGGAATTAGCTTGAGCTCAACTGTTCAGATCAGAGGAAATAATACAGAGAGTAAACCTTCACGAGACTGACGATGATGCACAGGAGCTGTGCATCTCTACACAAGCACAAGTCTTCTTCCCACACAGTCATGCATGTCAACAAAACAAAACACACCCAATCAGTCCCCCCATGCCGGCGAGTTCGTACGAATCGACCTGCGAGAGAGAGAGAGAGAGAGAGAGAGAGAGAGAGAGAGAGAGAGAGAGAGAGAGAGAGAGAGAGAGAGAGAGGATCTGAGATGATCAATCAATACACATCACCGCTGACTCTCCTCGCTTTTCTTTCCCCTCACCACATCTTCTACTTCACTCTCCTCTCCCAACCCTCCCCCCATACCGTTCAAAAGTCCCTCCACAATAGTATCCAACACTGAAGGGAGCTCTGGTTCCAGCCCAGCCGTGTTAAATAGTGTGTTCACGTCTATATGCTCTGAGATTCTGCTCAAAGTTTGAACTCTGGCCTTCTGGCATTTCAAACAAAACTGTGAGGTTGTACTCAGAGCTGTTTAGTTTTTCAAAGTGCCCCGTGGGAGATGTAATTTGACAGTTTTTTTGCTGTTGTGACAGCAGACTACATCGATATCCACTAGACAAAAAGGAAACACAGCTTTGTTTGTGAGAGAGAAAGCGAGAGAGAGAGAAAGAAAGACAAAGAGAGACAGAGAGAGACAGAGAGATGTTTGTGTGTGTGCGTGTGTGCGTGTGTGTGTGTGCTACAGTATTGACAATGTCCTCTCTGTGAGGAGGTGATCCACACTCACACTGGTGACTGATGATTGTCCAACAAGAGGAAAGAACAGCCATGGTACAAACACACAGTATGATGTGTTATGATCGTAGTGGAACAATGACCAGGTGATTCCTTTAAGAAAGAGAGAGAGAGGGAGAGAAAGATGCCATATCTCTTCAATCAATAGACTCAACCCATTTCCTGCCTTTTTCATACTTGACAATCAACAAAGAAATCTAATATTCTTTCGTTGAAAGATGTGTAGAAATTAGGTGCAGCTCTTTTACTCTCACACTCTCACTGTAATCACACACACATTCTTTCTGACCTACATTCTGCTTTGTGCACCTGTCGGAAACTTTTCTCTGAAGATGTGCTGTCTTGTGCCAGTGTCTTTTTCAGAGGCAAAATACGTGAGTGTGTTTAAATCAATATACAGTACGTGTGTGTCCACTACTGTATCGAAACCCAACCAGCAGGTCACCACTCCAAAGACAATACTCATCCACCATCTCCACTTCAGTACTGGCAAGCCCAGGGCCGTGTTGGAGAAAGGTGAACCACTCATATAAGCAGATGAGAGAGAACAGGTGTGATGAACACTGGTGGTCCCTGTGAGCTGGGAGCCAGACAGGGTTCCAGGAGAGAGGGGGAGAGGGGGGTGTCCTTTTCCTCTGTCTTGCACTGCTGGTGCCGCACAGCCACAGCTGACCCAGCCAATGTGCTGAGGCCCGGGGGGGGACTGGCGTGGGGAGGGATACGGACCCCCTGCCTGCGTGTCTCTCTCCCTCTCTCCCCCGTCCCTGGGCTATTTTGGGACCTCGGAGAGGGCTCTCTTGCTCCCTCTACCCTGTTCACACCCTACCTCTCTATCTCTGGCTCTGCTCGCCACCTCTCTCCCTGTCCCTTTTCCTCTGTCTCTCCCTCTCTCTCTCTCTCTCTCTCTCTCTCTCTCTGTTTCTCTCTCTCACCCTCTCTCTTTCCCTATGTCTCTCCATCTCTCGCTCTCTCTCTCTCAATCTCTCTGTCTTTCTCTCCCTCTATCTCTTGCTATCTCTCCCTTCATCCCTCTCTGTCCCTCTGTCTTGATCATTACTGTTTCCCCTTCCTTCTCTGTCAGGCTCGCTCGTCCGCTCTCACCTTCTTCTTGGTCTCCCTCTGTCTGGCACTCACTCACGCTCTCCGTCTTTCTTGTCCTCTCTGAGAATTGATAGAGTGGAAGAGAGAGAGAGAGAGAGAGAGTGAGAGAGAGCAAGAGTGTGTGAGAGACCGGAGAGAAAGAGAGCATGAGAGAGAGATCTTTAGTCCATACCAGTCTCATGCTCCCACCATCACAGCACCAGAAGACACACACGTAAACTCCTTCGTTCTTTATCCCTCGCTCTTTCTTCTTCTGCAACCTCTCCTCTCGCTCTCTTCTCTCTCTCCCCTCCTATCCACACCCTACTCTTTGTCAGACAAGCACGGCAGCATATTCATTGACACACCTCCATGTCACCAGATCCTATGATTAGGATAGTTCAATCTAAACAATTGGAGATCAGTACGCAGCACCTTCAAAACACACAATGGACTGACACATTGACAGATAGAAAGACTGCATCTCTCTCTCACACAAACACATATATAAACACACAACATGTCCATAGTACACTTCCAAACCCTAGCATATACTGCCATTTCAGCACTCTGAGTAGCTCTGAGAAATGTTGTCTCTTTCAGAAAACCTTGGAGTATATTCCCAAAAGTGGAGTGTGAAAAGAAGAAAAAAAAACATATAGCTGTGCACACACACACGTAGGTACACACACACACAAACACACACACACACACATAAACACACAGTGCCCATTTCTTCCCTGGCCCATTCACCACCTGCTCTCTTCTCCACATCCTCAGCTGTGTTAATTGGACAATTACAGCCTCTTCAGTAACACAAGAAAGACAGAATCCCCTCTTTTTCTCAGAGAACCACATCCTCAACGATTCTCAATTCCTGTGTGCTGACACCTCTTCCTAAGCTTGCTTTCTTCTCTTATTCCTCTATGTTTCTCTCTCTTTCTGTCTCTTTCTCTCACCCACCATCTGTATTTCAGATATTGTCTAATTTAGGCTTTTAGAAGCCCGTGAACAAACAAACAGATAAACAATATGGCCTGAGAGAGGAAAAACAATGAACAGACATATTACCTAACACTCAAAAGTGTCTGCAAATACTACACTGTGTTTGTTCCAGTACAGACTCAGAAAGCAATCGGGTGCTCACACAATGAGTAACTAATCAATCAGTTTATCCATCTCATACTCTTCCTCTGAGATCATCCATCGCTTGAGTTAGATATTCGAGATCAAAAACGAATAGACTGATGTTCAAAAAAAATAAACCACCAGAGATGTAGCTAACCAGATAAGGTACCATTCACCCAACTATGAGCAGACAAACACAAAGAGTAAACTTACCAAAAAAGGTTCAAAAAAATTGATGTTTGTTCTCTGTCGTTCAGTGTAAGTTCAACCTCAAACAAATGCAAAAACAGACTATGTATTGTATGTACCCAGCACAGAGAGCATTGAAGAGAAACACACACCTGGCTTCTCATCACAGTTTCTGTATATCTTCTGTACCCCGGGCTACCACTGATATTCTATTCAGCACAAAATAACCTGGACATGGCAGTATGAGACATCAGGGTTTATTAGAACAGATTCAACACTCATTTGGGGTAGAAGTTTGAAGGGAGGGCCAATCAAACCCAGGACATTTAGGAAAATATCGGACCGTGTTCCCTTAACCAAGTAGAAATATTGAGCATTGAAAAGTCGTTTTTTTGCATTTAAAATAGAAGAATGCATGTTCGCTTTTAATTAAACTGAGTGCATGCACAAAATTGCTGAGTATAGTGTAACTGTCTTGGTTGTGAAGAATTGTGTTTTTTGCATGTGTGTACATGTGCATGTGTTAAAAGGCTTAAGAGGAGGGAGGGAGCTTGTTTGTGTGTGTGTGTGTGTGTGTGGTGTGTGTGTGTGTGTGTGTGTGTGTGTGTGTGTGGTGGTGTGTGTGTGTGTGTGTGCTTGCGTGCCTGTTTATGGGTTGATGTGCGTGTGTGTGTGTTTGTGCATGTGTATGTATATGTTTGTGTGTGTGTGTGTGTGAAATAAAGATAAAGTCCATTGACCTCCAGTGGGCGATTGCTACAGTATTGACAATGTCCTCTCTGTGAGGAGGTGATCCACACTCACACTGGTGACTGATGATTGTCCAACAAGAGGGATGAACAGCCATGGTACAAACACACAGTATGATGTGTTATGATCGTAGAGGAACAATGACCAGGTGATTCCTTTAAGAACTTCTCCCCAAAGACCATACATTAACATCGACCAAGAAGAGCCTTCAATTCTATCATCTTCTATATATATATACAAAGATATACACCTGTCTTGATGCATAACACTTCGTATATATGTAATCGCCATGTAACCAATGACAAATAAGGTATCATATCTCTTTAGTTTAAGTTTTTTTCTTTGATTTGTAATGTTTGTCTGGTTTTCTCTCTATTGCACAAAACCCATAACAAAACCCATTTACAGTATTTTCCCATAGCCAGTAAGATCTAATGCGTTGATATAGCGCATCAGTATCTAACCACGTTTAATTTATAGCTTTTCCAATTGGTTCCCTCTTCATTAATCTCACACATTTACGATGTTTATTGTCAAGTAAAGTCAGTGCCTGCTTTTCGCCCTCATGTGGACAGAATAGGCATTACTCCTTTGCAGAGCATAGTGAGTGATGAAAAAAAAACTCGCACTTCATTTCTTATTAATTAATTATTTTAGATACAACTTACACGGAATCCGAATGCACATTGTTAGCTAATATTACGTCAAGGTGGCTCATTAATTTCACCCGTTCGCTTGACGCTCTCTCTTGTTTCACTGTCCCCCAATCCATGCAACTATCCCTTGGTCTAGCCTTTACCAGAAGTAGGCCTACCAAACATTTTCCGTCCAAAGCCTGAAGTCAACGAGCAGCGATTCATTTCTTATTCGAACACCGAACAGCTTGTGTTCCTCAAGACGCTGAAGACTAATGTATAATTATGCAATGCACAACAACGGCGAAAGGCAGTACCCTATAAGGAGCCTACGACCACCACAGTGCTCAGCACAAACCTGTCCGCGGTGGCACCCTTTACTGTTGTATTGAAGAGTTTTATTAAGAAGGCTATACCAGACGGATAATCACTATACATTGATTTAACATTACCTTTACAATTAAAATGTTCACTGAAATTACAGAATAAATATATATGCACATTTTTCTTCAAATCTTTGTGAGAGAGAAAACATTAAAAGTGCCTCCTACAAAGCCGCGTTAGTGGTGATGATGGTAATCCAGAAGCGATGCGTTTTAAGAAAGTGCGTGGGATCCCAGAAAACCTTGAGCGTCATCATACAGGAATATTCACAAATGTCTAGCATCCACGGGTGGGCACGTCCATGAGAGAAGCACCCGATATCGATAGTAGTCCTCTTTGATAATAATCATATTAATAATATATAAAATTAAATAGAACACTGAACTGTAAATGCGTTGCAGTATCTCTATTAATACATGAGTGATAGTTCGGAGCCAATCCCTCGCTCCTGCAGTGGGGCGAGTGCATGCAGCAAACTGCAATTCATTTCGTTTTTTAAAAGTATTTATTTATTGTTAATCGTTATTCATTTCCTACAAACCTCGTGTGCACGGCCTCCGGGTATTTGTACATCCACGTGAAATATATGGGAGACAGATACACGGCCATGGAGACGTCCCGCTCCTCTGCGCCGCGCATTTGGTAACTCCACCTTCAGAGCGCGCTACATCGGGCTCGTTTTGATGGAATTTAATTTCGGATGTTTAGATTTCCCGGTGCCTCTTCCTCCTTGCATTATTTCTTTCATTCTTTCTCCTGGGCATATAGACCTATCTGTTTCGTAGAAAAATAACGGTTATTAACGTTGCTGGCTACTCTGAAAAAAGGCACTTCATTGAAACATCTGAGAATGCCCTCTCCTCCAAAGCGATTTTGGGGGGAAAGAACTTGTAATACAATATTTCATTTTATAACATGCTGATTTTTTAGGTACATTTTTGTATTTTTCGTTCAGTGGTTTTGTTTTGGGGTATGGTAAAAAAGTGAATATGTTTTTGTGTTTCGTAGGCCTATTGTATTATATTTTTACGTGTGGGGAAGATGTTAGAATCGATATGATTTCTCCAGGACTTCGAGGTAATCCGGCTTGGTTTGGAGTTTGGCCCGTAACTCGAGGTAATCGCTTTGGGAGGGGTCTGGGTAACAGCCTTTCCCCGCTGTGAAGAGCAACGTCTCCTTCAGCCTCGCGTCCTGCTGCAAGTCTGGATACTGCATACCGGGAGGGTGTGCGTGCGCTACGTGCATGTCCTTTAGTTTCGGTACCGTCCCATACAGACAGTCTACGAACCCGACGGTCGGTGTGGGTCTCTGGCTGTCTATGACAGTTGGGCAGAGCCCGCCGTTCTCGTGAAACCCAGATAGATCCGCGGTAGCGTGATTCACCGTCACGATGGTGTTGAGCTGAGAGTTGGACAAAGCCAGGGTCCACTCTCTCTCTTTCTCTAGCAGGGTTCTATAGTTACTGTTGTTCTCCTTCGTTTCAGAAAACTGCCCCCCCCTCCTCCTCCGCTATCTCCCCCTCTCTGGGCTTATAAATGGGGTTGTTACACATCTGAGTGACTGGGTGAGGAATGTAGTCATAGACATGACCGTGCGTGTGGCCAGTGTGAGAGTGTGTGTGTACACCAGACGGCTTTTCCGGCGTGCTGGAACCGCCCCCGGTGGTCAGCCTGGGCGGGTCCTCGAATATCCGACACTGCATCTGGATGCCCGTGAGGTCCACTTCAGAGCGCTTCCGGAAGGGGAGTTTCTTCCTCCGCCTAAGGACGAAGGCAAACAGGCCCGCCGCCACGAACACAGCTGAGATGAAAAGGATGAGGAGGCTGAGGATGAGAACAGAGAGCGGCACGGCCCCCCTCCCCCTGGCCTCTCCCAGGCCCAGGCTCCCTGTGGTCAGTTCCCCCCCGACAGGGAGCAGGGCGGGGGAGGGGCCGGACTGGTACTTCAGCTCGGGGCAGATGACCTCGGGGTCCAGCGATCGCAGGTCTTTGCCGAAGGCGAACTCTGGGGTCTTGCAGAGGACGTCGCCCACCACAATGACAGAGGACAGCTTCTCCATCCAGTTTTTGAGGGGGATGATTTCACATGAGCAGTCCCAGGGGTTCTGGTGAAGGTCTATCTGGACAATGGAGTCCAAGTGTTCGAGGACGCCGCGTACGGGCAAAGACAGGAAGTAGTTGTTGCGTAAGTTCAGGCGGGCCAGGGTCGTGCCAGCGAAGGTGTCAGTGGGGAGGGAGCGGAGGAGGTTGTCATTGAGGAACACCAGCTGGAGGCTTGGCATGAGAGAGAAGGAGGCTGGCTGAATTTCACGTATGACGTTGTACTCAAAATAAAGATAGCGTAAAGTCTGCAGACCTCTGAACATGCCTGGAGTCAGCCTCTCTATGTCGTTGCCGTTCAGATATAAACTCTTCAGATTGGGCAGGTTGATAAACGCACCCTCCTGGACGTAGGATATCCGATTGTTCCCAAGGTGTAGTAAATCCAAACTGGAGAAGTTCCAAAAATCCGATCGGTAGATTTTCTGAATGAGGTTCCCGCTCAGGTACAGTTTCTTAGCGTTGAGGGGCCTTGGCAAGAGCTCAGAGATGTTGTGGAACGCCTTCTCCTTACAGTTTACCGTCAGCCCCAGATCGTTGATGTGCAGGTTGCAGGTACATCCAGCGGGGCAGACGATGGGGATGGGGGGTCGGGTCTGGTAGCCAGCGACAGGGGCGGCCTGGTTGATGCCTGGGTACATGGGGCGTGGGGTAGGGGGGTTCTTGGTGGGCCTGGGACGCTTGGTGGGCTTGACGTGCCTCTCTTTGTACTCCACAGACGAGGCGGTGTTGTGGAAGGAGGAGAGCATGGACGAGGGCTTGGTGGGCCAGGTGTTCTCGTTGTTGAACGGCACCCTGGGGATCCCCAGCTTGGCTTCGATCTCGGCGTCAGAGAGCAATGGGCAGAGCTCACTCCTTTTAATCTCCCGCAGGTCTTTCCCATGGAAGTGGAAGGGATACTCGCAAGTGATCTCGCCCACCAGTGCGGTGTATGGGATTCTTTCCAGCCAGGTTTTCAGCTGCACTATCTCACACGCACAGTTCCAAGGGTTCTCTTCAAGCTGTATCTCCATCAGGCTCCGCCCCACGTACTCCAGCGTGCCCTTATAAGGTAACGTCTTTAACCGGTTGCCCCTCAGATCCAGGTGAGTCAGCGACACTGACCTAAACAGGTAGCTAGGCAGCACCGGTATCAGGTTGTCATTTAGAATGAGCACTCTGAGCTTGTGGAGGTGCCGGAAAGCTCCGCTTTCGATGCGTTTGATCACGTTGTAGTCCGCCTGCAGATATTCCAAGCTTTCCAGTCCCAGAAACGTGTCGTTTCGGAAAACCTCAAGCTTGTTCTCATGCAGGAAAAGCCGTTTGAGAATTCCCAATCCATTAAAAGCCCCCGCGTGGATGTCTTGCAAGGCATTGTTCCCCAGGTTGAGGGACAGGGCATTGTTGAGATGCAGGAAACTGTTGAAGTAAAGCTTCCGCATTGAATTCCTCTGCAGGTTAAGTTTGAAGGGCCGTGTCCATATCTGGGAGATCTGGCTGACGTTTGTAAATCCTTTGCTGTCGCAGTGGACGTGGAAGACGCCCTCCTTGACCTCGCAGTAGCAGGGCTCGAAGCAGGGCTCGTCGATCTCCTCCGAGTCCTCCAGCAGAGGGATTGGGGTGGTCCATCCCAGGGCTATGGTGCTCAGCAAGGTAACCCACAGCATCCTCGCTGACACCCGGGATGAAGTTATGGCTCTTCACGGCCACTTCACAGCACTGCAACGGGAGAGGAGGGGGGGCGAGGGGGGGGGGTGCAGTGGGGTGGGGGGAGAGGGGGACGGGGAGTGAGAGGAGGAGAGAGAGAGAGATGAAGCAAAAGAGAAAGTGAGAGAAAGAGAGACAGAGAGGGAGAGTTGCAAACAGTGGCGCACACACATACATAATCATGAAGGGCAGGCAAGATAGAGAGAGGGAGAAGGAGAAGGAGGGAGAGGGAGCGAAGAAGAGAGAAAGGAGGGAGCATTAGTTGCTGTCTCAACCTGGGGCAAAGGGAATTCATATTTTGACATTAAAGGTTTCAATGTTGCATATGCATAGTGATAGTTCCATGTGTACACCGATGTTACAACATATTCAACAATGATAACTAATCTAAACTGTAAATGGACCCTTAATGTCTCTGTAGACGGCAACTGTCATCCATTACCGGTGATGTGCTGGTAAGGTCGAAATTATTGGATATCATTGGCTTGGATATGCTTATTGCAATTCATAAATGAACGCAACAGCGGGTGGATGGTAAGGGTGGCTAGGAGAGGAGCTCTCTGTATGCATTACATAACGGTTTACCAACCTCCATACATGAAAATCAGAGACCTGTAGTTAGGCTTAGAGTTCGATGTGAAAAATTAATGACAGTGCGATTTCATCAGATTCATCATTCTCCGTCATACCATCGTTAACAGTGACAACGGACGGAGTCAGATCTGTCTAGGAGCTCGAGGCACGGGCTACTGAGGACGAGAGGACATTTTGGAGAGGACGTCCCGAGCGCGTCACAATTAGGATCGAATCCCCTTGTTTCCACCCATATACGTTTCATAAGGTTCATTTGATTGGCAGTGGTCATTTTCTAAAGTGCGACTGAAGTATGTTACCAAAATAAACAAAAAGCATAAACCGTTCAGAGATTCCGTGAAAATAGGATGATAATGTTTCAGGCGGCAATAAACGTTTTCGCTGATTGGGGTAGAATACGTTTATGTTCATTTACAAATACTTGAGCTTTTTAAAACAATGAAATTGAATCCTCAAGTGACAGATTGGTGGCTGATATGGATGAAAGCAATACCGGAAAAAAGAAACACGGTTTGCGAGCGTTGCTTCTCCCAAGCGGTTCATCGTGACTATAGTGCGGGTCTGATTTAAATTGATGGAGTGACACTCGTTCTCAGTATACTTTTTTTGGATGCTAAAATAATCCCGTCGAATGAAAAGTAGTAGTCATGTTTGCAATGACTCACGAAACGATTTATTTCACGATCACAGCTATAGGGTTGAGAATAGAAAGTGTCTGCGCGCACAAGCGCACCGACACACACACTGTGCAATGAATGGCGCACATTGTATGTTTTGTTTCTTGTCTTGGCTCCACTGCTTGGCTTCATACAAACACACACAGAGACACACGCAAACACACAAACATAGGCTGCACACACACACATTTACTGGCTATACACAGAGCTCTGTCGCTGTCCCTGCGAAAGGGTTGCTGAATATCCAAACGCGCGAAAGACACACAGGCGCTCTCGGTCGCTGTCCATCGATTTGGTGGTGCTGAATAAAAACATTCCCAGACGCACGGCAAACAGCAACGGGGAGAAGCTGGAAGAATCCCACCGCGTAAAAGCCCACATAGAGAAAGATCTCAGGGTATTTTACCACGTCCCATAGCCGGAGCCTGGAGGTAAAAATGGTGTATACCCCACACGATCCCGGGAATATCTGGCGAGATACCTACTCTGTTTAACTGGATCCAACTTCACATCTCCTGTGTGTGCGGTAGTGCCCGTGTGGTAAGGGCGGCGGGCAGTGCTGGATGACGTCCGTTAGCGGGCTATGGGTAGATGCAGGAAACGCACAGGAAAGAGGCAGAGAAAGAAAAAGAAAAGAGAGAGGATTAGATATGCCTTGGAATGAATGTCACATCCCAGTCAACAAAACTGCACAACTACCAGAAACACTGCAGAGAAATAAACTGGTATCTACAAACGTAGGCTATATCGTACCGGGAACATGATATTCTAGAATTAAAACAAAAAGTCACATGATCGAATGTATTGGCAGAAGAATTAGCGAGAAGGTAGGTTGATAAAATACATGCCAAGCATACTGCAGTCTGGTCGTGACAGCGGGGCGAAACCGTTGAAAAAGGAAACAAATGCTTATTGATCAGATCTGGATTCCTGTTACTCGGTCTCATCGCAAACGAATCGTTCTCGTTCCTTCATTAGTCCAGGGTCACTTCCAAGCACACGGTATAAACACACACACACACACACACACTAACACACTGCTCACCTTAGTTCCACACCGCTATTGAAGAGCATCCGGAAAAAAAGCGACTAGTTTAAGAATTGTTGGATCTCTCCCTCTCGCTTATCTTTCTCTCCCTCACTCTCTCTGTCTCTCTCTCTCTCTCTCTCCTTCTCTCTCTCTCTCTCTCTCTCTCTCTCTCTCTATCTCTCTCTCTCTCTCTCTCTCTCTCTCTCTCTCTCTCTCTCTCTGAGGCAAAAGAGAGCGGAGAAAATGAAGACGTGATTGGAATGCAACGCAATTCTCTCTCTCTCTCTCTCTCTCTCTTCTCTCTCTCTCTCTCTCTCTCTCTCTCTCGTCAGCTTTGCTTAAAATGCAGGTCCTTCGGTTGTCCGCTTCCCCAGGGCGCACGCTCAACAGTGTAGCCGGGCGAAACTGCACTCCTCTCTCTTTATAATAGCATGTCTGTCCGATGCAGCAGTCTTCTGTGGATCATAGCGAGGAGTCTTCAATCTGCTGTCTCCTATTCATACGTCACTGGAAGTAGCTTTAGGAGAAAGAAGGGAGTGATGCAGTGATGGCGAGAAGATGAGAGAAGAGGAGGAGAGACGGTGGGGACGCTTGCGTTAGTTCTGGCCGGTGTCGGCGGTGCTGAGAGGAGGAGAGGAAGAGGAGGACGAGGAGCGCGCTGTCGCAACGGGGGCGCGCTTCGGGGAAAGAAGAGAGGGGCGCGTGCGAGCGTGCGGGGCGGGTGGTTTTGCTTCTTCTCGTGAGGCAGCAGACCTGTGGGTGACAGGCAGCACGAGAAAGGGCAGAGTGCTCGGGATGCTACCATATCTTTCAATTTGCCTTCCGCCCTCCATGTCTCTGTCGCTTTATGAGTAAAACACACCTCATTAGGTTGATCATGTTTTGACTTTCTACCTATTTATATGGAAACAACTGCACTCAAAACGGTTAGGGTTAAGGTTGATTGACCCTTGACTCCGCACGGCATTGTTTCTTTCGATCAGTCTGCACCAGTCAACGATTCGCAGGCAGCAAAAGCGCTTCTTCGCTCCACTCGCGTGCCTTCCCGCGTGCCTCCCTTCAGCGGGCAACAGCCCACCGTGCGAGTCAGGACAGACTCGTGGTCTGCTGGACAATTTCAATCAACAAATGGCACGCGTGAATCCTCCATTATCCTATTTTATCTAGACATCAAAATTGTTATTAAAACGAGAACTGAATGTCCCATATAATTTGATAAATACAAGTCATTTTCGTGTTTCGATCAAAATAGTTTTGTATTCAATTTACTTTCTGAGCTGGATTAAAACCAGGAGCCTGGTTCTAAACCCTTTTGTATAAAATGTATGGAGTTCCGCTATTGTTTTCCTCACAGTCAACCAATCTGAGTCAGTGTGGGCTGAGGTGAGCACTAGTATGATTCAGGTATTTTATTTTTGATTGCTCGGCAGTATCGTGCCATGCCCTTGGCAACACAGAATCTGTGACAAGGCTTGTGTCCCAGATTCCAGATTCCAGTATCCCAAAATAACACCTCATGACACACACGCACACACACACACACACACACACACACACACACACACACACACACACACACACACACACATACATACACACACACAATGACACATGCACACAAAGACCCATACACAGACGCACGTACGTACACACACACACACACACACACACACTAACACACACACACACACACACACACACACACACACACACACACACACACACACACACACACACACCACACACACACACACACACAACTAACAAACACATTTAACCCACACAAGTGTTCAGGCAAGCAAAGGAAATCATATAATCATACTCAAACCTTTCTGGTTTGTTGCCCTTTATTACACACTCATCTATTTCATACATACATACATACATACAGACAGACAGACAGACAGACAGACAGACAGACAGACAGGCAGACAGACAGGCACGCACGCACGCACGCACGCACGCACATACACACACACACACACACACACACTCCAGAGCAGAGAGGGTTAGAGGAGAGTGAAGCAGATGGTAGGCTGTAAGGCTGTCTGTCATGCTCTTCATGAAAAGCCATCATTCACTCCCCAGCCTGTCAACCCAACACAAGACAGTCACTGTACTTAGCCTCTCTCTCCCACACACACACACACACACACACACACACACACACACACACACACACACACACACACACACACACACACACACACACACACACACACATACACACACTCACACACACATATTGTTGCATCTGAAACCACTCTCTCTACTATTGTGGATTTTAATTCATCTGACAGTCATCTTTATATTCTTCTCAGTCCTCCATTGCCCAGAACTTAATGGACATGAAGGCCATGGTGTACCAACTTACTACTATTACCAGACTTAACCTACCAAACCCATTTACAGTACCAGTCAAAAGTTTGGAAAATGTGTCCAAACTTTTGACTGGTACTGTATATTCTGAAGAGTCCTTCAGTGAAACAAAACACACAAGCCTCAAATAACCTGCACAGGAAGAATTGGTTGAAGGTGAAAAGTACAGCTCAAGTTGCAAAAGTCTTTTCAAAACTTTTTTCTCTCTCACTGCCCCAGTACTTACGCACACATGCACGCAGACACACACACAATCACTCTCGCAGACACACATACCACACACACACACACACATACACACACATATACCACACACAAACACACATAAAGACATTCTCTGTCTCCCTCACCACCTGTCTCTGCCTTTCACATCAGGTGTCCTCACATGAGCCAGACTTGGCCAGCTATGGAAGTGGAGGGATGTGAAGTGGAGAGCCGCAACTTTAAGTGCTTTCCATGCTCCTGGCCCCCCTCCCAGCCCCCCCCTGCCCCACTCCCCCAATCCCGAGAGCACTGGGGTAGATGGGGGTGCGGGATTCGGGGGTCTTTATGTCTCCCTCCGGAAGAGACGTCTGTGTCTGTGTCTCTGAGGTCCGCCAGTCATTCACTCACTCAGGGGAGACAGTGCGCTGAATGAGTCAGGAAGTGTGTGTCTGTGTGTGCATGTGGAGGGGGGGGACTGAGGTAAAAGCCGCAGAACAAACACAGACACTAAGATGTTGACAGGTACACTCAGATGTTGACGCAAACACACATGTATTGATTGAGACAGTCACAAATACGTAGCGAGTCATTTGCAAACTACATTTGTATGATTGTGTATTTTTATTGGCCAAAATAACAGTTTTATCTCTTTACTTTACATGACGGTTGCTCCTCATCGAAGTCCTTGCAGAGGAGAATAATAAAGGACAGCAGCGCCTCTACTGGTGAGCATGAGAAACACACCCTCTCTCCAGACCAAGTAATTCTAGCTTGATTGCAACACGGATTAACTCTATTCTAACGTGCTTCTCATGGCATTTGTCTTTTTTTTTACACTCCATGCAGTGATAATATGAAATATCACAACTTCATCAGTACCTTTCTGTGGACTCAAAGACTGTGTAGCCGGCAAAGAGCCGACACAGGAAATAACCTAATGTTGGAAGAATATTCGGAGACAAGAAAAAGTACAAACTTTTAAGATGCTCATTGGGCGTTAATAATACTAATGTTTTCCACTGGCATTGCTGCATTTTAAGAAGACCCCATCATCCTCATAGTGTGTGTGTGTCTGAGGGTGTGTGTGTGTGCCTTTTGGTCCAAACAGAGATCTCTGGAGATTCCAACTTCCATCTGTCTGGTCTTCAGTTCCTTTTACTTTAGTATGTACACACACACAAACACACCGACACACGCACACACATAAATACACACACAGACACAGACTCACACACACACATCTCTTCCTGTGTAATGGGAGATGCTGTCAGCTTGTGAACAGACAGTCCTGTGTTTGAGTTGTCCACACAAAAATGTTCTGTCAGTCTTGACAGTTTCAACACGACCCCAGTTCATCAGCCTGCTTCCTAAAATAAGCAGCCATTTGCCCCACTCCCCTCCTCACTTTCTCTGATCTTTTATTTTCTCTCTCCCTCTCATCAGGTCTAGTTTGGTCACCGTTATTGACCCATAATGGTTAAAGGTAGAAAAGGCTCATGGGAAAAGACTACTACTCCCAAACACAATCTTTGTTCAGTAATTTTGTATCAGTTTAAATAGATGTACTGCCACGATGCAGGTTACCATCATCCTTGTTAGATGTCCCTTGTCAACAAAACTCTGGTTAAGTACCATTGTGAAGTGGGGGGTATTCCAGAAAGTGGGTTTAGTGAAAACCCTGAGTTGGGTAACCCTAAAATGAGGTAACAAAAACGTTTGGTCAGTGTCCATGGTAACTTACTCTGTGAACTTAACGTACTCGCTAGCAGGTTTTCCATGACAAACTCTGCATTTCTACCTATCCCCTCCCACTGGGCACTCCCCATTGACAAGAGTTAACTTCCTTGAAGGTGTACTCTGTTGAAGTTCAAAACTATTGGATCTGCCCAGAGCCACTCTAGATCTGCCATTACCAATCGCTAATGTTCACCTTACCCAACTCCTTCACCACTAACGGAGCGAGCTAGAAAATCTAACTTTTCCTGAACCCTGTGGGGAGGAGGGCCACAACATCATGGCCACCAACAAAACTTAGCAAAGATTGTTCTTGCTCCGGCTTTAAATTCTGGATATTCTGCAGCGTTGCCACAACGGACCGAATGGCTTTGCTCGCATCTTTCTCTGCCGCCATTACTCAACTACAACTCAAACTAGCGCACAACCAACAAAGTCATCATTCTCAGCCACTCCCTCTGTTCGCTGATTGGACAGGTAAAAATTGGCCGGAGAAAACCTGTGAATATACCGAAAACCCAGACTGACTTACTGAAGGAAAATTAAAATTGAGCAGAAGTACGTAGGAGGGTGGAGTCAGGTGTAGTGAGGTCTGCAGACCAACATCTCGTCACACCTGAAGAGTGATTCAATCACTCCAGACAAACCTAATCAGCTCTTGTGACACCCTCAGTATGCTGATTACCCACCAAACACTGATGTAAAGGAACCATAGAATTGGGGGGGGGCCTCCCCAATCTACCTAATCAGCCCCCCTGCTAGCTGGCAGGTTCAAAGGGTCTGCTTGAGACAACACGTCTCCAGCAACCATTTGTGCTCTCCGTGCGATTTGAATCAAGAATATACCTTGATCAGAACTTTTGAGGAAAGTTCTTGAGACTTCACCTTTACCACAAGGGTAGAAGGTGAAGGATTATGACAGGGATATTTGTGTCATGTTTGTTACTTTGTTTCAATGTTGTGTTCACTGAAATCTTCATTCTAGTAACTACTACTTCTTCTTGAAAGATAACCAAGTCATTCTTGGTATCTACACAAAGCTTACATAATAAAACAATCATTCAACTATATATTGTAACTGTACCAGGATGTCCAGAACAATATTTGAACAATCTTATAAACCAGCCAGAGACCAGATCACACCTTCGGTAGGTGTGAAGGAAGGAGGGGGAGTTGAGAACCCAACTTCCCCCAATCAACGTCTGACCCCAGACAGGTCCTCCCTTGAACTCTGAACTGCATAAAAGCCTAAGATGACCATCATTCCAGGACTCCAGCGAAACCAACCATGGCATGAGCGCCATCGGGAGTGGCGTTCCAAGGACGTCGCCAAGCTTCTCCTGAGATTCAACTTTATAGTGACCGCGACACTATCTGGACGTTTCAACAGAAGAACCAAAAACGCAATTCTAATTCCGACTTGACTGAGAGCCCGCAGACTCAGTCACATGACCTTGCAGCGCAGCCGCGCTTGGACTTCAGATTCTTCAAATGGACCTTTGGCGCAAACCGGCCTCGAACTCATTGATCAACCCTTGATCAAACGTAAGCATGGCTAACGCTCTTTCCTCCCAGACATGGCATTGGCGTAGGCTGTTTATGATTTGTAAGGATGTAATCATTGACTGTACCATTTCTGTCTTTCTTTAAGTTAGACCATTTCATTCTGTTCATTGAAACAAATATCTCATATCAAACCTATAATCGAACTTGTTCATACGATCTAAAAACCTTACTTGAATAAATTCATTGTAAAGAGATTTTGACTTGTGCGTGCTCACTGATGTTACGATTGGCTCTACACTTAGAACGAATTCACTACTTAAGATTAGACTGATTATTACGAAGGCTATTGTTCAATATTAATAAATAAGGTTTCCTCTGTCCCTTTAAACAAATAAGAGGTGGTGCCCTAAAGAACTATATACTTATTAGAAATTAAGTATTGTCTATCTTAATCGTACGTGTTCACCCCACTACATAATTGGCGCCGCCGTGTGAGGCTAAGACAGATTGAAATGAGCGATCGTAACTTTTGTGAAACGACTTGTTAAAATAGAGCTAACTCTAACTGTATGTAATACCATGTATTTAATACTACTGTGCCTAAACTACAGTAGCTGTGTGCGAATTCAATTGTTCTTTCGTGAAATGGCTGCTAATGTGTGTGGTACCACGTGGTACCAGCCAGCTCTAAGGAAGCATCTTGGTTTGACCGGAGGTACGCGAGTGCTCAGAAACACCGCTGCCCAGAGTTAGTTACGTTGTAATCTGCCTAGGCCAGCGCTTCAAGGAAAGTAGCATAGGAGCCTTTATTATAGCCTCTATTTTAATAGTGTAGCTATTTGGTTAAGTGAATTAACCTACCAACTAATACGTTGGTGCACATGTCTAGTTCAGGGAAACAGACAGTGATCTGTCCTGAAGGACTTTTGTTTAGAAGCAACTAAACAATGCAGTTTTTACACGTAACCTATTATGCCGCCACAATATAGCTTTTCGGAAAGAGCATGAACTATTCCGGCAGCAAACTGTGTTTTAAACAATGGTTGCCAAAACTAAAGTTACATTGCTAGATGCAGCTCATCAATGTGGTCTTGTTGAGTTGACTTCAAAGAAGCTATAGGCCTACTTAGTAACTATAATTGTGTTAAAGTATGTACTATAATTACCTTGCACCTTTATTTGCTTATTTGTATGCGTCCTTAGCAGTCAATTGTAACCACAACCTAAATGAGTTTATTTAAACTAGTTTGATTTGAAAAGATTGGAAAAGACTACCACTTTTCCCCTTATCTAGACTCCTAGTCACAAAGCTTAAATTGCTACGGCCATTGTTAGCCACTTCAAGTGCCTCTTTTGTTTCAATGATTCCCTCTCAACCTTTTCCCTATGCCATGTCATAGCTTAATCACTTATAGCCATGCCAATGTCTGGGGAGGGGGGGGTGACATGCTGTTACGCTGCTGTGCTTTCTGCTCTTGTCTTCATGTCAACAGTTTCACCGACGACGGTCTATGAAAGTTGACATCCGGGGGGATGTAGTGAGGTCTGCAGACCAACATCTCGTCACACCTGAAGAGTGATTCAATCACTCCAGACAAACCTAATCAGCTCTTGTGACACCCTCAGTATGCTGATTACCCACCAAACACTGATGTAAAGGAACCATAGAATTGGGGGGGGGCCTCCCCAATCTACCTAATCAGCCCCCCTGCTAGCTGGCAGGTTCAAAGGGTCTGCTTGAGACAACACGTCTCCAGCAACCATTTGTGCTCTCCGTGCGATTTGAATCAAGAATATACCTTGATCAGAACTTTTGAGGAAAGTTCTTGAGACTTCACCTTTACCACAAGGGTAGAAGGTGAAGGATTATGACAGGGATATTTGTGTCATGTTTGTTACTTTGTTTCAATGTTGTGTTCACTGAAATCTTCATTCTAGTAACTACTACTTCTTCTTGAAAGATAACCAAGTCATTCTTGGTATCTACACAAAGCTTACATAATAAAACAATCATTCAACTATATATTGTAACTGTACCAGGATGTCCAGAACAATATTTGAACAATCTTATAAACCAGCCAGAGACCAGATCACACCTTCGGTAGGTGTGAAGGAAGGAGGGGGAGTTGAGAACCCAACTTCCCCCAATCAACGTCTGACCCCAGACAGGTCCTCCCTTGAACTCTGAACTGCATAAAAGCCTAAGATGACCATCATTCCAGGACTCCAGCGAAACCAACCATGGCATGAGCGCCATCGGGAGTGGCGTTCCAAGGACGTCGCCAAGCTTCTCCTGAGATTCAACTTTATAGTGACCGCGACACTATCTGGACGTTTCAACAGAAGAACCAAAAACGCAATTCTAATTCCGACTTGACTGAGAGCCCGCAGACTCAGTCACATGACCTTGCAGCGCAGCCGCGCTTGGACTTCAGATTCTTCAAATGGACCTTTGGCGCAAACCGGCCTCGAACTCATTGATCAACCCTTGATCAAACGTAAGCATGGCTAACGCTCTTTCCTCCCAGACATGGCATTGGCGTAGGCTGTTTATGATTTGTAAGGATGTAATCATTGACTGTACCATTTCTGTCTTTCTTTAAGTTAGACCATTTCATTCTGTTCATTGAAACAAATATCTCATATCAAACCTATAATCGAACTTGTTCATACGATCTAAAAACCTTACTTGAATAAATTCATTGTAAAGAGATTTTGACTTGTGCGTGCTCACTGATGTTACGATTGGCTCTACACTTAGAACGAATTCACTACTTAAGATTAGACTGATTATTACGAAGGCTATTGTTCAATATTAATAAATAAGGTTTCCTCTGTCCCTTTAAACAAATAAGAGGTGGTGCCCTAAAGAACTATATACTTATTAGAAATTAAGTATTGTCTATCTTAATCGTACGTGTTCACCCCACTACACAGGCTAGTTAATATTGGTCAAATAACCAAAACTAATTCCCCTATGGTTTGAAGGAAGATGGGAAACTGAACAGTGTATTAACATTTACCAAATAATGGCAATACCAATGGAATTACAGTTATTTGACTCTATGGGTTAAATCATAGCAAGAATGATCAAAGTAAGGTTTAATAAAATCAACATTGTATTAAACATTGCAAATGAATTAAATCAATTACAAGCCAAATATGTTACAAAATGAAGGTTAACTCTTACCTACTCTACCATGATTATTGTAAACCAGAGATAGAAAGCAAGAGGTGAGGAAGGAGGAGTAGGACAAGCCAGAGCTGAGGAGGTCTCAGGAGATCAAGAATCGACAGAACAATGCTTCACAATTCCTTTTAAACCTAAGAACAACCAATCACACCACAATATTGACCCTTACTTGTCAACATATGACTAGAAATGCTACAGTAAGTTACACAATGAGGTGTGAGAGCCACCATGTTGAGACTCACATTTTGCAGGGAGTATACATGTAAACAATAGCATAAGTAACTGTGAAAGCAACCCTATTTATGTATGCATGACTTCACAGGTAGTTCTCACCCACACACACACTCTGTTACTAGCTTGTTGATGGCCCTCTTTTACTTTACAACCATTAGACATAACTTGTGTAGGTGTTGTATGTGTGTGTTGTGATGTGTAGAGATGTTGTGGTGTATGAGTGTTTTTGTGTTTGTATATGAGTCTGTGTGTGTTTATCTAGTATCAGTCACGCAGGGTGAGTCGTGAGCTCGTGGCCAGATGGTGTCCCTAACAAAAGTCTCATGTGGTGACACACACACACACACACACACAGTACAGACACACAAACACAGACGCACACGTACACACACTAACACACACATGTAAGAGCTGAAATTAAAGACCTCCCAGCCGATCCGACAACCCTTTCTACGCTACTTCCCCACTTTAGCCCAAAACTGTCGAAGCAAAAATACCCACTGCTCATTTATGGGACCTACTTCTCCTAGTGATGTCCCTGGAGGGAACATAGGATTAAGAGGCAGAGATGGATGGGGAAAGAAAGAGAGAAAGAGGGAGAATAGAGAGATGATAGAAATATATAGTAAAAGAGAGAGAGAGAGAGGGAGAGAGACAGAGATGGTTTTCAGCAGCCCAGTGAAACTCATGTTTTGTGTACGTGTGTCTATAAGGAACCTTGTAAAAGAGAGAGAGACAGGCAGACTGAGGGAGGGAGAGAGAGGGGGGGAGGGAGGGAGAGACAATGGGAGAGGTAACGGGAAAGAGAGGATGAGTATCGGGTGGAGAAGGAGGGAAGGAGTGAAAGTACAGTAGGAGACAGAGAGAGGACTAATGGGCTGAAATTTAGCCCTGTAAGCAGAAATGTTTCCACCCTCATCACCCCGCAAGCGCTCGCTCAGCTTTAGTCTCCGAGACAGGAACTGAGGAGCCAGGGAGAGGAGGAGAGGAAAAGGGAGGAGGTGAGTACATGAGACAGTGTCTTACTCTTTATTTCTTCAATTCCTTTTTTTGGAAGAGTGTTACAGTTGAGTCGCAGTGGCACATTTAATCCAGGTTTTGCACATTAAGCTCCATATGAAAAGAGATTAGAGAAACCAGATGTTTCCACAACTTGCATGTCCTCACCACGTGTGTAAGTCTGAGTACTTTAGTGCGTACTTTTAACTTACAGTAATGTACAAGTTGCCCACCTTGCACTTTGCATGTTCTCCAGAGACTCGGCTGTGTTGTTGCTGTGTGTGCAGTGGTGTCTGCATTTTCCCTTCTACCTTCCAGAGGAAGCAACCAAAACACACCATAGAAGAGGTCTCCCCAGCTATTCTATTTATGGAAAGAGCTTATAGTGCAGTGCATTGTGGGAATGAGGAAACTGTGTTCATAGTATGGAGATTCCCGACACAGCCGGAGATTGACAGACAAGACACACAGGGACAGGGGGGATGAAGAGATAGAGAGAGTGAAAGAGAGGGGGAGATAAACTGGGTTCACTTATTGACCTCTATTTGAGAAGATTAGTCTGTCTGGCTTTGTCAGTTACTTTTTAGAGAGTGTGTGTGTGAGCATGCATGTGTGTGTAGCAGATGTAGAGACAGTGAGTTGTCTGATTATGGTAATTATTGTAATTATGCTGTTGAGCCGTACACAGTGACAGGAGACTGTTTGACTGAACGCTACAGTGACACCAGTTAGCACCATGCTAAAGAAGACGGGCAAGACTACACACTCACACACACATGCATGAATACAAGACTACACACTCACACACACATGCATGAATACAAGACTACACACTCACACACACATGCATGAATACAAGACTACACACTCACAAACACATGCATGAATACAAGACTACACACTCACACACACATGCATGAATACAAGACTACACACTCACACACACATGCATGAATACAAGACTACACACTCACACACACATGCATGAATACAAGACTACACACTCACACACACATGCATGAATACAAGACTACACATGCACACACATGCATGAATACAAGACTACACATGCACACATGCATGAATACAAGACTACACACGCACACACATACAAGTCACACTCCATTTCTCATGAAGGAAACATGTAGAATGCCCTGTTGAATGCAGTGGGAGGTCACACATAAATAGTTGATGTAGGGTGAAGGTAATGGTGCATGACAAGACTGAACCCTACAGTACTGGATCATTCTCAACCCAGAACCAAAGAGTCAGCTCAACAGCTACCAGACAGGGACTGCTTGTCACTGGGTGTTCAAGGCTAGGTACTTCTATGTCTGGGTTATAGTATATGATGATTGCTGACTCACCTTACTGCTGTCAGCACACACACACACACACACACACACACACACACACACACACACACACACACACACACACACACACACACACACACACACACACATAGACAGAGAGACACACACACAGGCATCTGTCATAGAGCGACCTTTGAACACATTTAAAACATAATGAATGTAACTCGGCGTAGATGCAAATGCTTAATGTGACATGTTGCTATTTTTCCTAAATACCAGGGCTGGCCAAACATGCAAACTCAGTCCCTCCACCTTCAGCTCCTCTGATTCTGGCACACTGTGTCATACGTGTGTATGAGTGTCAGTGAGAAGGTGTGTGTGGGTGCTTGTAGGTGTGAGTGGATGCGTTTGGAGGTTGTGCGTGCGCGTGTTTGGTAATGGGAGATATAGATAGATAGAAAGAGAGAGAGAGAGAGAGAGGATGATGCAATGTTGAGGGCATGTCTTGCAATAATAAACAGAAAGGAAACCTTGTCAAGCTGTCACACTTAAGTAGTTGTTTTGTATGTGTGTGTGTGTGCATGCGGGCATGCACATGTGTATGTGTGTGAGAGTGTACCCCAGTGTGTGTGTGTGATGGCTGTACTGTCCATCTGTTGTAGCATACTGAATTACAAAATAGGTTTTTAATGTAACTTTTTACTGAGGATATGTACTGCATACAGTGAGATATGGTGAGAGTTTGTGTGTGTGTGTGTACTGTGTACAGCTGCATTTTCAGGTACAGTCAGAATGTCAACACCAGTCCTCTGTAGAGTGTGTGTGACCTGAAGTGAGCTGATGTGATCACATTATTTTCTCAGGATTGGACTGCAGTGTGGACTTAACCTCATAAGAGTGCTAGAACCAAATACATTTCCACTGAGAGGATCAGAGAGTAAGATTAAATACACACACACACACACACAGACACACACATTCACAGAGAGATTCCCCACACACACACATACTCTCTCTCGCACACACACAAGTGTTTTTGTGTGTGTGAGTATGTGTGTTACTGTCTGGTCTCTCTCTTCTTCTCCACACTTTTTTGTTCTTCCACCTTGAGGACTTCAGTGTTACATGGTGGAATTGTGCTGCCAATGCATGCCACTATTATCCAGACCTTCATTTAGATTATTTAAGGAATCTCCGTAAATCCAACCCCACACACACACACAGACACATACTGATCTTAAAGAACCTATAATAAAACAGAGAAAACACATCAGAAGCTTCACTCTCATTCCTCTAAACTTTACAGCCCACACACAGACACACACAGACACGCACACCATAGAGTCCCAACTGCTCTCATCCCAGAATAAAAGGCACGCCATTGCCATGAGCAACGCTGACTCATGGCAGGAAGTCCTAACTCTCAGCCTATCAAAGTGCAGGACGCTGACCCCAGCCCACTCTGGGCCCTCCCCTCACCGCGCCCACAGACAATAAGCACTCGCCCTGAGGGGGAATCCTCCCTCCCACTGACTCCTGGGTAGTGCCTCGAGTCACTGGAACTTCCTGCCTCACCATGCCAAGCCCTCCCTCGCTCTTTCTCACTCCCTTTTTTGCTCTGTGTCATTCTCTTTCTCTCTCACACATTTCTTGTCTCATACTTTACTTTTCCAAACTAGAGAATGAAATTGCAACAGCCTTCACTCACTCGCTCACTCGCTCGCTCACTCGCTCACTCTAAGACTCGCTCGCTTACTCACGGAGTTACAATTGTAACCTTTGAGCAGTCTTTGTGAGAACATTTTCTGTTTTGAGTTCTGTAACTCTATAAGCCTCTGAAGATAGACAACAAAAAGCAATTATAGACTGTCTATTTACGAGATGATTACTTTAATAAATAGGTTGACCGTTCCCTATTGTGTTTCTCAACCATGCATCTCTCTGTTTGTGATTGTATCCTGGTGCTAGGGAGGGAGAGACAGAGAGAGACAGAGAGAAAGGGAGAGAGAGACAGAGAGAGACAGAGAGACAGAGAGAAAGGGAGAGAGAGAGGGAGGGAGAAAGGGAGAAAGAGAGGGAGAAGGAGAGAGAAAAATACAAAGAGGGACAGAAAAAGAATAACATTATGACTTACTGTAGACAGATAGAGAAAGCTAACAAAGAAAAGGGAGAGACAGTGAAACAAAAATAATGGGAAAGAGGGAATTCTGTAGAAAGAGAAACTTTGGAGAGAGTAGAGAACTGCTGCATAACAAAAGGGAATGAGAAGAGTGAGGAGAGACTGTTGGGGAATCTTTATAGATTTGTGTTGCAATTTGCGAGGCAGAGCTCTGATTGGTGCAGCAGCTTTTGACTATCACCATAGGCATGGAGCATGGGATATTTCTGTGGCTGGAAAAATTCCACCTTGTATCTCTAACTCTTCCACACACATGTGCACACCACACACACACACACTTTTTACACTCTGCATAAGAACTAAGGAAAACAGAAGCAGAGCCCTACTCATTGTGATGTTTCAAAAACAGGAACAGGCACTCCAAGAAGGCAATTCTCTCTGTCCCTTCACATGTCTTCCCCTCTCCTTTTCTTCACAGCTCCTCCACCCTCTACCGCCCACACCTCTTCTCCATCACCCTTGCTCCTCCCTTCTCATATTCAAGTGTGACAGTTCTTTCCCCAACACAAGAAACCCTCTCTCTCCCTCGCTTGTCCATCATTCAACCTAACACCCTATCCTTCCTCAAAGCAATGGGGACATGAACCAGGAAGCCGAATACAAGCTCCTGTTGCCACCGTGTCTGTCTTGTATTTCTGCTTAGGGGAACTAGAGAATTTGCTATTTGGAATGGCACGTGAACTTGTCAATTTAGTGGTTGTACACAGGGACTTACTGCAATGAAAAGCGTCAATCTGTACGTTTGTTTGGGACTGTGTGTGTGTTTGAGCATGTGTGTGTGTGTATGCTCCCTTGGTGTTGACTATTATGCGACTCATTCCCTGGGTCTGTCAGGTGTCAATCAGCATCCATGACGAGGCAGTTAGCTTGATGCTCCGTTATCTATGACTCACCTCTGCACGCAAACACACACACACGTGCACACACAGATGTACACTTAAACAAACACATATGCTCACACACACATGCAACATATACAGTGCTTCCGCACAAATGCACACATGCACACAGACACACAATAGCGGCAATCCCAAAATAGAGGAGAATATCTGAGTCATGTACTGTATAGATACAGCGTGTCATCCTGAATTAGTGGCGAGCGAGCTAGCATTAGCGCACGCCTGGAGACAGACTGTCACAACACACTCTGAATCACAGCCATTCAGGTGTCTTGTGGGGGCGACATGCACAATAATGTGTAAGAAGCTGAGACTGTCATCATACAATTATAACAGCAGTGATTACAGTCTCTTAGGCCAGAATTCAGTCTCGCAAACACAGCCCTTGTTTACATCCGATGGATGTCTTCCACAGGTGCCACTAAGATCCGGATAGCCACAGAAACATCAAATAATCAGTGCTTTGCTGTGTTTGTGTGTGTATGTGTGGGGTGTTTTTTGTGGCTCGTGTTTGTGTGTGGGTGCATGTGTTTGGATGCATGTGTGTGTATGGTTTGTGTGTACTGTACGTGCTCCTGTATGCTCCTGTGTGTTTGTCGCTTTGTGTGTGAGTGTGTACTCAGCACGGCAGGAGACATTCTGAAAGTGCATCCATGCCAACTTAAGGATTCAACCTCACATTGACAACTTTTAGACATGTAAAACTGAGGAATGCAATCAACAGAAATATCATATAATTCAGAGACAGTACACTACAGTTTACACCCCGTGCCAGGAACAAAACATCTCCAGCACACACGTGACCCGTCACATACAGAGTGAGAAACACAATGCACTTTATTTCAACACCGCCAACGTTAAACACACATTCTCAAACATACTCTCAGACACCCTTAACTACTCCACCATGCTTGCATGAACACGCTCGCACGCACACACACACGTACACACACACGTACACACACACACACACATACACGTACACACACACTTACACACACGTACTCACACACACACACACTTACGTAGTACACACACACACTTACATACACACGTACACCCGAAGCTGGTTTGTAGGTGAGTCATGGAAGAGGGTTCTCTGGCCCTCTGGGGGAAGATGACCTGAGATGAAAGAGAGAAGTCATCTACATGATGATTATACAGAGACGGAGAGAAGGAGGGATGAGAGCGGGGGTGGAGGAGAGAGTGGACTGGGTTGTGGAAGTTATTGCACGCTGAAAGACGGAGAGAGCAGTATGGTGGGACTGATCAACCTGACTCATGCTGAGAGAGGAGAGGGAAGGGGCAGAGAGAGAACTATAATGAGGTGCAAAGGAAGAGAGCAAGAAAGAGAGAAGGAAAGAAAAAGAAGTGGAGAACGTAGGTCTCAGATATGCTCGTAGATCTTTTACATAAATGATCACATTCAGTCACGAGAGGCTATTTTATTGACCAACCACAACCAGACATACAGACATACTTGTAAAGCAGCAATTATCTGTAAAAAATTACTGTATCCTAAAAGTACGTTGAAGTGATTGCCCCCACTTAGAATGATTCATGACAGGCTGTTGAAATAACAGGTAAGCATGACAGGAAATTAATTTGCCATTACATTGCTGCCACCCTTTAAGGAGCATGTCATTTTGGTTAATAACAGCTTTAACGCCAGGTCCTTTTTGGTCAACTCTGCACTGTCACCTTCTCTCTGTGTGTATGTGTGTGTGTGTGTATGCGTGTGTGTGTGTGTGTATGTGTGCGTGTATGTTTGTATGTGTAATATTGCCACAGCAGTGAACTCTGTGACAGACTGCCAAAGGGGTCAACATGAATATGCATTAGCACAATGACACAAAGGACTGGGGGATGCGGGGAGAGAAGTCGAGAGAGAAGTCGAGAGAGAAGTCGAGAGAGAAGTCGACAATAAAAAGGAGGATAGTTAGGGGACAAGTGAGCAGAGTGTGAAATTAACAACAGAGAGAGAGCAGAGATAGAGCGATAAAAGAGACTACAGTGATGAAAGAGAGAGCAGAGGAGGTGGCGATGGAGAGATACAGGTTGGAGAAGAGGATCAGTCGGGTTGAAGCAGTGTGGAGGGTTGACCCTGGGTGAATGAGCAAAGGTCATATAGAGGGGGAGGGAGGGGGGGGGACAGGACTGGGACACAAAGACCTCCACTGACTGGAAGAGAGCTGAGTGAGGGGGAGGGTGATGTCACTGCATACAAATACCGAATGGAAATGTGTGTGTGTGCATGTGTGTGCATGTGTGTGTCTGTGTGTGGGTGTATGTGTGTGAGTGAGTGTGAGTATTTCCATATGATTCTCAGACACAAGGATGTACTTGTGTAACAGGGCAGCATTGCCCCCCGAATGCTCTCTCTCTCTCTCTCTCTCTCTCTCTCTCTCTCTCTCTCTCTCTCTCTCTCTCTCTCTCTCTCTCTCTCTCTCTCTCTCTCACAGTCTCTCCATCCCTCTCTCTCTCTCTCTCTCTCTCACAGTCTCTCCATCCCTCTGTCTTTCTCTCTCTGACTGTCTCTCTACCTCTGTTTCTCTATCCTTCTCTCTCCATCTCTCTTTCACTGTCTCTGCTCTCTCTAGTTCTGTACTCTCTCTATCTCTCCCCATCTTTCTGCTCTCTCTCTCTTTCTTTTGCATGGATGGGTGAAGAAGTAAGAGTACAATGCTGATGCAATGAATTAACACCTAATAGCGTGTCTGTGTGTGTCTGCAATCAAACCTGCACAAGAGTCGAGAGTGAACACAAACAAGCAGCAACGTTTGTGGGAGCTGTCCGTGGTGCTGAAAGAGCGGGAGTACTTATGTTGTACTTCAAGGAAGTTAACAATTGTCAATGGAGCAAAACCCAGACTATGTCTCAAAAATATCTCGAAATATACGAGAGTCTGGTAGGACCAGGCTACAGCAACACAACAACACACGCAAGTTTATCTTTATTATCTGCAACAAGGACATGGCAGCATAAGGTTCCTGCTCACTGATGGATCCTGTCACTGCGTGAGAGCTTTTAATAGAGCAGCTGGTCCGTCTACTGCCCCGAAACACACACATGAGGGCACACACACACATACACACATGTACACAGACACAAGTACAAACACATTAACACACACAGCAATGAAAAAAAGCCAACATCTGTTTTCAGGCACATACATAAGCAGCCAGGCCCACACACCCTGTCCAAACTCCACATTGACTCCATCTGAAAAGCATCTGAAAAGCCCTGTTCTGGGGATACTCTCTCATCTGTTCTGGTCTAGTACTGGTCTAGATCTGTTCTGGTCTAGTACTGGTCTAGATCTGTTCAGGTCTTAAACTGGTACCTGGCAGGTGACTAAGAACTCACAGATATCTGGATCGTTTAGTTTGAAGTGGGATGGAGGATGAAGGGGTAGAGGGTCAGGGGAGCGTGGTACAAGAGGGGGCTTGGTAAAGGGGGGCAGGGGTGTAGGTGTCAAGGGGGTGATGAATGTTCTCTTCCTGGTCTCCCGTCCCATCCAATCAGTCGTCACCATCTCACACTATTGATCTAAAGGTCTTCGTCTTTGACTGATGAATGGAGGTGTGTGTGTGTGTTTTTGTGTACGTGTGTATGTGGGCGGCGGCGGGGGGTGGGGGGGGGGTGGGGGGGGGTGGGGTGGGGTGGGGTGGGGGGGTTGTGGGGGGTGGGGGTTGGGCTGGGGGGGTGTGAGGGTGCAGGAAAAGCCTAACAAGTGAAGTCTAGTGATGTGAGTTACAAATGCTCTCTCTGTATGATCAGTCCCCTGGGTCTCGAATGAACGTTTGATTCTTCCACTCATATGCACAGATCAGTTGGCAAATGTGACAATCAGTGCATGAAGAAGGATGGACAAACAAACAAACACATCAGTATTAGGACCGTGATATGGCCTGGGGACTGTTACTGTACTCAGAGACACACACAAGTCAGGCCTTCACTGTCCTTCAACATTGGTTCATTTTGCCCTGTGTTGATTCATCCTGTGTGCGTGCACTGTTGTGTACGTGTTCCAGGTTAAATGAAGGAAAGAAACATTAAGGCCAGTACATGTGAAAAACTCAGAGAGAAGTTCTATCAAACTCAACTATGTCAGATCCTATCCGTCATATGGGTGAGTAATGTAGAGAGGTTATGTGTGTGCGTTTGCGTGTGTGAATGTGCGTGTGTTTCAGTGAATGCGTTACAGGTCGGTGTCACAACCTCCCAATGTACATGCTGGTTAAGTCGACAATGAGATCACCCAGAAGTAAATCCCTCCATTATAACCTGTCCAGCTGTGTATCCATCACAGTGCACATGTACATCAGCGCTTGCTAGGTTATTCCTGTGTGTGTGTCAACGGTATGTGCATTCACATGAAACCTTTTATAGCTGTGACCTGTGTAAAAACAGGCTCTTTTCCACATTCCATGTGAAAACGCACCAGTGAACACAAAACCAACATTTAAATTTTTGGTCAGTTGATGATATGTTGAATTGATTCTTTCAGCAACCTGTTTTATGTTGCCTGTGATTGTGAGACTGACATCTGTCCCGCCCACAAAACTTCAAGAGAGAGCCAATCACCGACTGACTAAAAAAGAAACAAGAAATCTGTCTCATGCTAAGCTAAAGCCATACCGGCGGGCAGAAAAGACAAGTTGTTTTATAATGTTTTCAACTGGGATTGTGATTCTGCCCATATGCACACAAACTGGCACAAAATATTGAATTCTACATATTTTTCCTTTAAGGATATACTTTGTACTTTTCAGAGAATTTTATTATTTTTGCCAAACTGTCAAAGTATGATGAAATCTCCATGAAATTGGTATAAGTATGTTTATGTGTGTCTGTATCTACAACAATACAACAGAGGATGTGTATTGGAGGTCATTATGGAAGCAAGTCATATACTGTAATTTATTTGAACCTGCATTCGTCATTGTGTGTATGCCATGGCTTAGTGTGTGTGTGTGTGTGTGTGCGTGCGTGCAGAAGGTCATCTATATATGTGTGTGCATATGCTTGTGTGTGTGTGTGTGTGTGTTGATTTACCCTGTGGTGTACTGTCAGCAGAATCTATGTATGGGACTCTACTGTATGAGTCACACACAAGGACTTGACACATGCCAAAGAAGTAAAGGAAAGGGAAAAGACATCTGGAGGAAGGCAGGGAGAGGGAGAGGGAGAGGGAGAGGGAGAGGGAGAGGGAGAGGGAGAGGGAGAGGGAGAGGGAGAGGGAGAGGGAGAGGGAGAGGGAGAGGGAGAGGGAGAGGGAGAGGGAGAGGGAGAGGGTCGAGGGAGAGGGTCGATGAGGGAGAGGGAGAGGGTAGAGGGAGAGTGGAGAGGGGAGAGGGGACTATAGTAGAAAGCCCTTTTTAATTAATGGAAAGATATACATGTTGAGAGGATTCCCCCAGCTCGTTAGTCTCAGGAGTACAGAAGCGAGAAGATGCAAACACGTGCGTGTGTGCGTGCATGGTGGATGACCGAAGCACTGTCTCTAAGATTGAAGCCTCAGTTTCTTGCTGCTATTCAAACTGCCAACAACCAATGGGAGTGGGCCTGTGGGCTGCTAGGTTTGATTCTGTGGTGATGGCAGTAATTAAACACCTACATTCGTGGTGGAACACACATGCACAAACGCTTGATGCAAGTACTGTATGCGCACACCAACAAAAAGGCAATCTTGTTCTTTTCAGCTCTCTTCAACTTCATTACATTATTCTCTTTTCGTCTTTAATTATCCCTCTCCTCTCTTCCCTCCCTCTCCTCTCTTCCCCCTCCTTTCCTCTATTCCCTCCATCTCCTCTAGAAACATTCAGTTGCCGGTGTCCTGTCCACTCCTTTCCACTCTGCTCCCTCACTCACACCCTGTCCAACCTCTCGTATCAAAACAACCCTTGGAATGCATACGACTATTTGACAATTATTCTTTCAAATGGAACTGCATTACTATTTGTGGCCCTCAATTTATTTCAGCAGAAATCAAAACGCTGATTGCTTCCAAAATTACATTTGCAATGCCCTCAGAGTAGAATTATATTGCGTGAATCTGCGAGTGTTTTAGCTTGCAACCAAGTGTGTGTGTATGTCACTCTTCTCTCTATTAGACCATTCTTTGTCACCACAAGTGAGAGAGAGAGGTGGGAGGACATTATTTTGAGAAGCTTTGTATTAGAATTAGTAAGTGTGTTGTTGTTGGAAACCTATATTTAAGTGGGTAGAGTCGGTCATGGGTCTGACATGAGTGTGTTCTGACTGAAATACAGTATCAGTCACAGAACTCTGGCTCTGCAATTGGATGAGTGAAACTTCCTTTATCAGAGCCATTGATATCTCTCAAATAGCCCTCTTCTCTGCAGGCATGAATACAGGCTTGACAAACCAAACCATTTGATCTGCATTCTCCAAATCTTGTTTGTGTGTATGTGTCTGCAACACTAGCTGAAATATAGTGATCTTTATTTTCCAAATCTTTCCCTGGGGGGGGATGTGTGTGTCGGACAGAATTACCGCTGTTTGTTTGCCGTGACAATGGGGCTCCAGTGTTCCAAAGACTGAACCTGTTTGGGGAGCTCTGGTGTGTGTGTGTGTGCGTGTGTGTTTTGAGAGCGTGTCGAATAGGATAGATAATGTTCCCATCACAATCCAAAAAGGATTACAGTTTGAGACACGATAACTGCCACAGATAAGCCAAAGGTAACACACACGAACACACACTCGAACACACACACTAAACCCTCATCTCAACTCTTCACTGTGGCGCCATCTGTGTGTTCCCTCATTAGTGGCTCACATGCACACACATACACACACGCATACACACACACACATGCAGGCACAGGTTAGAATGTCACACGATAATCAGAATCCATCATGTATTTCAGAGGGAGGCACACGTTACTGGTCTGTTCCCAAGGAAAATGGATGTATGACATCATAGCGTGGGTTCAAGGGCGTTCCTGCTCATTAGGGATCTCCATATTTGGGTAACCCTCTGCCTGGCACTGGTCCCCATCTCTTATGTCAGCAGCAGCAGGGGTCCCACTGCCAGGGCTTGTGCTCAGTTACATAGAATACTTGGATTGTAGTCGCCATTTTAATGACAAAGGATTTCCCTTTTGCTTTTTCTTTGAGGTCACCAGGACACCAGATTAAAATAGATACACTTAATTTCGAACTATCATTTGTGCTAGATTGATTTTGCCGGGCACAAATACCGTAAACTAAATGAGAGGGGGGGAGTGGTTTATATTTACACACTTGAAAACCGGAAGAAAACACTCAAGATCTTTTAACATTTAAAAAATAGATAAATGCAGGTGTTTGGGTCTGTCTTATAGAACAGTAATCAGCTTGCTACATCTTTGAAAACAAGACGGTGGAAAGGCTTGTCGCTAGCATAGCTTTTTCTATTTATACCCCATTTGAATACACAAAATGGCTGACACTTTACAACCCCTTTTAGTGACCGGAACAACAGGCAGAAGGAACCCTGGAGAAAGAGAGTGAGAACTATTCCATTTAGAAATACACACACGCACACACACACGTGCACGGCACGCACACATACTTGGTTTCTCAGCGAACTGAAAGGGGATTGATTTAGTCTGTTCTCTGAGGAGGAAGGAAAGTAGTCTGTGTAGCGGACAGAAATGAAAGAATTTGACCAGCAGTTATCTGATCAGCATCTACCATCTCTTTAACAGTTCCAATGAACCATTTAGTGATCATTGACTTCTCTAGAAGAAGGTCAGGAGACTGATAAAAGGATGGATATGAAAGTGAACCATGGTTTGCCACGTTGATGCTCTTCTGTGGGAGAGAGACCTAACACTCCTCTCTCCACCTGACTCCAAACCCACTGTACACACAGGTCATATCATATTATGCTCATCTCATCGTTTCATAAATTCTTAAACAGCTCAGTTTAGAAGGATCTAGAATCAGACGTTGACAAATTCCCAGGTTGGGTGGCTCTTTCTCAGATGTCAGACATTTAGCATGAGCATACCTGAAGATAACAGAAGCGTGTTTACTCATTGACTCGACTGACAGTTGGCACTTTTGCTATTTTGGTTAAGTTGCAGTGGGACAGAGAAATCATACTTGCCTTATGACTATATAACACTATTGTCAAATAGTAATTGACCCCAGCCTGGCTTGAGGCTTAGCTCGTTTAAAAGGGAATCTGAATCCAAGGTATGTCTGGACACGATGAATAAGCAGATAGTTTCAGATTACCTATTCTGTTTTAGTGTCAAGGGTGTTATTTCTGAATATAGAAGACTTAAATCGTGCCTTCTCAATCGATAACTGTCTGACCTCCCTGAAAAAAGTGATGCAACACCTTCCATTCATAGTGAAAGAGGAAGTTGTGCTGCTTTGATATCCTGCACCCATCATCCATCCCTCTCTCACCATGACTCTGTCGTTCAGAGATCAGAGGGCCATCCAAAGCATGTCAACCCAGCAGATCTGAGGCCGTACAGATAGGGGACCACGAAGGAGGGTGTGGTGGGGGTGTGGTATATTTGATGCCGTTTCCCCACTAACCACATGAGTGTTGTGTCTAAAGAAAATTGAGCCGTGTGAAGATTGCTTAGTCCTAACGTCAAGTATTAAACAGTGTTGACCCTTCCCCTTTCAAACCTCACCCTTCCAAGCCTCACAAATGTCTCTCTTCCAAGAAGGAAGGGAGAGAATGAATGGAGGAAGAAGGGAAGTAGAGAAGGAGGAAAGGAACTCACCTTCGCACACACTAGCAGAGTCTTACTTTTAACATGACATTGGTTAGCAAGGCTACATACTCTTTAGTCTAGTCACAGTTGCTCACTTGCGACTCCACAGTACACAGATAGAGGTTGAGGCCAACGCTTAACAAGCTTGAACACTTCCAGCTGGAGAGAAACAGGAAAAGGCTCTTCATCTTATGTTGTGCTGAATTCTTAACTTGGCTTCCTGTGAGGTGTGTGTGTGTGTGAGGTGTGTGTGTGTGTCTGTACGTATGTGTGTGTGGGGCGGGCGGGCGTAAACACATTAACAATCTCTGTCTGTCTGAGTGTCTCTTTTCCAAAAAACAAGAAAACGTGAATAGAGAGAGGGAGAGAAAGAGAGGGAGAGAGAGCGAGAAAGAGGGAAAGAGAGAGAGAGGGGAGCGAGGGTGAGAGAGAAAGGTGGCAAGTCTAGCGGAGCGAAGTAAATGTGAAATGCTAAACAAAATCCCTTTTCTGCTTAAAGAGGTTTTTTAAAGAGTGCGTGAGTAAAGAGTATGCCCTTTAAGTGAATCCAGCATATTTTGTGAGCATTGTTTCTGGCATGAATGCCTCCGTGTGTGTCTATTTATATTACTAATATGACTCAGAGCCGAGAGAAACAATGTATGTACTATGTCTCAGTGACGGTTGCTCTCTCTCTCTCTCTCTCTCTCTATCTCTCTCTCTCTCTCTCTCTCTCTCTCTCGCTCACTCTTTCACTTCCTTAACTCAGCCTGCGGGTAGGTTAAACACCCTGACCACCTGTCACACACTTCCATCTGCATTTAATCTTCTTCCCTTCTTTTTGTCCTCTTTTCATTTGTTATTTCTTCCTGGAGCTCAGATAAGTGAGAAGTTGGTTCCAAGGGCAGTGACCCTGGCAACCACCTGAGACAAATCTGTCAGACTCTGAGGACAAGTGTGTCGGGGACTGGGAGGGGGGGTTCTATGTGTCTGTGATACAAAATAACTCGAGTAGCACATGACTTGCTGTTGACAAGTGGACTTGCCATGTGTGTGTGTGTGCGCGTGTGTGTGTCACCCCAACCAATAAATACGATGTGGATGTAAAGTTAGGGTTTTAGAAAGAAAGCTGCTCTCTACAGCCATCAGTTGTGTGTGTGAGTAGTCCACAGAGGCCCTCCACTATAATGCCAGATCTTGGGTCAGCCAGAGGGCATTAGTTCCAGTCCCTTCTGCAGGTAGTGCCACTAGACACAGTAGACAGTGCCACTCAGGGTCCCTTTGTTGTGGGAGAAAGCTCCATCCTGTTCTCTTTCTGTCTAACCTCATGTCTCTCTGCGTTAAAAGGAGTTAGAGCAGAAAATCAACCCAGTGCAATTTCACACAGAGCTGTTTAGATAATAAGCTGTGTGTGTGCCTGTGTGTGTGTTTGTGTGTTTGTCAGTTTAAGAGAGAGTGGGTGTGAGCATGATTGTGTGTGTGTGAGAGAGTGTGTGTGTGTGCATGCATGTGAGTGTGTATACATATACCCCAAAACGTGTGTGTGTGTGTGTGTTTAATTCCTCTTCAGTCGAAGCGATTAATTCCCCCAGACTCTGCTTTGATAGGCTGATTAATGACCCAGAGCCTGACTTAAAACTGCAGGAGACAGGATGAGGGCACAGCCTCCTAATCTCTCTCTCTCTCTCTCTCTCCCTCTTCTTCTCTCTCCCTCCTCTCTTCTCTTTTTCTTTCTCTCTCTCTCTCTCTCTCTCTCTCTACCTTCTCTCCCTCTCCCTACCTTTCCTTTGTATCTCTCTCTTCTCGTTGTCTTTATCATTCTCCCTTATAGTCTCTTCAAATGTGTTCTTTCTTTTTCACAGTTTTAATTTATCTCACCTTTCCTCTCAATAACACACACACACTGACACACACACAAAAACATACAATAAATACATTTAATCAATGTATAAAAGAGTATATATGTGACACATATATGTGTCTCTTTTTTGTGTGTGTTGCGTGTTGGATTCGGTCAAACACTGTGTGGTGTGTGTGGTGTTTGCACGTGCGTGCATGTGTGTGCGCAATGTGCTATTCGGGAAAACCGCCCATGGCAGTTTGTGATTATAACTCTGCTCCCTCACTCCATCCTCTTTACCATTCCCCCACTCCGTCACACACATACACACACACACACACGTCTCTTTAGCCAGCTACCCAGTCCCATATGACACACCCACAGTCTAGTGCTGTCCCCTGTCAACCAAGGAGACCACAGGGTTTGTGTATATCTGTGTGTGTGTGCGCGTGTGAGTGTGCGCCTGTTTGTGTCTGAAACCATGGAAGCCTGTGAACAGCCATGTCTCGCTCCTCTGCAATCACCAGACTCTTACAGACCCTTTAGCTAGCACCGTGAGGCTAATATTAGAAACTATTCTGCAGGGGCCATAAGATCGCTGCACCAGCTAACGTAGATGCAGGGGCACATTAGCCTGCAGTTAACAGAGCTTTGCATTCCTTTAAGCGTGGCTAATATTTTCAGGCTAACCTGGCTGCATCCGCTGAGCTAACAAGCTAAAGTTTAAACTAGCATTCATGGAATTGTGGATACATTTAACAGGTTCTAGGACCATCTTGAAACTCCAGTTTCAAACCTTGAACAACAATTTGTAAACCAATCAATGCTTCCTCAAACAAACCACAATGCAAAAAACTGAATACACGTCAACAATTAATTGACAAAAAAGCACAGGAACGTACTTATAACCAATGAACGTACTTATAACCATTCAAGAATTCTTCAAGATAATAGAAAGATGGATGGAATGATGCAGGTGAAGATAAAGAGAAGAGGAGAGAGGTAAGGAGGAGAGGCGAGGGGTGATTTACCATCTTGAGACGTCCTGTAAAGAGATGTGGAGGAAGTCTACTGTGGATCACACAATGAATCTCCCATTCCTGAGCTCAAAGACTAATCAAGACTCCAAGGTCACTCACTCACACACACACAAAAACACACACACACGCACATAGATACATATATCAGGCCTCAAGCTTGGAGAGTGTCCTGGTCATTAGATTTACTATTGATGAAATTGTGAGTTTTGTCCCAAGTACTGTATGTTATTATGTGATGTAAAAATGTCATTTTGCCAACTGAAGCAACAAAAGTATATTTCTACACAGTGAATCTACACAGTACCTTTAATGAAGTAAACTGTTTTAGGAAGAGTGAAAGGGATCTTCTACATCCATGGAGCGAGGGAGAGGGAGAGTGAGGGAAAGAGTGAAGAATATTTTAATTCCATGTGCTGTATTTGCAGTGTGACTCACGCCCTTCACCATCTTAAAATGCATGAGCTTCAATCAATGAGGGGAAATGCAACACATATAACGAAAAATAATATAAAACCAAAATAATTAGAAGACAGCATTACTTGGAGCATTACCCTTACCTGGTACAGCAAGCAATTGCAGACAAACCGTCATATCTGCCAATAAATTAACATTCAGTCCCTTCACTTCAGGACCATGCCGGTTAAGCACAACGGTGAACACTTCCTCCGGTCAATCAGTTTTGGAATCCATCTTTGTTCCGTAAACAACACAGAGGAACAGATAAGCAACAGGCCAACATGATACAAACACACCTGGTGAGTGTGTGAGGATTGAGGCCTCCAGAACTGGTCAGCCTCTGATTGATCTCTATAGATTCATGGAAGAGGTGCGCTCCACACACCTATCCAACGTTTGTGTAGAGTGTGTGTGGAGTGTTTGGGGAAGGTAGTGGTGTGTGTGTGTGTGCGTGTGTGTGTGTGTGTGGGGGTGTTTGTGTGCTTGTGTCTGCATGCATGTTTTTTATGTATGTGTGTTTTCATATGTATGTGTGTGTGTAATTAAGGGTGTATTTCAAGGTTTGTATGTATGTGTCGGCAGAGGGGGGTGAGGGGGCTGAGATAACACACAGCCATTCTTGGAGTATCATGAACCTAAGATCGGGATAAACCACACAGTGGGACTGCGATGAAAATAATTTGTCCACTGTTAAAGTTTACAAATGAATCACTTAAACTATTAGCAGTCTCTCTCTTTCTGTCTCTCTTTCTCTCTCTCACACACACACAGACAGACACACACACACACACACACACAGACACACACACACACACACAGAGACACACACACACACAGAGGCAGTGCTAGATGGCCAGATGCACACTATAGACTTCCTTGCTGTTCCCCTGTATGATAAACACACACAGTGACCTTCTTGGTTCTCCTTAATCTGATTGATCCACACAGGAATGAAGTTAGAATGGATCGGACCGGCCCATTGGTTTTGTGTGTAAATAAATATACAGCCCATTACATGAATACAGAGCAGGGCGGAAACATTGCCTTGCTAAGCGACGACCCCCCCCTTGCCCACCTCAATCGATTGGAAACCATTACAACTTGTTCCTTCCTCTCTGCAGAACAGTCACTCTGAAGGAGACTACATTTCAAGCGTTTCAGAAAAGGCCGGAAAGAATGGTAACCCTTCACCACACTCTATCTGGAAGCATCAGTACGTGACAGCGAAACAGACACATCTGATTGTATTGATTTATCGGAGCTTTAAAGTTTAAAATCCTGTTTACGGTACAGATGCTCTGAAAACACTTTTACAAATGTACAAAGTAAAGGCAAACAGCGAAATAAAACGTAAGGCAGGTCAGGTGTTACCGCAACACAAAAGACAGTCTCGGAGATCAGTGGAGCGTCCAAACTTCAGATACTCAAACTGACTTGGATTCAAGCTAAACACATGTGAAAGGGTTTCCAAACCTAGTGTATTTCATGTGACGACATTGCAATACCTTTAGTAAAAACATCACGTTACATGGGAATTGTATGGTTTTAGAGTAAGCAATAGGGGTTCAGAGCCCTCAGTAGTAAGTTAAAATAACACTTTATTGAAAATGTAAAAGACATTGGTCTGGCATATATGGTTTTGCTCGCACCGCAAGTAACTCAACTGAGACACTCTCGACATCTGTAGCAGAGAGCTGTTATACACAATCCCCCTTCGAGGGTGGAGGGTGGTGGAGGCAATGAGGAAGAAGCAATGCACCAAGCAATTCTATGTATATATGTATATCTATGTACCTGCCACGCTGATAAGTATTTTTAACGATTTGTCTGTTTGGAATATTGATCTTGTACGTTTATTGGGTGTGCCACGAAGTCGTAGGCGCATCCTTTGTTATCTCACATATATATTTATTATTATTATTATTTATTTTAGCCCCCCTAATCCTCGGTCAATATTTGGACTACATAGACAAACTACGTGTCAAAAGTTTTGTCTTGCTAGCGATTGATATGCTATTACTTTTATTTACGTTCCGTTGCACAGTTTAGGACCATACAACGTTTTTGTGGCATAAAGTTGATTTTGTCGGCAAAGGGTAGACTATTCAGTTATAATAGCCTACGTCACAGCGTCGGCACATGTTAGCAACGACGCATTGGATACGACGTGCATAGAAGACTGTTGCACAGCAAGGATGGTATCGTGCCGCCCCCCTAGCATCCGTCAATATTTTGATTACTTAGAAAACGTCATGTCAAAAGTTGGTAGGCATTGAGTTGCTTGTCTTTTTATTTACCTGGCTAACTTGCTAGCCACAGTCACTGACGCTACTAACGTCACGAAACACGCGTGACTACCTCTAGCAGAACATTCGTTTAGCAGCTTGTTAACTTCTGGGAGATAGCTAGGCTAACTATAGCTTTAACGCTATACTGCAAGGCAGCTGCAGAAACGCCACAAGCAAAGAGGCCAGGGTAATAACTATTTACTGGTTTTACTTTGTGATATGAAACACAATTGTGAAGTGTAATGTACAATATAAGCTGATATTACTGAGAAACTACATCTACTTTCGGAAACGGTAGTCTACTATTTCACTGAAGCATTAGCATCATGACATTAGCCTATGTTGCCCGGGCAACACATACTACAGCGGTCTATGATGCATATGTTTTCAATCATTAAAATAAACATTACTCACAAATACATTTTCGTTGTACGATTTATTATGACATTAGATTACAAGTAAACGATTTGTTGGTGAAATAATCATTAGGCCTACCTGTGATTTCAAACCAGTACTGCAACGCTGTAGCCTACACGAGACACTGTGTAGCTAACAAAAACATCCACAGCTGTTTACAGTAGGAAGTCAAACGGCGACAGAACATGTTCGGCACTACCTTAAATCAAAAGTATTTCAATAGGTGAAACTGTCTGACTACTAACCCGAACTTCATTGACACAGCCTAAACTTGTCAATCTGTTCATGAAAGCAATATTTAATTTCAGCCTAAACCGTACAACGGAACGTTCAACCAACGATCGCCACCAAGACGAACACTGTAGTATACAATTTACCGGGGCAGCTTCTCCACAAAGGGCTATATCGCATTTTGCGTTGTTACTGACAATGATCGCTATAGGGTTTTTTATGCATGAGCGATTTTCCACTAAATAAATGTCAAGCTTATTTACGTTTTTGGGGGCATGTCATAAGTTATCAGACATAGAGCTACTGTTTGAATCGCGATTCCATCTGAAATATTTCCAGTGATAACGTTGTTACAGTAGCTTCTTTCCAAGGGTGTTCTTAATGAATTATTATGCAATAGACTATGAGTAGGCTAAATGCTTGAAAATATCACTAGAAGGGAAAAACTTAAAGGGACGGACAAGCAGGCACACCCTCACAATTTCCCCAGAAATTGTATGCTCTCTAGTTTTATATTTTTATATCACAACACCAATTCAGCCTTCGGGTTGCGACTATAGTGATACAAATTTCTCAATAAACCATTACTACTACCACCTGTGTTGTACTGGGACAGAGTGTGGCTCAGTTCCAGGTATTGCATAGACCGCCCTGCTATAACGACAACAAATGATATGACTGTGGTGATGACTGACAGCATGTTATCTTGGGGTCTCATGCTTGAAACAGCTCCGCCCGATAATTACAAAAGTATAAGAAGGCACGGTATGGGGGAGGGGTGTAAGGGCCGGGGTAAGTAAATATTGTAAAGCAGGAGTTGAAGTTTAAGTCACCATAACAAGATTAACATTAACGTCCACTTACCCCTGGAAAGTCTAAACTCCCCCATACCAAGTTTCACTAATAACACGTAATGACTTGTTATGCTTGTGACCATATGTGTTAACACAGTATGCAAAGTGTCACCCTTCTTTTAACCCTTCATTGGGCCCCGACTGAACTGGACCAGAGCAGGGTAGGATGTCACGAGAGTCCACCTGGCAGAGGACAAATGGAAACGAATCACAAAACATTTCTTCAAAACATGTTTTCTAGTCTTTCACTCACTCCATCTAGCAAAACCACTGATGTAATCGCCAATCTCCCAGTCTCCGGGCAGACAGCTAATACTAACTCCAACACCCAGGTTCTGATTTCAGGGTCTGAAGCTGCCGTGTGAAATGATGAATGAAACAAATCGTCGGTCCGTCGCTTTCGTCCTTTCATTTCTCCCCCTTTTTCTTCTTTTTCCTCCCTCGCTTTGCCAAGCTCCTTAGCTGGGAGCTGTTCTCTTTTCAATATCGCTGATTAAAAATGTCTGATGCATCAACAAGACTAAGCTGATTATAGATTTAGTTTCCCTGAGCAAAGGTTTCTAAAGAGCTGGGGGAGAAAAGTGAAAGAGGAGGAGAGGATGTGGAGTGGGGGGTGATGGGGGTTTGAAGGGTGATTCAAAGCTTCAGAATTGGGCAAAATGGGGCCCACTCTGAATGGGAGGAACTGTCACGTGTGCGTGTTTGTGAGAGTGTGTGGGCGTGTTGTGTGTTTGAGGATACGTGTGTGTGTTCAAAGTTTAAAGAGATTCCTTCAGGTATCTAGAGGACTTGATTTTTAAGAACCCGAGGTGATATCAATCCTTAAAAGACTGTGTGTGTGAGTGTGTGTGTGTGTTCCTGCGTACATGTGTGTGTTATTGACAGCTATGCCTACTTGCTGGGGACACTAGTGGCTCAGCAGATAGTGTAGCTCAGTTCTGGGGATGAGAAGATGAGGGCTCAAGCTCCAAGCCCAAAAAGACTTTGATCACTTTTTCTTCATTTCCTCTTCCCGCTTTTCTCTTTCCCCCTCTCTTCCTCTCCAAAACACCAAGACACACACACACTATCCCCCCTACACGCACAAACTTTGTCTCGGACACAGAGAAACCTCAAGCTCCCTCTTTTCTCTTCACAGGTTTTAAACAGGTGGTCTTGACATGTGCACTTAAAACATCCATTTGAATAATTGTGCAGTGAATGTTGAGTGATGCGGTCCTCCCTTAACCCCAGCAAGTCTGACGGAGATGGAGGCCAGATAAGGAAATTCGGCCCTGAGATAGACGGAAGGAAAGGAAGACCTGTTCTTTTCTCCTCCCTATTCCCCTCATCCCTCCATCTCCTGTCAACGTCAATGACGCACACCCTTATCTGTTCTTGTCCTGCCAAGACCAAGGATAGGGGGAGGGGGGGTAAGAAAAGGAAGACAAAGGGAGGGAGGGAGGGAGGGAGGGAGGGAGGGAGGGAGGGAGGGAGGGAGGGATGAGCGAGATGAGAGAGAGAGAGAGAGATAGAGAGAGAGAGAGATGATTGGAACTTTAGACAGCAGCACATGGGCAATTTCCACAAATGAAATTACACAAACCCTAGCAATTTCTAAATCTGTAAGCCACGGACCTCACTCAAACTCTCCCTGTCTCTCTGTCATCTTTCTCTTTTTTCCTCTCTCTCTCTCTGTCTCTCTCTCTCTCTTTTTCTCTCTCTCTCTCTCTCTCTCTCTCAAAAAGGAGGTCCATGAGGATATTTTGACTCACAAACCAATGACATCATACGAATATGGCGATATTGCCCTTAAGCCGATGTGAGTAAATGTAAGTGTGAGTGTGCATGTGTATGTCACTCATCTGGTCTCTGTTGACAGTCCACCACAAGGTCATCTATTCTTTGACTCACAGATGGAAAGGAAGACAGCGAATAAAGCCTCATGCACAGAGAATGAGAGAGAGTTGAGGTAAAAAATGTATAATTGTTCTCATAACCAAGACCATATGTAGGCCTCTTTTTGGGGTTTTGACTTGAAAATGTTAAACGTTTGACCTCAGACGTTCTCTTTCAGGGAGATAGTAATGTGACCCAGTGCAGAAACATGTGCTAGGCTCTAGGACAGTGTGTACAGGTAGTGAAGTGCAGAAACATGTGCTAGGCTCTAGGACAGTGTGTACAGGTAGTAAAGTGCAGAAACATGTGCTAGGCTCTAGGACAGTGTGTACAGGTAGTAAAGTGCAGAAACGTGCTAGGCTCTAGGACAGCGTGTACAGGTAGTGACGTTCTTTGTCAGTCCTCATGTATGTTAGTGTGAGAATGACCATATGAGTATACCATGTTATTGTTGACCTTGTTGCAAAACTATACTTGCAGCAGGGATTTTACTATTGCATTACTATTCCTTGAAGTCGTGATCATTACTGAGACATGCAACACACACACAGACTCACACATGCATACAGTGCTGTATATCCTCACTCTTCATTTTTTAAATTCCATTCTTAGTCTTTGCTGATTCAGCTAAATTGATCCATTTGGCTTTGAAGACCCTCACTACCTGGCAAAAAAATTCACTTCAAAGTAGCACATATACACACAAAATCCAACTTCCATCGAAGTACACACACTGTAAATAAGCTCTAAATTCATACAGTTAGAAAAAGAGAGAAAGTGTGTGTGTGTGTCAGAGAGAGAGGGCAAGAGACAGAAAAAAACTGAGAAAGAAAAAGAGGGAGCGAAAGAGAGAGCTGAGACATTGAAGAATGGAGAAGACTCCCTGTACAGTTACGATGCACAGAAACAAAAAAACAAAACCTTCCTTTGTGTTACAACTTACTGCCTTTCTTGTTAAGACGAATCGCAGCTTGAGAAATGAAAAGATTTAAGGAGCATAGGCATGGTTTCTGTTGCAGCACTGAATGCATGGTAAAAATGCATTGCAGCAAAGGTGTAGAACACAAGGGAGAAGGGGGTGTCAATCTACCGTTACACAAAAAAGCTTTAATACTTTCCACTCTGTTTCAAACAATTATCACCTCAGCCATCATAAAACTAGCTCGTAGCCTATGCATAAAAACATGAGCTAGGAGAATTGTTATAAAACTTGTCCAAGCTTGGTGAAGTGATTATTTTTTAAAACAGATCCCGCTGCTTTTCCTCATCATAAACCTTTTAAAAATCCCCTGGCCTTCGCTTCTGTTGTTCAATGTCAAAAAATCCCATATCACTTTGAAAGTGTCTCACTTTCTCGCTCCCCTACTCTCTCCCTTCTTATAATCGTCCGCCTCATTTGAATGATGCGTCTCTGTTTCCGCTGACAGTTTAGGTCAGATCCACTCACACGTTGCCGTGGTGTTTGTTCCTTGACGTTTTGTACCAAGGACCAATCACATTGTCTGTCCCTGGTGACCAATGCGAGCTGGGGGCGGAGTCTATTTCGTCCAAATCATAAAGGTGATATTCTGATAACCAACAGTCCTTTTGGCTAAAGTTATAAAAGGCCTCCAGTTATCTACAGACCTTTGGATTTATAATTGGTGGAACTGGCAAAGGAAAAAGACCCAGATATTTCCGGAAAGAAAAAAAATAGACTTGGCTAGAGTTTTCTGAAAATGTTGCCCTGTGAAATAATGTTTTCATGAGAGCCAAAATCACAATTTGTTATCCTTCTTCTCTATATCTGTATCTGTTCCCCCTCTCTTGTATTGGTGCTGAAATTAAAGTAGCCTCTCTCTTCCCTTCTCTCTCTAACTGCCAGTCGGCCTCAGACCCGGTTGATGAGCCTCCCTAACTGACCCAGACGTGGCCCGGGAACAAAGGAACAACTGACAGAAAGGAGGAGACCAAAACTGTTGGTCTAAATCCATATCGGCTTTGGATTTACAATTAGCTCTTTAATTAAAGTCAAGGTTGTGGGTTTGCATTTCGTGTGCATGTGTGGGTGTGCATTTAGTTTAGTGAGGCGGGGTTTTAAGCACAGTACCAAAAACAAGAATGATAATACAAACTCTTACTCTCTTTTTCATTGGGCCTCTCCTCCCTTCACCCTCTCCTGCCAAATGTACCCCCTCTGACCCTCCCCTTCGCATCTCACTCACTTGCCCCCTGTCCCACCCTCTCCCTGCCCCTTACCCCCTTCCCCTCTCCTCTCCTCCCTTCCTCCCTCCCCTCTCCTCCCTTCCCCTCTCCTCCCTTCCCCTCTCCTCCTTCCCCTCTCCTCCTTCTTCTCTCTTGATGCATGATAACAAAAACAATGAGGTATTCACTTGTGACAGCTCTTTGTCACGTCTTGACTGGGCAAGAACTTTGCAAAGGTAATTTTCAATGTCACAAAGTGCAGTTGCTTTCTTCCAGCTCATTCATCTTTCTAATCAGATAGTGACACCAACATGAATCACATTTTATCTTCGGCATCAACATGTCAGATACATAAACTGAATTCCGACAGCACTTTGACAGAGATCAAAATGACTGAATACTGTAAATAATCATATACAATTGTCAAATATGCACAAAGACCAACATTTAAACCCATGATGGTATGAGTGAGGGTGTGAGTGAAAAATCTGTCTGTCAATACAAGACAGTAATACCTCTCTCTCTCTCTCTCTCTCTCTCTCATGATCGTAGAATGCTCCAAATGCCTTTGAAGTTATATGTTTTCAGTTTGGTTTCTACAATATAGCTTTCTCTCTCTCTCTCCCTCCTCTCTCTCTCTCTCTCTCTCTATCTCTCTCTCTCTACAATGTTCTTGCTCTTTTTGGAAAAGGCCAAACGTTTAAATAAATAAGGGTACCATGATGTAACTGCTTATGCTGACTGTCAAGTTTTCCAAATACTCTATCTCCTCTCTCACATACACGTATACAGTCCAAACACACACACATCAAATACTCTCACACACACTTCACATCTTATGCCGAATCACTTTCAAGAGGTCACACTGCAAGGAAACAGGCCTGCGTGCATGTTTGTTCGTGCATGCGTGTATGCGTGTGTGTATGTGTGTGTGTGTGTGTGTGTGTGTGTGTGTGTGTGTGGAGTGGGGGGAGCAATGGCTAGACATAATGGCAATGGCATTTAACAAAGCAATGTGCATCTCCAATAAAAAGTTAATAAATGTAAAATGGACAATCCCCGATCAAAATAAAATAATATATCAGTGAAAAATAACTTCCAATTTACAGAGAAAGTAATGAAATTACCTTTGCTTCACAGGATTTTTAATCGCATGAATGATTGTTCAAACAAAGCATTTAATTTTGTGCCAAAACCAAATGAGTTTTGAATCAACATTTGCTTGTGACCTTTCCTTAACACCATTGTTTATGCTCTTATTGCCTTCACAGCTGAAGACAATTAGAAAACTCACATTTTAGGGCTAAATAAAGTGTGAACAAGAGAAGGAATTACGTGCCAGTGCACAGATATATTCATTCAATGAATTGTTACACTTACTGTACAATGGTATGGCCCTACATCAACAGAAAACTATACTGAAACGTTTGTTTATGAAACACAATGTATTCAACCAGCATAAACACTTCACCAAGAGTTTAGTGCATGGGAAAGACTTTGAGAGAACCTTCACTGTAAGCAGCTGACCGTGAGGAAGGATGATGGTCTTCCAACACTGTACTGGACTGACACAAGGCTGGGGCGATTCTACACAGCATATTGCAAAGTTTGAATTAAACACCAGGACTATTTATTTAACTCATTGAGTGTTTACATAGGTCTACTCTAATGGGAGTGCAACTTGCATGTACACAATGACAATAGAAAAAGAGGTATGATGGGGGTGGGGGTGTCAGATCATGGGGTATTTCAGACAGCAGGTTATGACACATAACCGGATAAATTAACCCAGCAGCTGATTCACAATGTCGCAGCAACCTATTGGCAATGTTGCTACAACGCTGGGTGTCAGCTGGGGAGTTCACTTACCCGGGTATGTCACATGACTTTCTATCTGATATGTGTATGTGTGGCTGCGTGTGTTCTATTCCAAAGCAATCAGTGGTTTCTATCCCTTCTCCTAAAAGACCACTTACCATGTGACAGTGCAGTAAAAGCACACTTGTCACCTCCTAGCAATAGAATGCCAGTCTGAGAGACAGAGACAGAGATAAAGGTAAGACTTGAGATTAAAATATTAAAATAGAATGTCTTATTTATTGCCTGGGTGCATCACTGATCGAAGGCAGATATACCTATATGCAATGTTTCTTTGTAAAAGAGATGGTTAGGTCACACCATGGTAGAGCAACCTGTTCAATCATGTGTGCATCAGCTGTCCTCAACAGGCTCATTGATAGATATTGATTATCAGGTAATTTCTCAAGACATAACATTTTCATGTAAATTCTATTAGGTTATTTGTACCTAATGTAATACTGTAGTTGTAGTATGTTGCAATATATATTCTCAGCCCTCATTGTATACGATGACTGTGGCACTCATTGCAGGAGTCCAGAGATGAACATGAGCAAACCCAACGCCAGGAGGACACAGCTGGTAACATGTTGCTGACTACATGAACATGACCGGAGATCTGCATAGAGAGAGAAAGAGTGTCAAGGAGGGCAACATTTTTTGCATCGTTAGAATTAGTGATGTTTAGGGGAGAGTGGTGGGGGGAGTTAGGTGTGTGTGTTGGGGAGTTAGGTGTGTGTGTGTGTGTGGGCCATAACGAACGTAATTTTATTTACTTGAATCCGTGTGTGTGTGTATGTACTTGTTTAAGGAGTGAAAACTTTTACCAATCTGTCCAACTAAGCACAAAGCCCAGAGGAAGGCTGTGTGCACTGGAATTAGACACAATTGATTCTTTCCATCTCAACATCAAACTCAATTCCGCTTCCTGGGATTACAAAGGCCAGAAGCACTAATGCACACTCGCTGCCCATCACCCAGGGTCCCTGATCAAACACACCACCAAACACACATATACACACACAAACAGAGGGGCACTAAAATTCCAATTCAACAGATTCAATTTACAGACACATTTGACCTCATGGAACATAGCTTTAGATAACTAGCTAGCTACACAAATAGATAGCTAGCTAGCAATACAAACAGACAGATGTGTCCTTGTGTGTGTGTGCGCATGCACAGCTGTGTCACCTACACTGTTTATCGCACAGTGGACTAAAAGCTGGTCCTTCACAGTCTTGTATTTTGCATTCTAGCCTTCATTTAAATCATATTTCACATATACTATAGCATATTGTCCATGGAGAAACATTTGACAGATGGTTTGTATGGCTCTGGGCCATCTAAAAACCACACAGCATGAACATGTCCATAAACAGAGCCTAAGCATTTAGGCTTAACTAAAACCAGCTATCCCAAAAAGTAAAGGCTGTTGCCTTGTCTTCTTATCCTTTTAATATGTATTCCCATGAACACACATGCTAATTTTCAGGTGATTAATGGATGACCAAGTACTAACAGATGACCAAGTAGACAACCAGCAACTTGACCTGAGAATTCAAACAACAAACAAAAAGCAGGAAATGGAAACCAGAGGATATTCATAATAATCTGTCTTCAAAACAAACAGGCCTCCAGTATACATACTGTTCATTTAATAAGAGGTGTGTGTGTGTGTGTGTATGTGCATAATAAGATCAGTGCAGGGTGTATGAGTTGTATTCACCATGAAAAGTCAGTGCTATGAAGTGGAGACTGACCTCACTCCCACTCAGAGCTCCAGAGATCCGGAGAAGAGGGGGAGAGGGAGTCACGGCTAACTCAACCATGATGCTCCTTCACAGGCTACACTCACAAAGTAGGAGAGAGGCCCCTGGAGGGCCCTGACGCACTACTACCCACCTTTCCATGCCAAGACTACAGTATGTGTGCAGTAGACTTAGGTCGGAGTGTATATCTTTGCTTTCAATGCGGCTTTAAATGACAGCTTTTGTGTGCATTTAAACTGTAGTAGGGTGTGTGTGTGTGTCTGACCCACCATTCATGGTAGGGGACCAAGAAGTTCCAGAACTGACAGCGCTCAGCAAACATATTCCTCTGGAGGAGAGGTGGGCCGGTGTCCAGCCTGATGTATTCCTGCTGCTCCAAGGTAAACATGGGCCAATCCCCGTCTGTTATCGTTGGGTTCCTACCAAAAAAGAATAGATGACTGCATTGGGTACATTGCCCCATGGAGGTATTTTTTGATACATATCCATATACAAATATTGCATCATAAACATAAATATAAACATTGTGCATGGTCATGAGAAGACACGCATGCAAACTAATACACTTTTTTAAATTATATTATATATACACTTTCCTTTATTTGTGAGTAGGACTTTGAGAGATCCATTAAGAGATCCTTGTGAGTGTGTAGCGAATCCAACATACCCAGTTCTGGCAAAGTTGGCCCAACGCTTCATAAGCCCCTTGCTTAGAGCCACCTCCTCGTATGTGTATCCCAGACTGCTGTTCAGCGGAACTCCCAAGACAAACTCAATCTCGGAGCCATGCATGACGCCCATCCACGCTGGCCAGGGATTGGCTGAGGAGTGGTGGTCGAACAGATAAAGGTAGGACTTACCCCCGTGTTTTGTGTACCTGTTGTGAAACAAACAACAAATGTGTAAGCCTTCAGTCTTTGTGGCAAAACATAGAACTTGACTTAACTCATGTCCTTTCTCTCCTTCCTTACCTGTGGGTAAAGTTTAACAATGGGCAGTTAAAGAACCAGTCACCCACTATACTACCAAGTGTGTCACGATATTTTGCACTGCTACTCTGATTTGCCCAATAGAGGTAGCGTGAAGACACCTTCTCTCTAAAAACATCATTGAATTGTGGCAACGCTAATTTCAGCCCCTCCAGGAAGTTGTCTTTGCTGATCAGGCTCTGGCCAGTGATGTCAAATCCTGGTACCCCTTGAAGCAGGAAGTAAGTCCCTTCATCCTTGTTTAGACCAACCAGAACATCAGTCTTCTTGAAGTTACCACTTTGGAGCAGGACCTGGGTTTTATACAAACAGATACAAATATCTTATGTAATCAGCGTTCAGAGATTATCAGCGATCAGATGGAGGAAATTCTTGTAATAATGGTCAAATTAATCTCAAATTGAGAAGAAACCTTTTTCCTTACATTTTTACCCCTCTCTAATTTAATTAAACCATGTTCCAAATAGAATTCGACAGCATTTAAATGGTAGGCACCACCACACACACACACACACACACACACACAGTACATACTTATTGTACCTCAGGGTGGTCTGGTAAGAAGTCTCCATCCACTACTGGGTGGAATGGTATCCCTGTAAGTGTGGGGCTGCTGAAAACATTAAACTGGTGGAGGAGGATGCCATCAACAGGAGCTTTCTGCAGACATGATTCCAGGTCTGCCAGGGAGGAGAGGGGACAACCCAGAGCCTTCCCCAGGCTCCATGACCTGCCGCCGGCAAAGAAAGAATAAAGTGTTTGATCGCAATGTCACAGGTGTCCCCCAAAAATCAGCTAAAGTAGGTATGTGTGCATGAGTGTGTGTACATGTGTTTGTAGGAAGTAGCCTATTCACTTTGCATGTGTGGAAAATGCCTTAACTGATGAAAAATAACATTTAACATTTAAATACGTAGATTCCAATGTTGATATTTTCTCTGTGTATGGGTACCTATTCCAGGCCTCTGCCTGACTCAGTGAGACCCATGGAGCGTTGGGCGAACCGCTCTGCAGTATGGCTCTATGGAAGAGCCCCTGGCTCCCTGGAGAGAGCAGGTGGACACCCACCGACCCTGCTCCAGCACTTTCCCCAAACAGCGTCACCTGAGATCGGACACAAAAAAGCTGACAAAGTCCTTTTTTCTGGACCTTGAATTGATGCAATGGCCTAACTATACTTAGCTTTATTGCTACCTTTGAAGGGTCGCCTCCAAAAGCTTCAATGTTTTCCATTACCCAACGAAGAGCCAATTGCTGGTCCAGTATTCCACTGTTTCCGTGGACACGAGGTGTCCCAGGGAGAGCTAGGAAGCCGAGGGCTCCCAGTCTGTGTTCAATCACAACTTAGTTCATTATATCCTACCTACAACACCTTGACATACCATCTGCATAGATAGAACCATGTGCCTCCTTTGTTTAGATTTACTGTAGATACAGTATGTATACTTGCTCTGAGCTGATGACAGATTTGACATTGCCTTACCTGTAGTTCATGGACACCACAACAACATCTTCTGATTGGCTGAGGAAGCGCCCATCATATATGTTCAGACTGGAGGTCCCTGTAGTGAACCCGCCTCCATAGATCCACACCATAACAGGAGCCAATGAGTATGTGCTGGACCGTGTGTGGGTGAGGCAGGGGGTCCAGACATTGAGGTAGAGGCAGTCCTCACTCATCTGGGTGTTGGCATTCCACATCTCAGCACCTTGGAACCCTGTCCATGGAATGCAGAATTACCAATGCATGCACAGATACTTTATGTACAGTTAACTAGGGTGTGTGTTTGTTTGTGCGTGCATGTAAGTGGCTGTTCATTGAGCACGTTTCCAATAATTGTAAATGATGTGTGTGTGTGTGAATGACCAGGGAAGGCTGTAGCCAGTGGTTGGCAGCATGAATTGGGAAAGCGTGTAGCATCCTTCACCCCTGCCCATTCTTCCACTGGCTCTGGGCTTTGGAATCTCAGCTTCCCGACAGGAGGTTTTCCATAGGGGATTCCCAGGAATGCCAATATGGATCCACTCCCTGGCACTGAGAGACGCACCCCCTGGACTCTTCCTTTGGCTGTAGCCACAATGAGGTCATCCTGAGTAGCTGAAGTCAGGGTGAGAAGGCGGAGCAACAAAAGTGACAGGATGATGGTAACGTGGGCTAGAATATGGGTTGCCATAGACACACCCTTAGGTCTTGGGGGAAGAAAATACAAAAGCAAGTCAGATAAAGGCAGAAGTTCATACACGGGGGCAGACAGTTTGATGATAACTTATGAGGGGTTTATATGTATTAAATGACAGCGCGCATGTGCTTCTGTTGTGGCCCACTTTACGCATGCGAATGCAATGAGTAGCCCAATATATCATTGTAAAACACGGCAATTGATCTAAGACAAAACAGCAAAGCCATGTTTTCGAATTATTGTGACCGCGACGAACCCAGTAGGCGTTAGAAAGGAGAATGAACAAATTCGCAAACCAAATGCTGCTCATGTGTGCATCCCTATTATAGGTCATCCTTATAATGAAACGTTTTATTTTTTTATTCCACATATTATTTACTTACTGCGTGACGTTAGTGGATTAACTTTAATGCGCGGAGTGTGAGAACAGATTCTTCGAGTAGCTTTTGTTCTCCCCTCATTCCAGTTTGCCTATTGTCGCTTTTCGCCAGGGTTTTAGTCTGATTTGGTTTGTGTTAGATTGCTATAAATGTGCACATTTCACTCGCGTAAGCATTGCTATTTAAATTGAGTTAGATTAACTAAAGTTCAGGAGGAAGATAGCGTACCAAGACTCCTCGTTCACTCCAATCAACTAATACGCATCAGCCCAGTGAACGCACGGAGGATGCGACCGAATTCCCTGTTTTCAATTACGAGTTTTGTATAAAGTCTCTTCCGTTCCTCTGGTCCTCGTGCTAGCATGTTATTGTCACCCTCCCGCCCTTCCCTTTCTTCTCTGCTCTCCATGTCGTCTTGGCTGTGCTACCAGCCTCCTCCACAAACCGGGCTTGGCTCTGCTACCAGCCCTGCTTCAATAAGCATATCTATTCAATCACTGGTGTGTTACTGAACTCGTGAAAAGGATGTTTGATAACAGACTAGACAAGTCTTCTGACAGATGTGTCTGGACTCCGTGTCTAAGTAAACAGGACAGTGACCGCTGGGCTGTAACAACTGCAACCTAATCTGACCCAGCAAGGTTAATTCTAAATCTAAGTCTGAGTCAAACGTTTCTTGTCACATTTAAACTATAAACATGACAACTATTTTACATAGTTGGGATGGCTATTATTAAAGTATTTGAAAAGAAATCGTTGGCTAGTCTTCATCTATGACAGAATGTTTAGCCTAGCTTGTCAAACATTCTGGAAGGTGTAAAACTGCAGTCATAGGCTATTGTGTCTCGCACTACAAAAACACGTGGGATTGGTCGGCAATGAGAGTGATTATGAATTGGTTTTTAATTACATTCTATGCAAATAGCCTACAAATAACACAAAAGCCTATAGAGAAATGGGAAAACTCAATAACGTTAGAAAAACTGATTGCACTGAGCAACATTTGCGTTCATGCAGCTTGCAAAGTACAGTAGACTACTTTGTAGTAAACCATATAGCAGAATTATAGCATTTAAAGAGTTCAATTTACCCTGTCATATGTATTAACCAGTGGCGGTGCGTCCATAGAGGGCGCTAGGGCGCCGCCCCTCCTAGAATTTTTCGTAAAAATAATAATAAAAAAACGTGCACAAATATGATATACCAAACTATTTAAATAAGAAATGTACTGTGTTAACGCGTTAAATGTGTGTGGGAGACCGTAAGTCCCTGTCAACAACCACTTAAATGTGACCAAATATAATATATTGCCATTCGTTATCACTGAGATAAGCCACTCCCCCCTGGAGGGGCGCCGGCCAAATGGAAGTCAATGGGAGCTCTCATGCATTTTTCATACATTTGAGAAAAACGGCTTCTCATTGGCGAAAAAAAGGGGCAATGCGAGATAAGCCACTCCCTGGCCCCCTGGCCAATGACATCGTTTCTTACTTATATTGACATCTTATTCGTCGAATCAGAGACCTTTATCATTCCCTCACATCCCATATAATTATCACGTATCTACGAGAGCAACATAGCTAGCAAAGGAGGATGGGCTGTAGGCCTACGCGACGTACACGTACCCGTAGCTTCTCCTCAAACCTGTATGCTAAGTAACCGGAGCTGGTTAGCTGGTTGTTCAGTGAGTAATTCAGTGTTACACACACAGTCACAACATCACACGTTAGCAACGACGCTATGCGATATCAGCGACCCTTCACCATTAGTATCGTAGCTAGGAAAGTTGAGGCTACTTTTCGCTAGGTACCTACGAACATGTCTTAATCTGCTAGACAAGTGGCTTCCCCATCGTTCTTTTGGTGAGCTGTCTCACGAGCCCTACTAGCCGACAAGCAAAATAGTTATTTAGCACTAGCGTTGCTACCTGCATATATGCAAACATTGTTTACAATATTTTCAGGCTTCAACCAGTGCTGCTCAAGCATACATACATACAGGGTCAAGAGATAGATTCGTTAGGCATTGAAGAAATAGTAGGAGAGGACGACAGCATCCAACATAGCTAATACATATATATTTAATGTTAAAAAAAAGTTATGTGTAACGACGCGCCGCCCAACTGCGCCCCCCCCCCAAAAAAAATCACCAGCCGCAACTGGTATTAACTTCAGATATGCCTAGATATTGTTATATTTGCATTTCGGCAACAACAGTGTGTGTGAGTGTGTGAGAGAGACAAAGAGTGAAATAGTTTGTATCCACCAGAACATTATGCATATAGGCCTATCATGTTGGTGCGCAGTCTTCCAAATAACTCTCCGTCTAACAGCTCGCTCTGACCTACACGACTCCGCCCTGTTCAAGATAAATTCGGGTGAAATTCTGATTCTTGGAATGGTGGAATAGGGGGGCTGGTGAAATCAATATAACTTTTGTTTTTATTATGACAGGCCAAAATGTGTGCTAAACAATCCTCCTGATCACACCAAATGTATTTTGACTTAGCGCCACAATGTAAATGTACAATAGGGTGTGTGTGTGTGTGTCTGACCCACTATTCATGGTGGACCAAGAAGTTCCAGAACTGACAGCGCTCAGCAAACATCTTCCTCTGGAGGAGAGGTGGGCAGGTGTCCAGCCTGATGTATTCCTGCTGCTCCAAGGTAAACATGGGCCAATCCCCGTCTGTTATCGTTGGGTTCCTACCAAAAAAGAATAGATGACTGCATTGGGTACATTGCCCCATGGAGGTATTTTTTGATACATATCCATATACAAATATTGCATCATAAACATAAATATAAACATTGGGCATGGTCATGAGAAGACACGCATGCAAACTAATACACTTTTTTAAATTATATTATATATACACTTTCCTTTATTTGTGAGTAGGACTTTGAGAGATCCATTAAGAGATCCTTGTGAGTGTGTAGCGAATCCAACATACCCAGTTCTGGCAAAGTTGGCCCAACGCTTCATAAGCCCCTTGCTTAGAGCCACCTCCTCGTATGTGTATCCCAGACTGCTGTTCAGCGGAACTCCCAAGACAAACTCAATCTCGGAGCCATGCATGACGCCCATCCACGCTGGCCAGGGATTGGCTGAGGAGTGGTGGTCGAACAGATAAAGGTAGGACTTACCCCCGTGTTTTGTGTACCTGTTGTGAAACAAACAACAAATGTGTAAGCCTTCAGTCTTTGTGGCAAAACATAGAACTTGACTTAACTCATGTCCTTTCTCTCCTTCCTTACCTGTGGGTAAAGTTTAACAATGGGCAGTTAAAGAACCAGTCACCCACTATACTACCAAGTGTGTCACGATATTTTGCACTGCTACTCTGATTTGCCCAATAGAGGTAGCGTGAAGACACCTTCTCTCTAAAAACATCATTGAATTGTGGCAACGCTAATTTCAGCCCCTCCAGGAAGTTGTCTTTGCTGATCAGGCTCTGGCCAGTGATGTCAAATCCTGGTACCCCTTGAAGCAGGAAGTAAGTCCCTTCATCCTTGTTTAGACCAACCAGAACATCAGTCTTCTTGAAGTTACCACTTTGGAGCAGGACCTGGGTTTTATACAAACGGATACAAATATCTTATGTAATCAGCGTTCAGAGATTATCAGCAATCAGATGGGGAAATTCTTGTAATAATGGTCAAATTAATCTCAAATTGAGAAGAAACCTTTTTCCTTACATTTTTACCCCTCTCTAATTTAATTAAACCATGTTCCAAATATAATTCGACAGCATTTAAATGGTAGGCACCACCACACACACACACACACACACACACACACACAGTACATACTTATTGTACCTCAGGGTGGTCTGGTGAGAAGTCTCCATCCACTACTGGGTGGAATGGTATCCCTGTAAGTGTGGGGCTGCTGAAAACATTAAACTGGTGGAGGAGGATGCCATCAACAGGAGCTTTCTGCAGACATGATTCCAGGTCTGCAAGAGAGGAGAGGGGACAACCCAGAGCCTTCCCCAGGCTCCATGACCTGCCGCCGGCAAAGAAAGAATAAAGTGTTTGATTGCAATGTCACAGGTTTCCCCAAAAAATCAGCTAAAGTAGGTATGTGTGCATGAGTGTGTGTACATGTGTTTGTAGGAAGTAGCCTATTCACTTTGCATGTGTGGAAAATGCCTTAACTGATGAAAAATAACATTTAACATTTAAATACGTAGATTCCAATGTTGATATTTTCTCTGTGTATGGGTACCTATTCCAGGCCTCTGAGACGTGATTGAGACCTAAGCCTGGTGTTTTATTGTCAGAGGTCTGGTTTTCTCTCCCAATCTGCAGATTGATAAATACTTATTGAAATCCAGAACTCAACTGAACTTGGTCACTCCGTTTATGAAGAGACGGACAAAACACTTTCTTCATCAAATGCGTAACATTTTATTTTGTGTACATAGTGGCAAAATTCATTTTTCATTTTTACTTACTTTTATTGTTAAGGGGCTAAATACAACTCCCCGCCTGCGATTTTGTATTTAGACCAGTATTGACACTTCACAGGAATGTCGGAACCACTTTCGAAGATGATGATGTTAAATAATGCTAAGTGAAGGTTGCATATAAAGGCAGTAAAATGTAGAGTATTGATCAATTATGGCTTGTATGTATATTTTAATTTTAATTGTTGACAAATATGTTTAAAATAATGAATTTAAAAAGAAAACTAGGCCTACATTTCACCTCACGTCATAATGGAGGCGCCTGGATGGAGTAGCCCGCTATTAGATACAGTGAACCCTCAATGACTAATGGATCTCAAAACATCTTTCTTTGGTATTGCTAATAAGCCCTTTTTTCGCCTAAACAAAAGAGGAAGACTGAAAGGAAATGAATGACTATTTAAAGTTCATAATAATAAATCTTTACTTTAACACAAACACATAACACAAATAGGTTAGAGGGTGATGGTTGGGTGGTGAGGGTGGAGCTGTGAAGAAAAATAAGCTGAGGGCACCTAAATCAACAGCTCTGTATCATCAACATTTTACTAACAATTTATTCCAAAATGTATTTAATAAAATTATTTATACAATTAATATATAGTATTTTAGGCTATAATAGCCTCTTATATAGGCTGTTGGCATCCAGGGCGTGTCTTCCAGAGGGCGCTCTAAAGGGGCGTCTGCTGCTCTCTCTCTCCCTGTCCTCAACACACATGCACAGATAATCAAAACAAATGCATTATTTCACATACACACTGTCTCTCTTATACACACACACACACAGGCTGGGACCAGCCCTGGAAGCAGAGCAGGAGGCTGGGACCAGCGCTGGATGCAGAGCAGGGGTTGGTGGCAGGAGGCTGGGACCAGCGCTGGATGCAGAGCAGGGGTTAGTGGCAGGAGACCGGGACCAGCGCTGGATGCAGGGCAGGAGGCTGGGACCAGCGCTGGAAGCAGAGCAGGGGTTAGTGGTAGGCTGGGACCAGCGCTGGAAGCAGAGCAGGGGTTAGTGTAGCTGGGGTTGTGGACCTGAAAGGCAGGCTGATAAATTGCTGTTCTGCTTTGAGATTTGAGGATGGTCTAGTCATAATAAACACTGATAAACATTGGATATGTTTAATCATGTAATAAAGATAGATGTTCCTTCATGTAACTGAATGCAAAAAGTTAACAAACAACGTTAGCATGAACCCAATAACAAACTATCAGGCCGGGATTTTCAGGCACACACGCAGACTGCAGGGTAGATGCAATAGTTGTTTATTTGCCAAATGGAACAGGTAGTCCAACGGAAAGGGTAGTCCACAAAGATGATCCACGGAACAAATAATCCACAGGGAAAGTGTAAGGAAAGGTACTGTACTCACGAAACTCCATGACCGAGTGAAGAGGGAAGGACACCCAGTGCTTAAATAGGAAGTAGTAATCACCTCAGGTGTGCCCAGTTAAAGAAGAAAGGTAGTGTTTAGGTGCTCTAGAGTGAGTGTCGCCCTCTAGAGGACTGGCGACTCTGCACGGACGTGACACAAACCACGTTAGCTACTAGTACTAGCTAGTAGCCTCAAGGAGAACTCGGATGGCCTTATCACTCATTAACAACTCGCAAACAAATTGCATTGCAAACAACGTCTGACTTCAAAAACGACATAATTCTAGCAATAAAATAAACATATTTTGACAAAGCTTGCTACTTAAAGTACCTGTTTTGTTTGATGCCGGCTCATCCATTTCAGATCAATTGCGATTTGCGCGGTTGTATTTCTGAATGCCATGGAAACGCTCAAACCAATTAAAATTGATTTAAAGAGCCGAAGTTAGACAAACTCTCTTCATTTGGTTACGTCATGTCCTGATAAAGAGCCGAAGTTACACGAACTTTCTTCATTCGTGTATGTCATTTCCTGATTTTCTATCCGGTGGTGTCCCAAGATCGAAGATCCGTCCCGTTAAAATGCCACAAACGGGTGCTCGCAAAGCACCTCAGAATAAGAGAGCAATATGTAAATATTGTACAGTAATATATATATTTTATATTTGTAGAATTTTTATTGTGGATATGAATGCAGTATTTGAATATTAATTTACGATAAGCTACACACATTTTAGGTGACATTTCGGGTGAAGCGCCACCTTGTGGTTCGGATTTTCGTAACATAGTATACGAAATCAAGGGACACAGAAAGACGTACACTATGTTACGAATAGACTATGAGGTCAGGTTGGGTGACGATAATCAGGAGACCGTTCCCAATCAGCGTGCCAAAATTCAAAACTTTTCACCAATCGGTTCTATGGGCTGCCATAGACTCCTAGTCCTAAGTATAATAATAAATATAGCTGCAAGCAGCAACGAAGGGGCCAAGCAGCATTCGATATGGAAATGCAGTAGCTAAAGCAAAAAAAATTGTCATCCATTTCGTTACCATTATGATTATCGTGCTTGACAGCTACTGTGGCACGACAATCCATTGACACGACATGCTTTACGACTGTGGCTGGATTCGATCCTACGACTTTCGTGTCCTAAAGCAGCCCGTCTTATCCCAGTGAGCTATTTTTGTTATTTTTTTTTATTTTTTTTTATTTTTTTATTTTTTTTTGATCCAAGATGGCGCCGACGATGGCTGCCTCGGTGGTTCGGTGCGCTGTGTTTTGTCTTGTTTTGTCTGTTAATTCAGTGTTCTGCCAAAATATCCGAGGTTCTCTAACAAGAGAAACATTGCTAAACTTTAGGTCTACAACTCCTGCGGATTTATTTCCCACTTTTCTGCTTCCAGCGGCAGAATTAGTGGGAATTATAGTCAAGGCCACCCTCGGCTTTGTGCTAGCAGCGAAGCGTCGTAGGAGAGGAAAACGTGCCGGAGCCCTGGTGCGTCTCCGCAGGCGCGGAACACACACAGCGTTACCGGGGATATTTCTCTCCAATGTGCGTTCGCTGAGCAACAAACTGGACGAACTTCAGCTACTGGGGTGGAAAAACAGAGACTTTCATTCATCTTCCGTTTTGTGCTTCACGGAGACATGGCTGAGTGAACTGATCCCGGACTCTGCGCTACAGCTAGCAGGTTTCAAACTGCTGAGAGCGGATCGTGACTCCCTGCTCTCTGGCAAAACGAAAGGCGGTGGTATCTGTTTTTTTATTAACAGTGGCTGGTGTGAAGATGTGACAGTGATCCTGCAGCACTGTTCTCCTGATCTGGAATAATTTTTTAGAAACTGTAAACCTTTTTACTCGCCACGTGAGTTTGCTTCATTCATACTGGTCGGCGTTTACATGCCGCCTCAGGCTAGCGCCAATGAGGCTCAACGTGTGCTCGCTAGCCAGATATTGTGTGTGGAGCATGAAAATCCGGATTCCTTGGTTATTGTGCTAGGCGACTTTAACAAAGGCAATCTCACTCAAGAACTCCCCAAGTACAGACAATTCATCAAATGTCCTACCAGAGAAGGGAACACTTTGGATCACTGCTACTCTACAATCAGTAAAGCATACCATGCGGTCCCCCGTGCAGCACTGGGTCACTCAGACCACGTCATGGTCCACCTGATTCCTGCATACAGGCAGAAGCTAAAGCGCTGTAAGCCTGTTGTGAGGACATCGAAACAGTGGACCAGTGAGGCTATGGAGGATCTGCGGGCGTGCTTGGACTGCACTGACTGGGATATGTTCATGACTGCCCCCAATAGTTTGGATGAGCTCACAGGGGCTGTGACGTCATACATCAGCTTCTGTGAGGACTGCTGTATACCAACACGCACCAGGGTGAGCTACAACAACGACAAACCCTGGTTTACAGCTAAACTCAGAAGGCTGAGGCTGGACAAAGAGGACGCTTTTAGGAGTGGGGACAAGAACAGATTCAAGGAGTCGAAGAACAGGTTTAGCAAGGCTGTGAGGGAGGCTAAACGACTGTACTCAGAGAGGCTGAAGCGTCAGTTCTCTGCTAACGACTCTGCTTCTGTCTGGAGAGGGCTCAGGCAGATCACCAACTACAAGCCCAGAGCCCCCCACTCCACTAACGACTCACGCCTGGCCAACGACCTGAACGAGTTCTACTGTCGCTTTGAAAGACAATTGGAATCCCCTGAACTATCCCTTCCCTCCCCCCCCCCTTCCCACCAACTCTGTGACGTCACTCTCCATTCAGGAAGGTGAAGTAAACAGACTTTTCAAGAGGCAGAACCCACGCAAAGCAGCTGGGCCGGACGCTGTCTCCCCTGCCACCCTTAAGAACTGTGCTGACCAGCTGTCTCCGGTGTTCACCTACATCTTTAACACCTCCCTGGAGACATGCCATGTGCCAGCCTGTCTCAAGGCCTCCACCATCATCCCTGTGCCCAAAAAGCCCAGGCCAACTGGACATAATGACTACAGACCTGTCGCCCTGACCTCTGTGGTAATGAAGTCTTTTGAGCGCCTAGTGCTGGCACACCTCAAATCAATCACAGACCCCCTTCTGGACCCCATGCAGTTTGCCTACAGAGCCAACAGGTCTGTGGACGATGCAGTTAACATGGCCCTCCACTTCACCCTACAGCACCTGGACTCCCCAGCATCCTACGCCAGGATCCTGTTTGTGGACTTCAGCTCTGCCTTCAACACCATCATCCCCGCCCTGCTTCAGGACAAGCTCTCCCAGCTGAACGTGCCTGATTCCACCTGCTGGTGGATCAGAGACTTCCTGTCTGACAGGAAGCAGTGCGTTAAGCTGGGAACACAAGTCTCTGACTCCCGGTCCATCAGCACCGGATCTCCTCAGGGCTGCGTCCTTTCTCCTCTGCTCTTCTCCCTGTACACGAACAGTTGCACCTCCAGTCATCCATCCGTCAAACTCCTGAAGTTTGCGGACGACACCACCCTTATTGGGCTCATCTCTGGTGGAGACGAGTCTGATTATAGGTGGGAAGCGGCCAACCTGGTGACCTGGTGCAGCCAGAACAACCTAGAGCTCAATGCTCTTAAGACAGTGGAGATGGTTGTGGACTTCAGGAAGAATACAGCCCCACTCACCCCCATCACCCTGGGTGACTCCCCAGTCAACACTGTGGAGTCCTTCCGCTTCCTGGGCACTATCCTCTCCCAGGACCTCAAGTGGGAACTGAACATCAGCTCCCTCACAAAGAAAGCACAACAGAGGATGTACTTCCTGCGGCAGCTGAAGAAATTCAACCTGCCAAAGACAATGATGGTGCACTTCTACACAGCCATCATTGAGTCCATCCTCACCTCCTCCATCACCATCTGGTACGCTGCTGCCACTGCCAAGGACAAGAGCAGACTGCAGCGTATCATCCGCACTGCGGAGAAGGTGATTGGCTGCAATCTGCCTACCCTCGAGGACCTAAACACCTCGAGGACCCTCAGGCGAGCGAGGAAGATTGTGGCCGACTCCTCCCACCCTGGACACTCCCTGTTTCAGTCACTCCCCTCCGGCAGAAGGCTGCGGTCCATCAGGACCAACACCTCTCGACACAAAAACAGTTTCTTCCCTTCTGCTGTTGGCCTCTTCAACAAGGCCAAGGGTTCACACTGACTTATTGACTTTACTTTAATGACTCTAATATTCTGCACTACATTACTGCATCTTGTACATTTGTATTTTTTGTCATATTTGTATTTTTTGTATTTTTATATTGTAAATTAGGCAACTTATATTTTATTGTATATTTTATTTTAAATATAATTCCACTTTAGCATAGATAGTATAGTTATATAGTATAGATATTTAGTATAGACAGTCCACATATTTAAATTTAAGGATACTATATGTTTATTGTATGCACCTTCCTGCCAAAGCAAATTCCTTGACTGTGCAAACTTTCATGGCCAATAAATCCCTTTCTGATTCTGATTCTGATTCTGATTCTCGCTGCAGGTAAATGCTGTGTTCGGTTATTTTATTAAAAAAGGAAGCCGTTTCTCCCGTGGCGAGCTTTGTCAGATTTGACCCAAGTATAAACTGCTGTAATTCAGTCATATTTTGACATATCAAGGTTATTATGGTAAGAGGATGATTAGATTACATGCTCGTGATGACATTTCCAAAGTTTCGACTCAATACTGTAAACCGTCACAGGTTTCAGGAGTCAAGGCCTCACGTCCGCTTTTGCGTCCTCTTTGTCAAAATTGTTTGCGCGTTATTCGTGAACGGTTTGACTCATCGATAAACATTTTGATAACTTTTTGTCGGCATGGTCTGAAGATGATCTGTTGCAATTTCCATGAAAATCGGAGCAACGGCCTAGGAGGAGTTTGAAAAAGTTGTAATTTCTTAAAATACAAATGACGGAAAAACCATCATGACGACAATGTCGTCACAGGGTTCAATCGAATCGTCTGCATCCAAGGAATCCAATAGGTGCGTTCGACATGACCTCGCTTCATGCAGCGCTGCAGCTGGCTGCAGGCGGCTGACTTGAAACAGTGGCTGTGTCTACTACCGCGCACTTAACGAAGTACACTGCAATGTAGTGCACTGCAATGTAGTGCACTTACATTTGCAGTGCACTCAGTTGCTGAGTAGCGCTGTCTAAACTGGAACACTTTACTTACCCACTTAGCGGGAAGTGATGCACGTAAATCTGCTCGCGACACCCGAGAAACTAAACCCGCGAAACAAACCCGCTTGTATTTGTGTCACTTGACTCTGCCTCTTCCGCTACGTAGCCAAGATGGTGCCCATTTAGGGCGAGTAGTGTCCATCGTCGGACACTTCATTTTTGGACCGTTTGCAGTGCATCATCCGGGTACTTTCAGTGCACTGAATTATTTTGGTTTTTTCAGCGTAAGCGCCCTAAGCACTGAAAGTAAGTGCTCGAAGTGCACAAGTTCGCGGTAGTGGACACAGCCAGTGAATTCTGGTTAGATTTTTGTCCGACTTGAGACGTAGCCATCAAAGTACCGTGCGATCGATTCGAGAACTGCCGGCTGTGTAGCCGAGCGCATTTTCTCAAGAGCAACTGCACGGCTTCAAATGACGACACACCTATTTCATGATTGGCCAGACTCACACACGACAACTTTGACGCTTGTTTTGTAATTATTCTGACACTTTCAGTTTCGCCAATGCTCAAATCCGGACCAAACTATTTGATTGAGTAAAACATTTGTTGAAGAAAGGGTTTTGGGCCACCTCTTCTACTAACGGAAAGACTAAGTTTAATTATAAATAAAGTAACGTAAGCAAACAGCGCTTGATCGGCCATGACTGACATCAACGCAGCAAACCACGAGAAGCTGGAATGTCCAACTTCACAGAGCCGTTTTCAACTCCTCCCCGACTGCAAGAGGCTACTCTCGCTGGTCGTTTCATGCAGCCGCAGTCCATGTCGAACGCACCTAATGAGAGTGGCTACACCAGACGCGGAAACTAAATTTCCGCGGAAAATTGAGGAATAGACTGGTTTCTATTTCTATTACTTTCCGTGAGGTTTGCGTGGCCCTTTTTACATGCGATTCCCCTTGTGTTTTTTTAAGGAATCGCATTTGAGACAACTCTGGCCGATTTACGACTGCTATTTCGAGTTCGGAAAGTCTTCTGAAGTTAAGAAAAAATCCCAGATGAGAAAACTTTCATTAATGCCAAATGTTTTCCTAAATCCAATTCAGAAGAAATTCCTTCTTAAATTCTTCCTAACTGCGTTCGAGAATGAGGCCCATTATGCGTAGGCCTAGGCCTATATGTTGCTGCGCAGTCTTCCAAATAACTCCCCGTTTAAGGCCTGGGACACACAGACCTGAAATTCTGATTCTTGGAATGGTGGAATAGGGGGGGCTGGTGAAATCAATATCACTTTTTTTTATGACAGGCCAAAATGTGTGCTAAACAATCCTCTTGATCACACCACATGTAGGCCTATTTTGACTCAGCGCCTCAATGTAAATGTACAATTTAGTTCGTTTTATTGATCTAAATTACAGTTAATTGGGTTACTATGACTTGACAATGCAGTTACATGCGCAAAAAGCTTTTCGAAATTAATTTATGCTAGATATGCAAGATCAGCAAGACCTCATTGTGACTAAACCGACACGAGACACTCCACCAATTAATTCGCGTGGCGTTGTAAATTGGTCATTTTCTAAGTAGGTTAGGGCACTAACGTTAAGTGGCGAAAATCTTTAATTAATCAGAAAATCTGCTAAAATGTGTAGAGACACTTGTCGACCATAATGATCGCGCGTGGTCACTGAATGTGTTACCGAATGCATACTGAAAAGTAATCTCTCATACCCTGCATCTCTATCCCGCCGTCAAACCAGACTCCGCTCCAGATCAAATTAAATTGTTTTTCACAAGGGGGGCACGCATTTATAAAGCATGTATGAGAATCAAAGTAAGAGCAGACCTGCATATTCTGCAGGAAAGTGTAGCCATCTTGATATTTAATTTATAGCCAATACCAGTATTTCTTATTTATACTTTAACAAAATGATTTTTTGAGGGGGCACAGCATTCCATTTGGGGGGGGCATTGCCGAGGGTTTGAAGCCGACCCTGCTTCAAACCCTCCCGCTACCTCTCATATTTTCAGAAAACCAGCAATCTTCAATGGTGGGGGATAACTGCAAAAGAAGAGGGAAGGGAGGTTGGCTCTTTACAGGCATATAAGTAAGCAGAGGTTGCTTGGAAGAGATGGAGGGAGGGAAAGAATAAACTGAAAAAGCAGTATACTGCCTAACCACCAGTGGGATTAGCCTGGAACTAGTGGAACTGACAGTCATTGGTTTGGGGCCTTTGAGGGAACACTCCTCTGATTCTAGTCATCAAAATGGTTCTTGGACTGGAAAACAGTTGCCCCCAGATTGCATTTCATTACACATCCATTTAATTTAGAATTTTCTACACCAGAACCAAAACACTCCACTAATGTCTTGCCCTTTGTGTGTTAGCTAAAAGATGAGATGGTAAGTATCCAATCACAGACCCTCACTGTGCCTATTGTCCTGTTTGCATGTGCGCTTTATGAAGGAACCTTATGAAATACCTGTTGCCTCATGTAGTACTGGTTGTCTATATTGTATACGTAGCACAATTGTCCTGGAGGAACATTGTCTCCTTTCATTTTCTATAACCGTATATGAATGAAATGACAATAAAAAACACTTGACTTGACATACAAACATGCACTTGCACATATTAACACACACAAACAAACCCACACACACACACACACAATCCTCTCTACCCTCATGCCTCCCTTCTGTTAACCTCCACAGGTAATGCAGCCTTCATGCAGATGTGTCCATCACAGACAGATGTAGGCGTAATTAGAAAGTGGGGTTGGGGGCAGGGGGGAGGAGGGGGCAGAGAAGAGAGAATGGGGGCGGGGGGCGGCAATTAATCAAAAAGCTTGTCAAATGGGAAAAGAAAGGGAGGGGTAAACTTTGAATGCCGGGGGTACTGGTTATAAATCCCCATGATCAGAAGAGAGTGGTTAATTGGGAGACAGGGTGGGAGGTTCTCTGAAGAGACCAGTGGGTGGCTGGTGAGAGCAGTAGGAGCCCCCGCCGACTGTGTGTTGAAACGACAAAATGGAACACGTTGCTATGCAGTCTTTCAAATAACTCCATCACCGTTTAACAACGTGCTCTGACCTACACAGCTATGCCCTCCATACCCTATAAGGTAAAGAACATTTGAGTATAAACTATGGATTTGACTCACAGTTCTGCATCTCGATTAGAGTATTTACAAAAAGGCGTATTTCAGAGTGTGTAGGCCACCCCTGTCTGTCTATCTGACAGTGACGCAAGCATGACTCAAATCCACCACAGCCAACCTTCCAGTGACTTTAATAAAGCCTACAAATCTCTCTTTCTCTCTCTCTCCCCCTCCCTCCAGTGACACATCCATGGTCACATGGCCAGTGTAGAAGTGATGAACAACTGTGAAGAATGTAATGTAGCCATATATCTGATGGTTAGATTAGAGCGAGGGGATTAGTGCCTGGTGCACAGAAGGTCAACAACAAAAAAACATTTTGGTTCATGAACATCAAATCAGGCCAAATCCCTGCTCATATTTGTTTCGGTGGCTGTGTCCGTAAAGGGGTGATAAGTGGGTCACGTTGGCCACAGCTCCAGTGAGAGCCATTGTGTTCAAGAGGAAAGTCAGTCTAGAGTTTGACAGATGGATTACGAAGCATTAGACCACTAATGCTCTCAGTGTGCTGGGGCTTTTAGTGTGTGTGTGTGTGTGTGTGTGAGAGAGAGAGAGTATATGTGTGTGTTTCTTAACATTACACTGCCAAAAGTAGGTAAAGTTTAGCTAACTCATATCACTGGCTAACGCTTCACCAAGACTAGCTATGCATTCTAGCCGTTTGGAATTATTATTGGCTTTTATCCGCCATCAGAACAATGGACTGGCATTAGTTTAGTAAAGTAGGACATTTCGAAGAAATGCTGTGTTGAGTGTTTTTCATAATTTAGTCTTGGGAGGAATCCTCATTAAAACTTTGGTGTTTCCACACACATACGCATATACACACACAGACACACACACAGACACACACACACACACACCAAAGCAGGTTAATACAACCACTGTTTTTCTGAGGGACTGGTATATTGCAGCCATAATTCACATTGGCCTAGTTTCCTTAAAATGCCTGTGGGGTTTGCTACAAGGTGAGCAGCTTTATATGAGATTGAAGAAGGGTAGACCTGTTCGGCTGTCATTTACTTCATCTCAACCCATCACTTTCAAACACAGATCTATCTCCTACAGTCCCTCCATCTCTCTCTTTCTCTCTCTCTTTCTTCGCACCACCAAACCATTCTGGTACTCTCCTGTATCTAACCAGTCTGGGTCTTTATTTAGGTTTGGAGGGGTCTACTGTAACTGTGTGATTGACAGCTGTCACTAGAAAGATTGTTTATTTCGGAGGTGTGATGTCATACTGTTTTTACATACTTTCAAACATGCCATCCATTTTTTCAGGCAATATATTTCCTTGTCATGGTTTATAAATTGTGTGATTGAACAAGGGCAGTATTGTACCAACAGGTTTGCTCTGGGAAGGTAAATTGCTTTCACTTCGGCGTGACTATTTGTTTACTTTTCTGCTGCTGCAAAACAAATTGTACATTGTTTCATTTGGGGGAGAAATATATTAACATTCAGAACGTTAGATGAAATTACATGTGTGTGTTTTATTACTGCAGTGTAGACGCATATTGATGTTGTTCCTCATCACAGAACACAATCTTCCACTAGCGACTTCTCATTCACATGCACACACACACACACACACACACACACACACACACACACACATACACACACACTACACATTCACACATAAAACTGAACAGAATACATTGAAGGTGATTTCTTATTCGTTGCGCCACAAAACTAATCTTGAAATCACTTTGGCCTTTGCCTCTGTGGGTATTTGCATGCACACATGCAGTACTGTGTGTTCTTGTAAATCAGCGTGTATGTGTGTCCACGTGATTACGGGAAACAATATGCATGTTTCCAGTGCAGTATAGTAAGTGCGTTATGTGGATCCCACTGCAGTATTGTAAGTATGTTATACGGATCATATTACAGTATAGTAACTGTGTTAGGACAGCATCTGATGTGTGGTCAACCTGTCTCATGTCTCAATAGACAATTTCAATTTCTGGATCTGATAACACCTAATTCATTGTCTGCTGCCACTAGAATAGTCCTCTTCACATGCAGAATGTAAATGTGAGTGTGCTTGCAAGTGTGTGGCATAAGGTGTGTGTGCATGGGATAGGGTGCCAAATTGTAAGCACACCGACACACACACAATCACACACACAGGCCGAATCCCATTTCTCTGTCTTACCCCTTACCCCTTCCCCTTAAGTTTGTGCATTCAGGTCAGAGTAAGGGGTGTCCCAATTCTCGTTTTGATTGAGGGGCTATGGGGAAGATACCCCTTAAAACCAAGTATTTTCGCGAGCTTACTTGAAACCAAGGGGTACCCACAATACACTGCACAACCGGCAACAATGGCGGCCAGATCATCCAGAGTCCAATACATTTATTTTCGGTTTAAATAATTTGAAAAAAAATTACGACAGACTTGTTTTGTGCTCTACACTGTCCTGTACAACCGTGTTCTTAATTGAAACGTTTTTAAAAATGGCTAGTTTGTTACGCTAACGTTACATTGCTGATTTGCACAACGGTCCTGCATTTCTCTGACTATCCTTGAATAGACTCCATGCATGTCTATGTTTTAACTAAACTCCATAAGCAGCAAATTTCATTTAATATCAGTGCACTACTTGATTTGGAGACATCGATACATGTGTAATCAACACTTGTCGCCTCTGGTGACGTAGCAGCCAGCTAGCGACGATGTATGATGATGTAACCCTAAACAAGTGGTGTCTCATTTCATAGGGGTATGTTTTCACCCCTAGCCCTTACTACTCGGTGTCAAGGGAGTAGGGCTAGGGGTAAGTCAAAGGGGTTGGGGAAGGGGTAAGACAAAGGGGTTGGGAAGGGGTAAGACAAAGAAATGGGCTTCGGCCACAGTCACACACACTGTATCTCCTCCCATTTGCTAAAACCCACTAATAACACATGCTTACACCTTTTTATGCAGACACAAACTTACAGATAGCACCCCTCATACTCCACACACACATGACCCCCCACCCATGCTCAGACACACACACATACAAACACACTTGGTGTTCCCATGCCTTCTCCTTGAAAACGCTGTATTTAGCATTTGTATCTAACACAGTATTAGCTGAAACACACTCAGGGAGAAGACTGTCTTGCAGTGACAGCACTTTCCCTGCACAATAATAGTCATCTGAAAATGCCAAACAATGCACATACACACTCACAAAATGACTTTGTTTGAAACCAGCGGCAAGAAAAATGAATGTAAAGTATGGAAACAAATGAGAATAATGCCTGTTTGGTGCAAATTAGTTTTTAGAAGAGGAGCAGTAGTTGCATACTTGCTCCAAGTTAATGTGTTTGTGAGCTAATTAGATTTAGCTCGTTGTTCTGTTCCCCCCAAAATACTTTTTTCTAACCCTGAAATTACTGCCTCACTTCCCTTGCCAGAGACATAAATAACAATAAAACGAATTAGGGCAGGATATTGTCTGGGGCGCGTGCACACACACACACACACACACACACACATACACATTCACTCCACACAGACAACCAATGAATGAGCTTTGAGCATTTCACCAGGAATTTGGCCTTTGGGGGTGTGTGTGTGGAATGCAAATATACACACACACACACACACACACACACAAACAAACAAACTGTCCTTGAGAATACCTTCATTACACCTTTGTTTGGCTGATGATTCATTCATTACAAAATGGCCTCCTCCCAGACAATGTCCATACCTATCTGTCTGCCTGCATGCCTGCCTGCCTGCCTGCCTGTCTGCATGCATGCTGCATGCATGTCTAAAGTATGTAAATTTGACTGGGAGTCAGGTGGCTGAGCGGTTAGGGAATCGGGTTAGTAATCAGAAGGTTACCAGTTTGATTCCTGGCTGTGCCAAACAACGTTGTGTCCTTGGCAAGGCACTTCACCCTACTTCCCTCGGGGGAATGTCTTACTCTAAGTCGCTCTGGATGAGAGCGTCTGCTAAATGACAAAATGTATGACCTTGTATGTATGACGCAGACGTAGCGCTGTTGTGAGTGGCAGCCCTCTCAGCAGCTCTTAGTTTTTAGCAGTTTTCTCGACTTTTTCTTGACTTGTTTTTGTTCTGTTGTGGTGGGTTTGTTTGTGTTGGGATGGTGTGCTGATCTACCTGCATGAATGTTTTTTTTTGTGGTCTCGTTTGGCCGGTTGGACGTTTTTTTGAAGGCCAGCCGAAGCAGCGGACACTGCCGGTATTATTTGATTTGTTTGGGTGACTGAGTTGGTTGCCATGGCGTGGCGAGGGACTGCTAAACTGCGGAGCTTCGAGAGCCGTTCTGCGGGTGCAGAGCTGGAGAAAAGCAGAAGGGATACAGGCTGGACAGACTGGTCAGGAAGTGACTGTTGTGAAGATACAGAAGCGGGGCAAGCTCTTGGCCATCGTGGGCCGTGTCGGTCATCCCCTTCGCCGTGTCCTGGCAGGACAGTCCAGCAGCCTCCATAGTGGGCAGCTCAGCACCCTACGTTCTACGTTTTGCACTACATCTTATCTACTCTGTACATGGCCTTGTTGTGTTGTCTGTTTGTATTGTAGTGTATCCTGTTGTCTGTACATATTGTCTGTGGTTGTTGTTGGTATGAGAGCTGTGAGAGATACCTGTATTTCCCCACGGGATTAATAAAGTATCTATCAATCTATCTTGTCTCCCACAAGAGGAAGAAAGGCTGGTTGCTGTACACCTAAACTGTTTTTAATGTGATAAAACACAGATGTATTTGTCTAGCTCTTGGAATATGTTCTGAAACATGGTGGATGATAGTCAGGGTTTTAGGAATGCTCATGGATGATTTACTCACATAAAACAGAAGTGTGCTAATTGACAAGAACACTCAGTCATGTTATACCCCACATCCAATTTAGTTAAAACCATCAGACATTGACTTAAGTGTCATAATAAAGTTATTTTTTTTACAAGGATTCAGTTGCTTCATGTGAACTTATCAATACTGTAACCTTGTTCAGCTCATTTGCCCCAATTATTGTTCCTGCAATTCAATGAGCTCAGGGACAAAAATGTGTGTGAGTGAACATTTGTGTGTGTATTGTTTCTTTGCATGTGTGTGTGTGCTGGGGTGTGTACAAGAAACAGTGTACACAAATGTGTGAGACTCGGTGTGCACTAGGGAGAGAGAGACTAAGAGAGAGAGACAAAGAGATAGCGACAGAAAGAGAGAGAGAGAGAGAGACAGACAGAAAGAGAGAAACAGAGAGAGAAGCAGATTTGTTAGGCTTTATTAAAGTCACTGGAAGGTTGGCCGTGGTGGCTTTGAATCATGCTTGCATCACTATGTCTTGAGGCACCTCACTATCCCTGACGTGTCACAATAGGGGTAAAGGCCCCCACACACTCTTGCACAGACACACAACTATAAACACACACACTAACCCACACACACACACATGCACACAGATACATGCAAGCACACATGGGTACTGTACACACACTCACGCAAGATAGTTCATGTCACACACCCAAACTAAGCCCATTGTTTTTTTCCGCATGTGAGTTAGTCAGTTTCCTCATTGCCAGTGGGTCATCAGGAGGTTTTTAGGACATACACACACACACACACACTGTGACCAGAACTTATTTTGTTTAAATTGCAGAGCACGAACAACTAGCACATTTGAGGTTTAATTACGATCATCGATATGAGTAGTTCACAGCTCTTTGTTGTTTAAACACACACACACAGCCCAGGACAATGCTGTGTCAGGCTCTCAGTTTGACAGGGAGACAGACAGGCCAATTACCCTGCGGTGACACTTCCAGCCGGATCCTCCAGGTGGGGGGTCAAAGGGTGGCAGACTAGCCCAGGCTGGAAGCCCCCCAAGGGGGATTGAGCGTTGCTCTCTGCCCCCACCGTCATGGATAAACCCAACCTAGGGCAGCGGGTCAGACACCAGCCCACTTAATCTGTTTTAGAGCCAGACCAGGGCATGTGAACACACACACACACACAACACACAAGCAGAGACACACAAGTAGACACTGAGGCTGAAAATCTCTCTCACCCTTTCTCTCTAACACACACATGCACAGTCAAACTTCAAATCTCAATGGGAGTGTGTCTGTGGCTGGTCTATTGCTTTATATAAATAGACTGTGAGTACTTACACTTGCAAAGTGGCAATTTGTAATTAAGTTCCTAGTTCCTACTCATAATCATAGTTACAGTTTTTCTCCACTCCTTTTAAGCTGGGGAACATTGTATACCAATGTATGTCATTATAGTTATTATCAAATGATTTCAACCAAACCGATAAAGTATGTGCTCCATGCTAGCACTATTTGTGTATTGATTAGCTGATTGACCTACCTGTACCATAGCCACACACAGTATGCACACACTCTCAAATACAGTACACATGCACACACACACACTCAAACACTTATCTCGCCAACACTTCTCTTCCCACACTCACACACACATTTACTGATTAGGCACGGTGTTGTGACCACTACCCGAGCCAATCAGGGAGGAGAAGAGGACAAGTTCCATCTCATGCAGGAATGGCAGCTTTCCCATTGGTTCATAGCATCGCACTCACACACCTATTACATCGCTAATGAAAGGTAATGGACACAAACACTGGAGAGCATGAGGACAACAGACACATTTCACACATTCCAACAAGGACATTTTACACTCCAGTAAGCTCTATTAAAGCTTTAACGTGTATATTAGTCCCCGCCTGTAAGATAGAATTGTCAAATAACTGTCAATTCCCAGACAGGAGTTGAAAAAAACCTCAAATAAATCCCCAAGGGACAGTTCAAGTGAGATATTCCGCTTGGTCTTAGATTAATTACTGTAATAGCACTAGAGATTCTGCAGTGCAAAGGAGTGTTGTGTCAGACCCACAGAGTAGGCTGTCTGGGTGTGGGCCAAACAGAACCTTTAAGCACTAGCCCTGTCTCATCTCTGCTGTACCAGTCTCACTGCATGCCAGGAGCCACCAATGCCTGACTGGGTTAATAGGGGGCCTTGTAGGTCATGCAGTATGTGTGTACATGTGTGTGTGTGTGTGCGCATGTGTGTGTGAGAGACAGAGCCTCAGCATCTAGTTAATAATATTGCGTGTCAGGGGTTAGATGGAGATGAGACCTTTTCCTTTTATAAGCATTTGGAAGAACAAGTACTTTGCTTGTGGTCAATTAACCTTGAAGGTTCTTACTGGAATACACAAGTCTACTGTTTGCACACAGCACACACACACACACACACACACACACACACACACACACAGTGCAACAGGAGTCATTTACAGCAGGGTGGTAGGGATGAACGCACATCCTTCCCCTCAGTGTCACCAAGCAGCTGACATCACACACACACACACACATATACTGTATATACACACACATGCACACACATACACACACACAATTTCTCACCTCACACACAGTGTATCCTAAAAAAACAACAACATTAAATATACAATGTCTAGCATAACGTTGGCTCGATCAATGTTTCTTTACATTGTTTCTTTTCTATACATGTCCCGAACTGGATAACAGGTTGTTGTCGTCACTTGTAACACCAGGAGTTGTGCTGCAGATGACTGAAGCACCTCTCCATCTCTAGAGGTGGTGTAAAACACTTCACCCTGCTTTGGCCCTGTATGACCATGACCATGACCATGACGTTGAGACAAGAGGGCATCAAATGACTATAAGAGAAAGAATGGCTGGAGGAAGAGAAAAAGGGACATCGACAGAGTGAATGGGGAAAAATGACAGATCATGGAGAGAAAGAGAGAAAAGGACTGACAGAGAAAAAGAAAGTGACAGAGAGAGAGAGAGAGAAATAGAGAGAGACAGAGATAGAGTAAAGCAAGTGAGTGAATGAGAAAGACTAAGAGAAAAAGAAAGATTCCTTCTCCAGTTGTCCCCTCTTTGACCTCTATAACTCCTGGTACTCATAAAGGCTGCATATATTTATGTGAGCAGGCCCTTTTAAATGCTCACACTCCACGCACTGTGATTTATAAGCCAAAGCTGTAACCTGTGAGTGTGTGTGTGTGTGTGTGTGTGTTTGTAGCCGTCTGGTCTCTGTGACCTTGAATAATATAATTGTTAAACACTGGTGGCTTCCTTTCACCTTCAGGTTTCCCCTCTGTGTGTGTGTGTGTGTGTGTGTGTGTGTGTGTGTGTGTGTGTGTGTGTGTGTGTGTGTGTGTGTGCGTGTGTGTGTGTGTGTGTGTGTGTGAGTACAGTGTGTGTGTTGTGTGTGTGTGTGTGTTCACGTGTGTGCGCGGATGTGTACTTGCCTGTATTGCTTGTCAGCGTGTACACAACAGCAGGGTGGAGAGAGGTAGGTGCTTGTGAGTGTCTGTTACAGAAAGTGCTTGGCAGTGTGTAGACAGACTGAGCCAGGGATGGGATGATGATATGACATTTAACATCCCTGTAGAGGGCGTCTTATTTAGCTCTGTAGAGGGCTTGTCTACTGTATTAACATGCAAATATGGATAAAATACTTCAACACTTCAGAGTTGTTTTACAGATGATCCCATCATTATTATTATTTAAGTGATAATGTATACAATATGTATACAAAAACACAGACTGAGTCAGTTTGGCTAAGATGCAGAATAAAGACAGCAGACAACTCTACCCCACATTGATAAAAGTACTATAAATAATATGCACAATTTAATGTTTAATGACTGATTCAACATGTTGTAAATTAATATTGTCGATTTTTCAGATGTACAGTGCCTTGCATAAGTATTCACCCCCCTTGGACTTTTTCCCATTATGTACTGTTACTAACTGGAATTCAAATAGACTTAAATAAACTTTTTCCCGTTTGATCAACAAAACATGCATAGTACTTTGGAGGTGCGAAATAAATTTTATTGTGACACAAACAATAATGAGAACAAAAAAGTTGACATCTGTTGGGTGCATAAGTATTCACCCCCCTGTGTCAATACTTGGTAGAACCCCCTTTCGCTGCAATTACAGCTGCAAGTCTTTTGGGGTATGTCTCTACCAGCTTTGCACATCTAGAGATTTGTCCATTGAAAGGTTTGTCCATTCTTCTTGGCAAAAAAGATGAAGCTCAGTCAGATTGGATGGAGGCCGTCTGTGAACCGCAATTTTCAAGTCTTGCCATAGATTCTCTATTGGATTGAGGTCTGGGCTTTGACTGGGCCATTTTAAGACATTAACATTCTTTAATCCAAACCATTCCTTTGTAGCTCTGGCTATATGTTTAGGGTCATTGTCCTGCTGGAAGATGAACCTCCGCCCCAGTCTCAAGTCTGTTGCAGACTGCATCAGATTTTCTTCAAGGATTTCCCTGTATTTGGCTCCATCCATCTTTCCCTCTATTCTGACCAGTTTCCCTGTACCTGCTAAAGAGAAGCATCCCGACAGCATGATGCTACCACCACCATGTTTCACTGTTGGGATGGTGTGCTCAGGGTGATGGGCAGTGTTGGGTTTTCGCCACACATAGCGTTTTGCATTGAGGCCAAAAAGTTCAATTTTGGTCTCATCTGACCAGAGCACCTTCTTCCACATGTTTGCTGTGTCTCCCACATGGCTTATGGCAAACTCCAAACGGGATTTTTTATGGATCCCTTTCAACAATGGCTTTCTTCTTGCCACTCTTCCATAAAGGCCAGATTTGTGGAGTAGATGACTAATAGTTGTCCTGTGGACAGATTCTCCCACCTCAGCTGTGGATCTCTGCAACTCCTCCAGAGTAACCATGGGCCTCCTGGTTGCTTCTCTGATTAATTTTCTCCTTGTCCGACTCTTCAGTTTGGGTGGACGGCCTCCTCTTGGTAGGTTTGCGGTTGTGCCATATTCTTTCCATTTTCTTATGATGGATTTTATGGTGCTCAGAGAGATGTTCAAAGCTCTGGATATTTTTTTATAACCTAACCCTGCTTCATATTTCTCCACAACTTTATCCCTGACCTGTTTGGTGAGCTCCTTGGTCTTCATGATGCTGTTTGTTCAGTAATGATCTCCAACAAACTCTGAGTCTGTCACAGAACAGGTGTATTTATACTGAGATTAAATTGCAGACAGGTGGACCCTATTTACTAATTATGTGACTTGCAAATGTGACTTGTGAATGCAATAGGTCCCACCAGATCTTTGTTAGGGGTTTCACAGTAAAGGGGGTGAATACATATGCACTCAACACTTTTCAGATTTTTATTTGTAAATAATTGTGAAATCCATGTAATATTTCCCCCCACTTCCAAATGATGCACTATTTTGTGTTGGTCCATTACATAAACTCACGATGAAATACATTTTAATCTGTGGTTATACCATGACAAAATGTAGAAAAGTCCAAAGGGGGTGAATACTTATGCAAGGCACTGTATATGTAGGCTATGTATGTATGAATCAATGAATGTATGTATGTATGCATGTACAGTATATGTACACACGTATACTTAGGTGAACTTACATAGATTGCAGTGTACTGGGCTGTTGTCTCGGCAACTGTTGACAGATGCAAGCCTCCCGTAATGAGTTCTGCTGTTTAATTGATTCCAATCAAGACAGACCAGACGAATCACAATGAGGCCTCGCGTCTCTGGCTGGCTTTGATTCCCTTCAGAGAACAGAAAGGAGGAGATAGAATGCTGAGAGCAAGAGAGGGATGGAGGGAGGGAGAGAGAGAGCAAGAGGGAGAGAAAAAGAAAGAGAAAACAGGGAGAGAAAGAAATTCACTTAAGAAAATGAGAGAGAATAAAAGACAGAGATGGGGAGAGAGACAGAGAGTGAGAGAGAGGAACACAAGCGTTGTAAACAGGTACTGAAAGACAACATGTTGCCGTAATAATATCAGATGTGTAATGCTACACTGATTTGTTTGAATTATGTCTGGTGCACTCCAGTTACTGTACTCACGGCTGTCATCCTAGCAGAGTGTTATTGAAATGAATTGAATTGGGGCGAAAGGATGAAGAAAAAGTTGAGCAGAGCACATAGAGAAATGAAATAGAAACTGGAAAGTATAGAGAAAATGTCAAATGAACTGTGGTAGTGAAGTGAGTTGGAATTAAAAGAAAAGTCAGAGCTGTCGGAGTGTCGACCTCCAGCTCACCTCCCCACCCCGGGCTTGATGAAAACGGATGTAAGACGGTGGTGAATCTCACCCCTGACCCTTATCCTCTCCTCCATCCCTACCCCCCTCCGTCTCTTCATCTCTTTTTCTTCTCACTTCTGCTTTGTCTTTCCTCCAACTATCAATATTAGAAGCTTGACATCATTATGAATGTGTGCATATAAGTGAATGTGTGTGTGTGTGTGTGTGTGTGAGTGTCCCGCAGACCGAGGCTAGACCTGGGGGAGTGTCTAGCCCATCTGGCTGCAGTATTCCAGTAGCCTACCTGGAGCCTGCTCTCAACAAGTTCATCACCTACTCTGTCTAAACAACCAAGTAGGTGCCTGAGGGTTAACCATGCCTGGTTTTTGACAGACCCATACACACACACACATACAGAAAATAAATTAGACAATGTCTTAAATGAATTTATACTGTAACAGTAGAGAGAAAAGCTTTTTCTTTTCAATAAAGCCCACTTTTATCAAAAGATGTTCAGCTCAGTAGTGCTGGCAGCCATGGTAGCTGGCCATGTGGATGCACCTCCAGGAGGCTCCTGTCTGATGGTGCTGTGGCCTGCGTGTCACACCACACAGAGAACCAGGAGGCTGGAGGGCGGGCGTGTCGGAGCTCTATGAGCCGGCCCTCCTTTTCGTCCGACCCGAGGCGGCGCTTTGCTCCTACTCGGCCGTCCCAGAAGGATCTGCTGCGCTGCATGCGGCATCGGTCCTCGTTCCTGGACAGAACCCTTAAGTGACACATCAGGGACAAGCTGAGCCAGCCGTCTACTTGGTAGTGGGACACCCTCCACTTGTCCTCCACAATATCCCCATGCCTCGTCGTAGATTGGGGAGCAGACCCGGAACATAAAGTCCTGATTGGCCAAGATGTGAGTCCCAAGGTTGGCCTGAAGCACCAGCTGGCGTTGGTGTCAGGGTGGAAGGCTATGGGGTGGACGACATTGTTGTAGCCATAGATATATATAAACACTAGATGTCTTACGGCGGAGTCTAGAACGTCCGCACATGGCGGCCATCTTGGAACAGGCAAATCGCTCACCCATAACATTGTGTTGGTGCTACATGTACTTTTTAAATAACCATAACTTGCTCAATTTTAAAACTATTTTTAAACGGTTAACATAATCTAAGTATGCAGTGTCATAACTACATCTCTGACGTTTATAACAAAACCAAACCGTTTAAAAATCGGTTGAAAATTTAGCAAGTTATGGTTATTTAAAAAGTACATGTAGCACCAACACAATGTTATGGGTGAGCGAGTTGCCTGTGGTAAGATGGCTCCATGTGCGGACGTTCGACTCCGTTGGCCAGCAACGCGGACGAGACATCTAGTGTTTATATATATCTATGGTTGTAGCGGCTGGGGAGGCGGTGAGGACGTGGCAGGAAGTGAGGTTCCCCTTTCTCTCTGGTGGCAGAAGGCAGTGCCAGGCACGTACCAAAAGGTTGGTACTGTGTAATCAAGTTTTCCGCTCCTCTTAAGGTGTGGCATGAAGCCATGCTTGAGCATGGAGAACAAACGCACAACTTGGGTACAATCCCCAGATTGTAAAGTTTTAGATTCAAGGTCTCAGGTACTGTACTCCTCGCAAGGCAGTTGTAGTATGACTGTGGTATGACTAATAAGTATCACTACATTTCCCAAAATTCGAATTGCCATGGAGACCAAAAAAATAACTAAAGAGGGTACAACTTCTGGGGAAGTTTTGGGTGAAATTGTGGGGTGTGCTTGGGGTGTAACCTTTATTATGTTCTAATACACTATGGACCTAAGGACCAGTTCCATAGCAGGGCCCTGTACGTGTTACAACATTGTTAACATTGTTGTTTATTTGCAGTCTTACCGTACTGTACTTGTAGATTTATAAAAAAGCTATTCAAGTTAGTAAAGTCTTGAGAGTTTACTGCCTGTCCCTTGCCCTCAGTTGGTCATTATTTCAAAACCTTTATTATCTGATCACAGCAGAACCTCACCCTGCTATCTTTCTGTACAACACACACACACATACTGCCTACAAATGTAGGCAGACACACACAAACGTGTGTGTGTGCATGCATGGTGACGTAAGTTTCTTGGAAGGCTCAACATTTATGTCCCTATTGATCTCTAGAACCCCCTCTATCAATGTCTCATGATTAATTATAGTATGTGTGTGTATGTGTGAATGCATATTTATAGAGATGTGTGTGTGTGTGTGTGTGTAATTAATCTTCGTGCATACTGCCTGGCTCCAACATTTCTCTATTTCCGTTAGACGCATAATTAGACCTGATTTGAATCAAGATAGTGTTCGTAATGTAAAATCTGACACATACAGATACACATTATGCAGACACACACACACACATTCTACCTCTATCCCTGACTGCTGAGGTGATTTCTATTGTGTTGTGTGTGATCTTGAGCAGAAGTGAACTGAGCTGAACTGCATTCGGTCGTTTTAGCCTCTGTTCCTTCTTGTGCTGTTGTACATCCATCTACACGGTACTCTCAGTCCATCAACTGAAAGATTAAATCATAATTAAAAGTTAATAAACATTTACATATTCAGATTTACATTTGCTCACTTTGCATGAAAAGTAGTGAGCAAATAAAGCAATTTGAATTCAATTTATTGGGAGACAGAAGCAAGAAGCAAGACAAAACAAAACGATTCAGTGTTAGAATAGGAAACACAATTTGTGTCGTTCTGACTGTAAGCTGAAATAGAGGAAGAAAGCTAGAGTCAGAGAGAGAGAGAGCAAGACATTGAAAAAAATGGCAGAGAGGTAAAACGGAAGGAGGGAAGATGATATCGCTCGTCTCGTTTAATGGACGAACGGCGTTCTGCCTTTCATCCACTGTTCTGTCAAGGTAAGTAATTCAATTTGTGTTTAAGGAAAGAGAAAGAAGCCTCAGGTGTGAACACTGGAGCACTTCAGCACCACAGCTCCCCAGAGCCTCATATCATACACACACATCAATGGACAAGCTACTGTTACACAATACAACAGTCACATAGAAGCTTGGACTCACACAACTATGGAGAGAAATATGTCTCAAAAGTATACGTAAATGCAAGTACCATGATCCACAAATGTTTCACGATTTACAAATGTGTTTTGCGATCCACAAAAACAAAAATCTTACTCGTGATTTGTAAGTTTACATTTACATAAATGTGCTATGATTTGTACACATAGATGTCCATTCGTAAATATATTGTTTGTAATTTCTTAAAATACTTAACATTTCGTGTGTGCATTTCATTTGTAAATCTACAATTCTCGTGTGAAGTGTTGAATCTGCATTTGTGGATCTCCCAATACATGCTTGCAAACCTTCTTCCTGTGACGTACTTTTGAGACAAACTTTTCGGTCTTTTGAGATCCACGCACAAATAGCTTTCTGATCCACAAATGCAAGCCAAAGTTTGTCTCAAAAGTACGTTTGTTGTGGATCGCAAAACAAATTTGTAAATCGTGAAACATTTGTGGATCATGATACTTGCATTTACGAATACTTTTGAGACATATCTCTCTCCATACATAACAAGCCTGCACATAAGCAAAACCTGACCAAGTCGGTCTATCTATCAAATACAGAGAAAACCTTGGTTTCCATCGCAGCCTTCATAGCTGTCTGAGCCACAGTGCGACGACGTGGCATTTCATGTAAATTCGAGCTCAATTCCATTGAACCTTGAGAGAGATCATTATCCTAATCACTCGTAACTATGGGGCTACCTGTGTGTTAGAGAAGCATGCTCAAGAATGATGAGTGAGGGATACCTTTGTGCACGCATACAGACACACCACTCAGAGCTCACTCCTCACCTTGGAATACTCTCCTATTACCTTTTCTATCATTCTCTGTGCTCTCTCTCTCCTTCTCGCTCTCTTTCTTGCTTTCTCTCTCTCTTCTTTAAATATACAGTATACTGAACATGTATTTTTTCACATGCAGTTTGTGAGGGACAATGATCATCAACAGCAGTGTGCTTGGCTACACGTTTGTCTTTGTGGACGTGCACGTGCGTGTGTTTTTGCATGCCTGCGTGAGCGAACCTGAGCATCACTGCATGTCTGCTGTGTTTTTATTGGTGTCAGAGTGAACGCAAGCATCTGTGCGTGTGCGTCATCTGCGCCTCTTTCTAGTGAGAGCCGAAAGGTGAAGCACCCCCCGAGAGGCCCTCAGAGGCACGCAGCGGCCCTCTTCAGGAGGCACGGAGGGCGGCCTTGTCCCCCGCCTAATGAGGTCTCCAACGCTGCAGTGGCCATGTTGGGGAACCATGAAGAGTCTTTCCTGGAGAAGTCATTACCAGTAACCAGCGAATACACATGCATATGCCCACACTGATGTCAACAACACTGTCTGATTTACATTTTGTAATGGAACAAATGTTTACATGGTGGCATGTGTCGCCGGTGATTCTTTTTCATTCATTTTTTTGGCGGGTTAAAGTCTTTGAGGAAATGAAAAGATGCTGACAAGAATGAAAAACCAAGTAAATAATGGATGGAAGGTCCAAGCACTCTCATAGAATATGGATCAGTGTTCCGCTCCAATCAAATCAAGGCTGATGTATACAGTAACATTCTATAGCCACACCAGGATAAAACCATGACTGTGATTTAACTAGAGACCATTCAGTGTTCCTTCTAAGAGGTGAATTCATGTTCATGTTGAAAAGACAAGTAATCTGGAATGATATTTGCGGGTAAAAAGTTACAGAAGAAACAAATGAAATTGAACTATGTAGATCTAAAAAACTACAAATCCCAAATGTAGGACTGGGTCATTCCTCTGACTCTGCATATCCTTAAAGGCTCGGTCTAAGCCTAACCCTTACTCTCATCCTCCCCATATTGCACTCCATTATCTCTTTGTCTCTGGCACGCTCTCTCTATCCCCTCTCTCTCTCTCATTTCCCACTTTCTCTCCCTCCTCCTCTCCCCCTCTCTCTCTCCTCTCCCTTTCATTCTCCCTATACACATACGTATGCTGTATATTGTATATATTTTTCCCCATCTCTCTTTCTATTTATCTCCCCCTTTCTCCTTCAGTTCCTGTCATTCAAAGAGAGGAGGAATCCCATATGAGGCTATCTGTATGTCGCCTGAGGCTAGATTATACTCCCTGCCAATCACCATCAGATTGAGAGGTATAAATGTGTCTCCCCCCTGAACACACACACACACAAACACACAGACAAAAACACCGGAATGCACACTCACACACCTTTTCTGCATTTTGCACAATACTTTGGTTGGAGAGGATGAGGTGGCATTTAATCTGTTATCCCCTGTTTTCCCGTGATCCTACATCAAATCATCCCCCCTGTCACCTCAACCCCCCCCCCTCCCCACACACACACAGACACACACATCTCATCGCTCCCTTTACTTCTCCTTTACAGGAAGCACCATCTTCTCACTGAGTGACACCAACAAGCCATTACCACAGGGTGAAAATGTGACACTTTTCACAAATCACTTAACCAGGAGATGGTTTTTCTATCTCCAGGCTGAGATTGTATCCGACCCCCTCGGCCACACGCCGCTGATCTGGATCATCACCGTGGAGACGAGCGTCGTCGACGCCACCGGGCCCTGGCACCTCAATGGACTCATCTTGTTGACTGGCTAAACAGCCAGTAGCAGGGCCTTGTTCAGGATTAAAAATGGATAATAACCACACTCTAAATGTATTTTAAATTAAGGTTGAATGATAGCCTTTAGGCTTTGTCTCCTTCAACATTTTGAAGTTCAAAAGAAAAGCCCCCTTGACATGGATTTTCACAGCGGTCTCTAGACCTGATTAAACCAGCACAGATAACTGGCAGGGGACTCGCAGGGGTCAGAATGATTCAACGATCACAGAGTCATGTGGATGATCTTCCCTACAGGAGTGCAGCATCAGGAGAGGAAGCAAGGGGAGGAAGCGAGGGGATGAGGAGAGGGGACAAAGCGAAGGTCAAATAAACGGCAAGCTCTGGGCATGACAGCTGGACTCTTAGATCATTCTAGAATTTTACTCTCCAATCACAAAAAGCTAGTGTACAGAATTCCACTTCTGGCCTTCCATACAAGCTCTATTGCAGCTCTGGGGAGGGACTTGAATTTTAAGTGTTTTTTTCACTGCTGTTTTCACACTCTTGGAACTGTTGTCTTAGACTGTTGTACACACAATGAACACACACAATGGTTTCCTTTTCACACGTTCTTTCACTCTTTTCTCTCGCTTTTCTTGTTTCTCTCTCTCTCCTGGACATCTCTTTTCTCTCTCCCACCTCTCCCTCTCGTTCTCTCTTTCAGCCACATCCCAGGGTTTCACAGTATAAGCTGGCAGACAGGGCCCCCACTTAGTTATTTTCAAAAGTGAAGGCTGTCCTCTCACTTGGGCTCTTTATTTTTTCACCACCTCCCTTCACATCTCCCATCTTTTTCCTCCAGTCTCTCCACTCATCTCTCCATCCTTCTTTTCTGATGTGTTTTTGTTACAGCCCACCCTTCCCCCCTCCCCTACAGCTTCTATGATGTGATCAGGGCCACACTGCATTTTGGGAGAGATTGGAAGCAGGAGCTGAGGGGAACTGACATTTCCTCCAATATTTATTATTTGAACATTTCATCCCAAGCACTGTACTCTTACTCAGAAACACACAGGCCTTCCCCTCTCATACATTCACACATGCATACACATACTGGCACATGCAAACACACAAACACACACATGCAGCCCACAAGTACATACACACATACAGACACACACACACACACACACACAAGCCCGGCCCACTTTGTGTAACTGAACAGATATGAGTCGGAAGTCACAACACGGACTGCTGAGTCTTTGTGATGAGACCTGATGGCCATCATGAATAAACCAGATGACATGATGAGAGGCTGAACGCCGGTGAGGCCCCAAACCTTCCACATCCCTCCTCTGCTTCTCCATTCAACGGTCAACTTCTGTTACTACCACAGACACTCTCTCTCTCTCTCTCTCTCTCTCTCACACACACACGCACACGCACACACACACACACACACACACACACACACACACACACGCACACACACACACACACACACACACACACCACACACACACACACACACACACACACACACACACTGTACATGCTGCCCAGTGTCCAGGGTTCTGCTCCACATTAGTCCCACTTGCCCAAAAATCCATCAGTCTGGGAAACAAATTTACGTTTCAACCAGAATCTGCTATAAAAGAGACTTTTAATGACGCACCCAGTTCCGGTATCCTTCATTGCAGGGCATGGTGGGAGTTATTAAACATGAAATAAAACAGCAATAAAAGTTTGGAAGGGAACCCAGCTAATTACCATAGAGGGACGGGTTGGTAGAGAGAGAGTGCTTTGTAGCATCCAGCCCACACATACAAGCACTAAGAAGATGGAGAGCAGGTAGATGAAAAAAAAGGAAAAAGGGACATCAAAGTCCTTGAATCTCGCTTTTTTGTGATTTAGTTTTTTCATTAAAAGAGTAAAGCGTTTGAGTGTCTGCATGTATACGTGAGAATACACAGAACCATGAACCAATAATTAATGGTAATGTGTAGTATTATCTCTCCATTTTATAACACTGTTGAAAATCCTCTTTCTGTGTCCATTCCTGGATGCTCTATGTAGAAAGTTCATATTTAGGTGTGTCTGCCTTTGGCAATAACACAACCTATTGTAATCTCACATACATATTCTTATTTATTTTCCCACCCCTAAGGCTCCATAAATGTTTGCACGACATAGACAACGTTGGTGTCAAAATGTTTGTCTTGGTCACGATTGCGTTGCTTGTATTGGATTTTACATTCTGTTGCACGGTTTAGGCTTCACTAACGTCACTGAGTTTTTCAATTTGTGACAGCCACAGCCTAAACTTGATGTCCATCTGTTCACGAAGGTAACCTGCAGGGCTACAGTAGACCCAGGGACCAGGATCAATGAACAGGATTGAGAGAGGCTGATATAGAGGGAGTATAAGAGAGGCTGACAAAGTTTCACACTTTTTCATTATACACTTAACTCTAACTTTAAGTGTAAATAAGCAGCAACAAATGTTCTATGTAACAATCTATGTAATTTTCATAAATAATAAGTATGCATACTTATTTAAATTACCGAAATATTACTTATGAAGTACGATCAATTTAAGTAAAGGAAATGCACCCATCTGCACCGGAAGCAAATCGGTGACAATGTTTTGAATTTTAAAAGGCATTGAATACTTAATATTGAAATTTAAACAAGACCGAATTCTCATATGAATATATTTCAATATAAAATCAAATTCAGGTTGCTCAAATTTGAGCCAAAAACATTTAATCTTAAAAAATTCTGATAGTAACATCCGGGATACCAAGGAAGGTAGCAATGGAGCAGTAAAGAGAGAACGAATGATGACTACCAGGGAAAACAACCATGCTTCTGTGAGTCCGCTGTCCCCACCATGGATCAATGAAGTGGTACTCAACTCTACACTACACTAATCTAATCTACTTTACTCTACTCCTCTCTATTGCAGCCTACCTTACCCTACTGTACTTTACATTGTACTGTACTGTATTCTTCTCAACTGTACTCTACTCTACCCTACTCTACTGTACTGTACTGTACTGTACTCTTCTCTACTCTACACAATCGTAATGTGCACTACTGT